>PVHT020002421.1:1128276-1155776 GCA_004024745.2 Catagonus wagneri
CACCTCGGCAGGTGCCCAAGCACTGGCAAAGAATCAGCCTCACACACTCTCCAGCGCTTAAGCTCTCATGTCAAAACCCACTTGTGGGGGTTACCGTCCATGCAGGCTTGGAGGGGATCAGCACTAGATACCGCTCGGCTAGGCTGTGGCCCTCAGCCCACCCTCCTCACCCCTCCCCAGTAAGGAAGCCGTCCAGGCCACCGGGCACAGACCCTGGGTCAGCACTGGGACCTGGTTCACGTGCCCCAGGCAAACAGCCACCTGTGTGCTGAGACCATCTACCAACTCCCAGGACAGCCCAGCAGAAGCAGCCAACCCTGTGCCTAGAAAACCCAAGTCACCCAGGAGGAACACGCCAAACAGCGGCAGACGCCACTCCTGCAGCAGCGCCAGCCGCTCCCCACCCCGGCCCTCCTTCCCAAGGGGCCTGCTCCCTGTCCTCCTCCCACAGGGAGGCTCCTGGGTCACCCTCTGCTGACCGCAGAGTAGACACGCGCAGACCGGCTGTTCCCGCAGAGCTCCAGCCACAGAGGCACCTGGGGGATGAAAGAGCCCGCCCCCAAAAGCGTGTCCTGGACCCCACCCACCCGTGACTGCCGGGCCACGGGCAGGCGCCAAAGGAGGACTTTCACGAGGCCCCGAGGGACAGGACAGCCCTGGGCCTGTAGCACCTACATCGACCCCACCTCCTCCTCCGCAGAGCCCAGCTTCCTTGTGTGAGTCTGTTGTAGACTGTGTGGGGTCAGGTGCATGCGGCTCAAGGCACACCTCCACCTGCAGTGCGGGTGGGGCCGGGGCCACGAGGGGGTCAGCAGAGAGGCCCTGACCGCGCCCGGCTCCCAGCACGGGTGGGGCCAGTGCAGCCTGGGCAGCACAGCAGGAGTTTGAACGCACAGGGCGTTTGGGGGACACAGAGGACATCTGGGGGACACCAAGGGCATTTGGGGACACAGGGCGCTGCTGCCCAGAGGGCCTGAGTCAGTGCCCAGGTGTCAGCTCCCGAAGGCAGCCGTCAGACACGGGGTACCCGGGGACAGCAGCATTCACATGCCAAGGACACACGCCCCCGCCGTGCACACACACGCCCCACCACGTGCACAGTAACCGCACCTGCACCCAGCGAAAGCCCACGGCGTGGCCA
The DNA here is from genome assembly GCA_004024745.2 of Catagonus wagneri. NCBI lineage: Eukaryota > Metazoa > Chordata > Mammalia > Artiodactyla > Tayassuidae > Catagonus > Catagonus wagneri. Next base: position 1,129,418 of record PVHT020002421.1, read on the forward strand.
GTCCCCAGCGTAACAGCGGAGCTGGCGCAACGTGTTCTCTTTCCACTCCGCCCATGATAAACCTGTTTTCTGTTCAGAGCCTTATTTCCAGGACGCTCCTTCTTTCACGTGTTTAATAGTATTTCAAAACTCTGCTCGCGCACGGGATGATGTTCAGCAGCCCGATGGACTCCGGGCGCTTTTCTCCCCGGCCCTCCCCCCAGCCTCCACCAGACCTTTCTGCCCGCCGCCCCTGGCAGCGCAGCCATCCGGTGTCCACCCAGACCTTCGTCTGCCCGGGAGCCAGGAGACACTCGTAAACACGGACACTCAGTCGTGAGCGTGTGTAATACACACGAACGGTCCAGTAACATCTCATCGTACAGAGCCTAGCAACGGGGGGGGGGGCCTTCACCAGCTATAGAAACACACTCTGCACACAGCAGCCACCAATGTAATGCTGGTTGGTGGGATGGAAAGGAGAGTCCCCAACGGGAACCAGTTTACAGGGGACCAACATACCACAGAGCTGGAGCTCAATTCACTGGTCAGTGGGTGAATTGGTAAATAACAAGTGCTGATACACCGGAAGGCAAGAAAACTACACTCCCTCTCTCCCTAGCATCTTATTCCATGTCATGCAAAAGTACAGGATGCATGCTCGAGAGCAGAATCTGTACACCCACCAACAAAGCGCCTGCCAGCTCAAGAAGAGACAGGCTGTGGCATCTTCCTAACAAACACGGGTGCCCAGAAGCCGTAAAAGGAAAAGAGAGAGACGTCCTCAGCTGTACGATGACTCCGTCTTAACAACAAGCAACACGTTAACACGTTTAACTAGTAAAGCACAGGACTGGGGACACATGTCCACAGGGCGGAAGAGAATCATCACCATCTCTTGCAAATCGATAGCCCCTACAAACGGGCACAGGAAGGAGAAACACCCAGAGAGAAACACAGGCCAGGAACGCAAACGGGCGACTCCGATGGAGCACAGATGAAACTCACCAGATTCGAGGGGACAGCCGTCAAGTGACAACGCTGGCGGCTCTGCGGCCCCTCTCGGACCAACAAAGTCGGAAAGGCCACTCACCGCCCCCCTCCTGCCGAGGGAACATGCGTGAGCAGGGCTAGGCGCTTGTTCCTCCGTGGACCAGGGACGGGGCAAACTGCTAGATCTTTTCAGAAAGTGATTGAGAAAACAGAGAGACACACGCCCTGACCCAGCAGGGCCGCTCCCTGAAATCCGGGCCTGAATCACAGCTGCGTGCATGTGGCCAGGGTATTTACGGGAGTGCTGTTTACACTGGCTGTGTTCCTTTCATGCGGCAGCTCTGACAAAGGACCGTAAGCTGGGAGGCTCGGAACCAGAGATATCTATCCTCTCCCGGCTCTGGAGGCCTGAAGTCTGCAGTCGGCATCACTGGGCTGCAAGCGAGGTGTCAGTGGGGGCCACCACCCCTCGGGGGCTCTGGGGGAGAATCCTTCCTTGCCTCTTCCAGCTCCTGGTGGCTTCTGGCATTCCCTGCTTTGCGGCTGCTGTCTTTAGTCGGCGTCCCCAGAGAAACAAAATCAATAGGATGTGTATACACAGAGAAAGTGATGTATTAGACTGAATCGGATCACGTGACCGCAGAGGTGGCCGAGCCCTGAGATCTGCGAGCAGCAAGCTGGACCCGGGAGAGCCGACAGTGAAAGCTCCGCCTCTAAGTCCAAGAGGCAGAAGAGAACCGATGCCTCAGCTCAGAGACAGCCAGGCGGAGGCAGGGATTCAGGCCCTCAACCCACTGGACGAGGCCTACCCACGTGGGGAGGGTGATCTGCTTCACTCCACCTACAGATTTGAAAGGCTAATCTCACCCAGACACACCCAGAATCAGGGCTGACGGAGTGTCCGGGCACCCTCGGCTCAGCCAAGCGGACACACGGCGGCAGCCATCCCGCCCACATCACTCTGACCTCTGCTTCCGTCTTCACGTCGCCTTCCCCTCCTGTCGTCCGCATCTCCCCTGCCCTCCTTTCAGAAGGACGCTTGTGATGGCATCTGGGGGCCCATCAGGTAACTCGGGGTCACTGAATAACGCCGGCAAAGATCCCATTTCTCGAAAAAGTAACACTGGGAGGTTCCCAGGATTAGAATCTGACTTCTCGGGGCGGGCGGGGGTTACTATTCTTCAGCCTATGACAAAAGACCAAAACCCCAATCCTGGCGCTTGGGCGAGTGGCTCTGAGTGGGGAGGGCCTGGTCCACGTTCAGAAAGAACACGGGGAGTTCCCGTCGTGGCTCAGTGCTTAACGAATCTGACAAGGAACCATGAGGTTGTAGGTTCGATCCTTGGCCTTGCTCAGTGGGTTAAGGATCCGGCGTTGCCGTGAGCTGTGGTGTAGGTCGCAGACGTGGCTCAGATCCCGCGTTGCTGTGTCTGTGGCGAAGGCCGGTGGCTACAGCTCCTGTTAGACCCCTAGCCTGGGAACCTCCATATGCCACGGGTGCAGCCCTAGATAAGGCAAAAAGACAAAATAAAAAGGAACACGGACTAGACAGTAAGGAACCCACATCCCCTGCCGCCAGCATGGCCTAGAAAACAAAGGGGCACGATCTTGTCTCCATAATGAACCCAACAGGGCGCCTCGTAGGTTCTAGTGAGGACACTTTGCTGACCCCAGTGGTTTCCTGCAAAAAAATGAGTGTCCTCTTGGGCTCCAAGGCCTGGGCCATTTGAGACCCTGAAGGGCTGTGCTTTTCCAACGAGGCAGCGAAACGGGGCAGTGAAGGCACAAAGAGTGTCCACGTGAGGCTTCCGCAGAAAGACAGGGCACCTCCTTCTGAACCCCACCTCCCGCTCCCCAAACCCCACCGTGCAGAGTCCTAAAAGCCTAGCTGTGCTGGGGACCGGGGCCTCTGCCGCACCTTCACTGCCTCCGGACACCACGGAGACCCAGAGCACACCAAGCAGGACACGTCCCCACCTGCCGCCCACGTCCCTCCCCTCCCCCGCAGCCACCCGTCCGAGCCTCCCATCGAGGGCCGGCTCACCCCACGGCCCACCCTCGTGTCCCGCGTGGACCAGTCTCATCTGACGGATGCATGTTCCAGGGACGTCCCTAGGCCAGGTGGCCTGGTCTCTGCGAGAACACAGTGCTGAGCTCCGGCTGGGACCCACCCCTGCGGGCCACTCCACGGACATCTCCCCGGTGCAGGCTCCCAGGCCCTCCTCCCCTCCAAACACCATGTGTCCCCGGACCACACACTCCCTGTCTCCCAAGGTCAGGATGCCTCCGAGACGACCTGGTGGAGCTGGCCTAGAGGTGGACTCTTCATCCTCACTCAGCCAAAAACCTCGGTGTACCTATCCTCGGCCCCCCACCCCATCCCAAATCCAAACTGGAAGCAAGTCCCCTCAGCTCCACCTCCAAGTAAATGCCACGTTGGACCAGCCTCCACTCCCACTGCTGTGCTATTGGTCCAAGCCACACTGTGCTATTGGTCACCTCACAGCATCCTAACAGAGTGCCTGGTCCCATCCTCCAGGTCCATTCTCCCCAGAGGCCTGCAGTCCTGTCCCAACCCTTGGTTCCCCAAGGCTCCCATCTCAGCAGCCCTGAGCCCCAATAAGCTCACCATCAACCAACCTCTTCTCCTCTCACCTGCCCCTCGACACCTGAGACACGCTCCTGCCTCGGGGCCTTTGCACCTGCTGTTCCCGCCACCTGGAATGCTGCCCCCAAACCCAGGACCAGTTCCTAGCTTTTATCAACCAACTGCCCCATCTCTGTGAGACCCTCCGGCTACCCTTCTCCGCTTGATGTCTCCTCTTCACACCCACGCCCCCTCATATCTGATCCCCTTTGTGGTCCATCTCCCCCAACACCAGAAAGCTTTCTGCACCATGGAAGGCCTCGTGCCTGGAGCATGCCACGTGCAGTTCGGAATTGAGCACACTGCCGGGGTGCTGGGAAGGGCTCCACACCCGGGCCAGCCATGCCCTCCCACACCCACGCCCTCCTGACGTGGAGTGGGGTTGCCCCCCCTGGGGGGGGAGTCACCGCTCTGCCCGCGCAACCCAGAGGGGGAACCCCCAGGCCTGTGCACGCCCTGAAAATGTGTCGGACGCACCAGAAAGTCATTTACTGAAAGGCTCGTTGCACTGGCTTCACCCGTGCACGTGACAGCATCGCCACAGGCCCACTCTTTTGGGAGAAAAACAGGCCTCTGTGGGGTATAAACAGCCCAGCCAGACGCGGGCAGGCCCGCGGGGCCCTCCCCGACCTCGAGCCACGTGCCCCGCAGCTGCGCCAACGGCAGCCCCCATTCGGCAGCTCGGCGGCAGGGGCTCCTGGGGATGGCAGAGGGTTAAATGGTGGTCCCTCCTCCCACCAGATCAGAGGCAGGAGTTCATCAAAGCCCTGGCAGCCCAGCAGGCTCGGGGTTGGGGGGCAACCAGTGTGCACGGGACACTGCTGTAAGTGGACGATCAGGCCGGACACATCACACATTTCCTTATCCGCACACAACCGAGAGAGACGGAAACCCAGACTACGGGGAGCCCAGGTAACAGGGAGTCAGGAAGAAGAGGGCACTGGGATAGCCTTTCGGGGGAGCAGCGTGCTCGCCGACGCCGGGGGCCGGGTTCCCTGTGCAGGAGGAACGAAGCCCGACCGCGTCCCCGCTCTCGGATGGGGACCGGCAGCCCACATGTAACCGGCTACAGAAATGCAAGAACAAGAGTCCTCAGCGCTGGCGGGCTTGAAGGTATTCTCAAAGCCTCACCTCCCCGCTCCTCATCTGTGCCTCCAGCCTGGGGGCTGGGCCTTGACAGAAGAGGGAACTCAAATGCAGGGAGCACCAGAGAACCGCCTCCATCTGTCTCCCGCCGACACCCCAGGCGGGCCACACATGTGAGTCACACGCCAGATTTCAGATGGGCCTACGGGTCACGATGAGAGGGAAAACAAATGGGTGAATAGCTTTATTTTATTCCACCCGATACGTATCCAACGCACAATCACGGCAATACATAAATAATAACGGAGTCGAGGACGGGATCTCAGAATATATTCTATATTCTGAGCCTGGGTCCCCACAGCCCGCCGTGTATTTATGCTGCAGTGTCACTTGGCTCTGAAAGGCCACAGGTGGAGCGCTCCTTGACCGGTGTGGCTTCAGCCACGGCCCTAGACGGCACAGGTCCAGGTGTGGCTGAAGCTGTGAAAGCTTCTGTTCACTATAAATGGACCCCGTAAGATCAGTGTTGAGCAAGAGCTATGGAGAGAGGCCTGGACGCAGCCCTGTGTCCACCGTGGTCCCGGCTCCTTGGAGCCCCATCCTTAGCAGGACGGACAGAGCACCCGGACACACGGGTGGCCACTCGCCAGAGACTGACTGGGGCCGGCCCCTAAGCGGGCGGCACTCAGACCCTCCATCCTGCAACAGTAGCTTTTGTCTTTTTTGTGTGTGTGTTTTTGCCTTATCTAGGGCTGTACCTGCGGCATATGGAGGTTCCTAGGCTAGGGGTCTAACAGAAGCTGTAGCCGCCGGCCTTCGCCACAGCCACAGGAACGCGGGATACAAGCCACGTCTGCGACCTACACCACAGCTCACGGCAACGCTGGCTCCTTAACCGACTGAGTGAGGCCAGGGATCAAACCGCAACCTCATGGTTCTTATTCGGATTCGTTAACCACTGAGCCACGACGGGAACGCCAAGGTTTTGGACACAGCTCCGCGCATGCCTCCTTCTGGGTGACCCACTGCCCCTGTGATATGATAATCTGTGCTGTTGGCCTCGAGATGACACATTTGGGCTGATCCCGGGCACGGGTCAGCGTTAGACTCAGGTTAGTCAAGTGTCGTTTTGCCATTAATGAGAGATGAACCGTTCAGTCCCTCAGGCCAGTCTCAGAAGAGAAAAGCTCTGACCATGCGCCATGAGTCAGCGCAGCATCCACAGGACCCTGGATGCCCTGGGGGGAGTGGTCCCGGGAGTCCGTCCAGGTGGCAACTCACAGGGCTGCAGCCTGAGGACCAGAGACCCTCCGTGGCCTTGGGACGCACGCATAAGTGATTAACTTCCATTGCAGGGCTGATTAATTACATCGACAGGCACCCCCTCTCAGCACTGGACAGCGCCGATCTGCAGGACCCTGAGCACCACATGCTAAAAACACAGAGCGCACCTCCTGTGGACAGACGCCCTACCTCAGACCCGGGGAGCCCCTGGGGGCTGGCTGGGTATCCACACAGCACTCCCGCGGCATGCCTGGCCAAGAATAAGACCGTGGAACCGTTAACGACCCAGCAGCACCAAAACAAAACACTCGGACTAATTTAATTCAGTCCCTCCGCTCAAGCCCCCACGGCCAGCAGGACCATCAGGCTTGGGAGCGCTTGAGTCTAAGGGGAGAAGAAAAATCACAGGCGAGATGTAAAGCTGTACCCCCAGACTGACAGCCAGGTGACCCTATCCCAGGAGGCCGCAGAGCCCCCCAAGGCCCCTCCTGTCTGTCCCAGGCTTCAAGGAGGCTCACAGACAGGCGACAGCACTGAAGGAGGCACCCCAGGACCCCCGCCCATCCTGGCCCTGGAAGCCACACCTCCTAGACCACCTGGTGCCTGTTCTTGCAGGAGAACACAGTCCCAAGGCCAGCTCCTCACAGAGGCAGGTCCCCAGGAATCTCACCAGAAAGGTGGACGGACGGACGGACGGACGGCAGGGGAAAGACATACCTGTTCCATCGTCATACAAAGAACCAACCAGCACAACGTTTCTGTATGAACCGCTTCAACTTGGCAGAGCTGATCGCCCGAAACTGTTTTCTTCACTCCAATACAGATTCCAGAACTTTTTCAATCTTCCTGGGCCTTTCCTTTCCAATTACCTTTGGGCAGCCGCCTATTTAGAATGTGAAAGGGAAAGCCGTGGGCAGATTCCATAGGGGGTGGGGGTGGAGAGTGCCTGGGGCAGGGGAGTCCGGGCGGGGCCGGGACTGTGGGATGGGATCAAACATTGACCCGGGAACAGTTCAGTCAGCAGGACGGGCATCTGAGAAGATGCAGTATTTAAATGTCCCCTGGACACACTGAAAATAAAAGTCACCCACGGAAACGCCCTTGAACTCGAGCAAGTCTGCAGAGACTTTTAATCCAGGTCTCTTGCTGCAACATGCACAGATGTCTGTGAGGCAGAATATTAACTCAGGTAGTCAGTGCAGGCGGCTGGGCTTCGATGCATTCTTTGATAGAAACTTTCATTAACATTTACGGTTTAAGGGCTCCAGACAGTAATTCCCCACAGGCCTTGTTTTATTATAGAAAATATGCCTTCCCCTAAACAGACCTTAATCTCTAACCTACTCCTCAACTGATAGAAAAGGAATGAGAGGAAGGGTGACCTAGTCCAAGGGAAGAGAAGGACAAAGAAGCCATCAAACTTATGGGACATTTCCACCTCTGAGGCCTATCGGACAAGGACTGATAGAGGTAACTGAACAAGGCCAGTGGGAGGAAACCACATCTTTCTGGACCCCACGTTGGTACCCCCCTATCTTTAAGGGATAAAAACCCCTACAGACAATAGAGAAGGGGGCTCTTCCCCCCCCCCCGCCCCCAGCAGCCCCGGGAGCTTTTTGCTTTCCTGTAATAAAGACTTTGCTTGCTTGCTGCCTGCGTGTTCGCAGAGTTCATTCTCCGACCGCCGTGAGCAAGTACCCGCATTCCGGTAAGAACCCGCATTCCGGTATCATCTTTCCGGTATCATCTGCAGGCCTGAAGTGGCCGTGCCGCCCCTAGATGCGCGTATGACAGACGGGGCTGGCACCTGATGTTCCCACCACCCTCCAGCAGGGCCATGTCCAGAGCTGCTGCGCTGGGCCGGCTCTTCTGGAAGCCTGCTCTTAGGCTGCTGGCCCACCGCCCAAATGAACACAACAGCCCGTTCGGCAGCCCTGCTCTCTCCCAGTTCAATCAGAGCAAGCAATGGTGACCAAAACTCAAGAAGGGGCCAAGGCAGACGCTGAACTGAAGTCATCCACCCCGCCCCCTCCAACCCAGGGCTACAGCAGGGTGCCAAAGCGTCAAACCGGTTTAGGTCTGACCCCCAGGGTTCAAGACTGGAGGTCCCGGAGGCTTTGAGCTGGCATTCATGCTCACGCTGGGAGGCGAGCTCATTCTGCAGCGCCCACCCGGGGAAGCCGGCCCTGACCACGGACACCCCAGCCCGGGTCCGAATCCCCAGCACGGCCTCGAGCAGCCTTTCTCTCGCCTGCAGCTGGTCCCAGAAGCCCTGTGAACCCTCCAGCAGAACTGCCGGAGATTTCCCACACACCAGCTTTTCCTCCTTTTTGCTCTCCAGTTTCTAGTGGGTGCCAGAGTACAATAAGCAGACGCAGCGGCTGACGGAGGGAGGGAGGCTTTACGACAAGACCAGCTCAGGGGCCGCTTCTAAAAAGAACCACAGAAGTTCCTTTCGTGGCTCAGTGGTTAACGAATCCAACTAGGAACCATGAGGTTGCGGGTTCGATCCCTGGCCTTGCTCAGTGGGTTAAGGATCCGGCATTGCCGTGAGCTGTGGTGCAGGTCGCAGACGCGGCTCGGATCCTGCGTTGCTGTGGCTGTGGAGAAGGCCGGCGGCTACAGCTCCTGTTAGACCCCTAGCCTGGGAACCACCGTATGCCACGGGTGCGGCCCTAGATAAAAGGCAAAAAGACAAAAAAAATAAAATAAAATAAAAATAAAAAGAACCACACTCTGTGGGCGCCTTCTGTCCCCTCCCTGATGATGGGCGTCATCCAACATTTCAGCGACTGGGACGTAGCTGGTCTGGGACGGCGGAGACTGAGAGTGAGAAAAGGGGGCCGAAGGATGAGCAAAGCGTGAGCCAGAATCCTTCGGCCCCTAGCCCACACACAGACTAAATGCCACGGCCACTCAGGTGGCCACTGAGACTCCATCGTGGGGTGCAGCTCACCTGGCCAGGTGCGCTACGATGCAGCACCTGCATGAACCGGGAGCCAAGTGTCCCCTGCACCTCGATTCCATCCATCCCCCCCCGCCCCCAGCCTAGGTTCACGTGACCTATGAACGCTGAGCATGAGCTCCTGGGGGCCCAGAGGGAGATGGGGTGGGTCAGGCCCGGCAACGGGTGACATCGTCATTGGTGACAATGAAGTTAGAATAACAAAGCTTCCAAATTGGTCCCTACCTTAGGATCAGGCAGTAAAAACTTTCCAGGTGTTCCGAGCCTAGTAGTTCAGCAATGTTCAAGTTCTAGAGTGAATTGTGGATGTGCAAACCAAAATCAAAAGAGGAAGAAGGGGAGGAGGAGGGGAAGAAGCAAAGCAAGAAGAAAGAAAGGAAGAGACCAAAAATGTGCCAGGGTTTGTGAGGGCATTTTTTCCACTTCTTTTTAAGGAAGCACCCCCAGCATATGGAAGTTCCAGGGCTAGTGGCTGAATTGGAGCTACAGCTGCCGGCCTGCACCACAGCCCCTGTAATGCCAGATCCAAGCCACATCTGCGACGTACACCGCAGCAATGCTGGGTCCTGAACCCACTGAGTGAGGCCAAGCGTCAAACCTGCATTCTCACAGACACTGCCGGGTTTTGAACCCATGAGCCACCGCGGGAACTCCCTGTGAGGGTTTTGAATAACCTTAAAAGGAGGGCGGGCCTGCTAAACGCCCCCTAGCTCAGAGCTGAGTAGCAATGGGATGCCGAGGACGCCCTTTGAGGGGCTCCCAGCCTCTTTCGGGAGGCACCCCAAGTCGCCAACCTAGCCCCATGCAGCACCGGGCACAACACTGCAGGTGGCCGCCCCGCCCCTGGCCCTCTGTCCCCAGAGCCGCTCCTGGGTGCAGCCAGTCCTTCCCACCCATCACAGCCCAGCTCCAAGGCGCGTCCCCTGGAAGCAGGTCCTCTCCCGTGGGAAAGGCCTGGGTGGGGCGGGGAGGCACCACTGAGGTTTCCGCGACAGACCCGCTCCCTGCAGAGCTCTGCGTGACAGCCTTGACGGCACCTGGCCCTGAGATCAATCGGCGAGCAGACCTGCTCGTCCCTCTGTGACCCAGGACGGGCTCACTGCAAATGACTCAGCTAAGATGGGAGCCCCTGAGGTCCACTCTGCGCCCCTCAGCGACAGGCTGAGGGGCTCACCCCCACAGATCAGTCAGAACAAAACGCTTGCTATCCAGCTCTGGGCCAGCTTCTCTCCTTCCCCTAGGCCTCCCTTGACACACTATGAGGCTGAGCCCCTGGGTGGCCCCCTGAGAACAGGCTGGCCTTGGGGGGACACTTCCTCCGACCAACCATGCCCTCACCCCGCTTCATCTTGTCGCCCCAAAACCAAGTCCTACAGCCTTGTCTATATCCCCTACAAAGGAAAAACCCAGTCTTTTCACTGCTGTCATGGTCACACATCTCTCCACTGCATCAGTCCCTTCCCCACATCCCCCCTCCACAATAACCCTTCCTCATGAACCTCTTCTAAGTATGAGTGTGTTTTCCATTTGCCAACCAATTACAAATGACTCGAAGCCCAAATCACGCAGGTCTGATGGACAGGTGAGACTCGGATTTCCATCTTCCCGCAGACTCACAAGCTTCCATAAAGTCCCACCAGTTCAGAGTCACGGTACAAACAGCGGCTGGTTCAAGAGCCAGCTCAGGGGCGTGTCTGAGACCCTAAGTCCCAGTTGTTCCTGGGGGACTGGTGGGCAAGAGGCACAGGGTAGGGAGAAGACACATCAAAGGAAAATCGTACCACTCACGCATGCCTGGTGTCCCGTACACTGCAGAAAACCCAGTCCTTCCTTGGGAACGTCAAACACAACACCCAGAACCTTTTGCTGAAGCTGACACCCCTCCGGGAGGTGGGCAGGGCTCCGCAGGGCGATCCCAAGCATGAAACAGTGTATCCAGGACCCCCTGCTCGCCACTCCAGGGAGGGAGCTGGCGGGAACACTCCCACCACCAACAAATGCTCCAGTTGGGGGATCATTGACGAACTGGTGCTTAAGATTCTCTTTTCTCTGCATGTTGCAACAAAATGTATGAAACGAAATGCTCATCTCACTGGTAATCAGAGGAATACAAATTAAGGCAACGTGCCATTCTCCCCCCCTGCAGAATTAAAGAAAAAAATGATACGGCTCAATGATGGGGAGGAGGTAAGAGTCACTCTCCAGCATTAACGGGAAGCCTTTTCAAAAAGCAACCTTCGGAACCTTACAAAGGTCAATGCTAGCTACAGGAGCTACAGGTAATGATGAGAAACAGGGAGGGGTGTCACACCCCAAAGTTCTCAGCCAACAGACTCTCAATGGTATAACCCTGAAAACATCCCCAAAGAGAAGATTAAAGAAGTAAGGGCACATAAAGGACCAGGCTGGCACCTAAGTGGGGGTATGCGTCTTTCTGGACACACACGATCTTGAGCAACTGCTGTGGTTCTGAGCCGAACGTCCTCACCAGTCGATAGTGACAGCCACTGCGCTACGCGAGACACGCTGACACACGAGGAAAGCCATCTAAATCAACCTCTAATAGCTGCATCCATCCGAGTTTTTCTCCTACCCTGAAGAGGGGCATATGGATAGAAAACCACGGGGTATAAACCTCGGAGAAAGTCCTGGGTGGTCCCGGGATCAATGTGTGTTTCTCCAGGAACAAATGAATTAATGGCTCACATTTAACAGGAGGGCAGGATGACTTTCAGCAAACTGCTTTTCTTAGCAGCCGATTAAACTCAGTCTGGGTTAGGAAGAGAAACTCTTGGGATTGGCTGAGACCCCGATCGGCAAGATTGTGGCACTGGCAAGCTGCCGAAATCACATGCGCTCCACCTGGGACTTTCTCTGAGTAGCCAAAGGGAGGGAAATGCTTAGAAACTGATCCACACCGCCGTGTTGCAAATCCTTGAAACTTAGTGTCTCATGAATACAGCCATCTAACTCCACTCCAAAACTTAGATGTGGTGCCATCATTCCTCGCAGAAATGAACATCATGAGCCACGCTACTTAATGACGGGAAAACCTAGTTTCGGCAGGTTCCAGCAAAGAACTGGGGATTCTGACGTGTGTGTCTGATAGGACGTGGAGCTGCGGTTTCCTCGTGGCATACTTGTGTAACACGAGAGCTGTATTTTCTTTACAAAGTGCATTTTTTGGAGTTCCCGCTGTAGTGAAGCGGGTTAAGGATCCGGTGCTGCTGCAGCTGTGGTGTGGATCACAGCTACACCACACTTTCTGTATAAGAAATATTCTTATATAAAAGGATATATTCTACAAAAGAAATATTCTTTTCCCTTACAGTTTACCACAGTGCTATACAGTAGGACCCTGCTCTCTGTCCATTCTATATATAATAGTCTGCGTCTACTAAGCCCATCACCCAGTCACCTCTCCCCCACCCACTTCCGGCTTGGCAACCACAAGTCTGTTCTCTGTGCCTGTGAGTCTATTTCTGTTTCATAGACAAGTTCATTTGTTGTCATAGTTTGGATTCTACATGTAAGTGATTATCGCATGGTATCTGTCCTTCTCTTTCTGCCAGTCAGCACGTATTGATGAATTATCACATGTCCATCACTATACATATTTTTTCTTAGGTCAGTCTTCCAAGGCAATAGAAATGAAAACAAAAATAAACCAATGAGACCTAATCAAACTTATGTAAGGTAACCATAACAAACAAACCAAAAAAGATAGCCTATGGAATGGGAGAAAATAACTGCAAATGATGCAAACAACAAGGGCTTAATCTCCAAAATATACAAACAACTCACACGATAGCAAAAAAAAAAAGCCAAAAAACAAACAACCCAGTTGAAACTTGGACAGAAGACCTAAACAGACATGCCCCCAAAGAAGACATGCAGATGGCCAACAGGCACATGAAAGAATGCTCAACATAACTAATCATTAGAGAAATGCAAATCAGAACTATTACGAGGTACCACCTCACACCGGTCAGAGGGCCGTCACCGGTAAGTCCACAGATAACAAAGGCTGGAGAGGGTGTGGAGAAAAGGAAGCCCTCCGACACTCTTGGTGGGAATGTAAATTGGTATAACCACTATAGAAAACAGTAGGGCAGTACCTCGGAAAAATTAATACAGAACAGTCTATGATCCGGCAGTCCCACTCCCCGGCATATATCCAGACACAACTCTCATTCAAAAAGATACATGCACCCCTATGTTCACTGTAGCACTACTGACAACAGCCAAGACATGGAAACAGCCTAAATGACCATCAACAGATAATGGATTAAGAAGGTGTGGTACATATACACAATGGAATACTACTCAGCCATAAAAAAAGAACAAAGTAATGCCATCTGCAGCAACATGGATGGAACTAGAGAGTCTCATAATAAGTGAAGTGAGTCAGAAAGAGAAAGAAAAGTACTATTTGATATTATTTATATCTGGAATCTAATATATGGCACAAATGAACCTATCTGTAGAAAAGAAAGGAACTCATGGACATGGAGAACAGACTTGTGGTTGCCAAGGGTGGGGAGGGAGGGAGGAAGTGGGATGGACTGGGAGTTTGGGGTTAGTAGAGGCAGACTATTGCATCTGGAGTGCATAAGCAGTGAGATCATGCTGTATAGCACAGGGAACAATATCTAGTCACTTGTGATGGAACATGATGGAGGATAATCTGAGAAAAACAATGTATATAAATGCATAATTAGGTCACTTTGCTGGGTCATTTTGCTGTACAGCAGAAACTGACAAGAATATTGTAGGAGTTCCCGTCATGGCTCAGTGGTTAACGAATCCGACTAGGAACCACGAGGTTGCGGGTTTGATCCCTGGCCTTGCTCAGTGGGTTAAGGATCTGGCGTTGCTGTGAGCTGTGGTGTAGGTTGCAGACGCGGCTCGGATCCCGCATTGCTGTGGCTGTGGCGAAGGCTGGCAGCTGCAACTCCTGTTAGACCCCTAGCCTGGGAAGCTCCATATGCCCTAAAAAGCCAGAAAAAAAAAAGGAGTCAAAGAACCACAAAATTATATGGAAGTGGCCGAGGAAGGAGGAAAGGGGGTGACTGTTTAACGGTATGGGGTTTCTTTTTGGGGTGATGAAAAGGTCTTGGAATTAGATACAGGCAGTGGCTGCACCCACTGTGACTGTGCAAAATGCCACAGCGTGTTTACTGTAATGTGGTTAATTGTACATCATGTGAACTTCGGCTCAATGAAATGTGTGTGTATAATAAAAAAAATACTGAAATGAACTTTCACCGGGCACCAAGCTGGATTTTTCCTTGGGAGGAAGGCAACTGCCCCGCCACTGGACAGAACTCACTGGCCTGTCTACAGGTGAGGACGACTCGTGAGGCCGTCGACTACGTACACCCTACACACCTGCACCAAGACACACAAACCCACGGGCTCCGATGTTCCTTCCAAAGCTGCTCCTGTTCCAAAGCCCAAGGTGGACAGAGCGAGGGCAGAACTGCGAGATTTAGGAGGGAAGGAGGCTGGGGACCAGGCAAGGGCACAGAGTGAGAGGAAGGGTGACGTGGCAGTGGTGTCACGGATTCCTGCATTTCTAGAGGGGAGTGGGGGCTGTGGGGGGGCTGGGAGCAGGGAGGAGGTGTGCCCCTGCCAGACAGGAAGGGATGGGGGGTTCTGGAGCACCACTGTCCAGGGAGAGGCCCGGCCGTGTCCCTTGTCCCAGGGGGAGCTGCGGCTGCCTGGGCGTGCATCAGTGGAGCCGACACATAAAACGCTGAATGATATAAAAGAAAAAAGATTCTCCTTTGCTCAAATGAAAAAAAACATCTGTGCTCACACAGCCTTGAACATAAAGAAAGAGAACACCAATCCACTTTCAGAAACGCCTTTTCTTTCTGCCAAACTAGAATTCTTTCCAGGGTTCCTCGAACATCTCCAAGGACCCGTCACATCAGAGGAGGGGGCTGCCTCAGGCCCTCTCCTTCTTCGGGAAAAAAAAAAAAAAATCACTGCTCTAGGAAGCCACAGGTGCGTACCCCAGATCTGCACACCTCAAGGCCCCTTGCAGCCGGCACACCTGCTCAGACACGCCCACACCAAGCAGACCATTCCTCAGAGGTCAGAGGTGTGGCTGTCCTTGGCGACGCACCCGTATGGTTAGCACTGCTTCCCCGAGAAGCCACCCTGGGACTCAGCGAGGTTCCTTCTGTAGGGAACACATGCAGTGTCACGCCCAGAAGCATGAGCTTACATCTGCACACAGCCATGCTCCAGAAACATCCGTCTTAAGGCACCAGCTGGTCACACGCACGCAGGAAGTCCGCAGTGACAGCCACGCTGTGCTCTTCTCACTGCAATTCACGTACGCTAGACATTAACCAGACCCCCACACACCACAGGGCAGCGTCCGCAGCCCGAATGGTCTGTGAAGGACACGTCCGTTACCAGAATCTTCTGCAAGAATGCTGCTTCCTTTCCACTGCCCTCTTGTTACTATGTGACTACTAGGCTCTAAGCCACAAGCTCCAGAAGACATGGCCCTAAGACGGTTTCATTACTCTTTTACGAGCAATCAGAACAGAAACTAAAATGTGAGCAAAGTCCTGGAAAGAAACTGACTGATTAATCTGCAGTGCTAACCATACGGGTAAGAATTAACAGGAGGATTCCGCCCCTTTCCATTGTCAAAGCTGAAAACTTTTTTTTTCTTTTTAGGGCCACACCTGCAGTATATGGAAGTTCTCAGGCTCGGGGTGGAATCGGAGCTGCAGCTGCTGGCCTACACCACAGCCACAGCCACGTGGGATCCGAGCCACATCTGCAACCTACATCGGAGCTTGCAGCGGCAACGCCGGATCCTTAACCACACCGATCCAGACCAGGGATTGAACCCACACCCTCACAGACGCTATGTTGGGTTCTTAACCAGCTCAGCCACACCGGAAACTCCAAAGCTGAAAACTCTTGATGAAATGAAGTGAGCATTCATTCCTTCCCTGACATGCCCCCCGCCACCGGTCACCCTCCTGGTGGCCACGTGAGGACAAAGGCACAAGAACAGGGGAATTTAGCCCTGGGAGTGTGTGTCTCCGTGCTCTCTGACACCCTCACAGCCTGGCGGCCCATCTTCCGAGACCTCAGAACTAGACGGTCCTGGGGTCTGAGGTGGGATGTGCCCCCGCCCCGAGGTACCACGCCAGCTTTCAGTTCCTACAGTTCAGCCCCAAAGGAGACCAGGGCCGTGAAGGCTAAAAGGACACAGGCCCCAGCTCTCTTGGCAGACAGGCTCATTTTAATTCCCCTTTTTCTGCACTTCCTATTGTAACATGTGCAAGCTTTGACAATAAGGGGGGAAATCACACCTAGAAAAGCAACAGTTCTCACCAGGCTATGACGCACTCCACAGCCCACGTTTGGAAACAGCCCTCCCAACACCTGAGCCGTCCCCGACCTGCGGGCGTCCAAGCCACCGCCCCTCACCTGGAATTTCCCGACCAGCCAACGCTAAGCGCACAGCCTGCAGCTGAGGAGCGGCAGCAGCAGGACGGCGGACTGAGCAACCACAGGACAGTGACCCAGCGATAAAACTAGGGCAGTCACACGCCAGCCCAGTCATCCAAGTGACTCACAGTCACTTAGGGAACTCGGTGCCCTCCGACTGCGCCTGGGTCGGCCCGGGATGGCGCGCCACTCTACCTGCAACGGGTATTCCCACACCCTCCCGCTGCTGCAAAAACCGCTTTTCCTTCTGTGGCACATAAATCTCTCTCTTTCCCTAAAGCCCAGCGTGACACGGTTTTGATTAAAGGAAGCGAAATTAATCTTGCCTGACGAATCACTAAACAACTATGACCCTGTCGCTCACTTAGGAAGACGCCACAATACCAGGGTCAGGGGCTGTCATGGTCTGGATACGTGCCCTGCCCCCGCCCCCTGCCTCAAATTCCTATGTCGACTCTTACCTCCGAGTGTGAGGGGATGAGGAGGGGGTCTCCGGGAGGGGAGGGGGCCGTGAAAGTGGAGCCTTTATGAATGGGATTCGTGTCCTCATAAGAGAGACCCCAGAGGAGTTCCCTTGTGGCACAGCAGGTAAAGGAGCCGGCATTGACACTGCAAGCGGCTGGGGTTGCTTCTGTGCTGAGGGTTCGATCCCTGGCCCAGGAAATTCCACGTGCTGCAGGTGTGGCCAAAAACATCCAAGAGCTCCCCCCCCCAGAGCGCTCGCTCCCTCGCCCCTGTGCCAAGAGAGGACACAGCAGGAAGTCCAAGGTCCTACAAGACCCATCACGCGGCACCTTGATCTCAGATTTTCCAGCCTCCAGAGCTGTGAGAAATGAATATCAGTTGCTTACAAGCCACCTGGTCTGCGGTATTTTGTTGCAGCCGCCCAACCCCACCGCTTTTGTCCTTCTAAAAACATCTACCTCGGGATCACGGAGGACGGCGCCTTGGGCACGACACACCGTGAACCGCCTTCCATCCACCAAACGACAATCCATTTCCGCTTAAACCTCTGACTAAGACATACCTGCTGGCCTTAATTTTCCAGCGTTTTGAAAGCAGCCCCACTTTGCGGCCTCGGTCAGAAAGAGACGAAATATAAATGAGTCAGCGCTACAGACACGCCACTGGGAACAGTCCCTTTAAACACCATGAACAAGGGGAGGCGTTCCCGTCGTGGCTCAGTGGTTAACGAATCCGACTAAGAACCATGAGGTTGCGGGTTTGATCCCTGGCCTCGCTCAGTGGGTTAAGGATCTGGCGTTGCCGTGAGCTGTGGTGTAGGTTGCAGACGCGGCTCGGATCCCGCGTTGCTGTGGCTGTGGCGAAGGCCGGTGGCTACAGCCCCTGTTAGACCCCTAGCCTGGGAACCTCCATATCCCGTGCCCGCAGCCCTAGATAAGGCAAAAAATAAGTAGATAAATAAATAAATAAATAAATAAACAAACACCATGAACAAGGGGAAATCTTGTCCACCCTTTAGGGAGATTCCCCTCCTGGCCACGGTCCCCCCCCCCGTCCCCCGCTCCCCAACCCCATGCCTGACGTTGTCCCCTTGGCGGCCAACTGACGTGTCTGGAATCACACAAAGACGTGCAGGTCACTGTGCGCCTGTATTAACTTTCCCTCCTGGACACCAAATGCTGTCCCAGGGGCTTAAAAGCCTCCATGTTCCTCCAGACACATCTCATGCACCCTCCCTAAGGGTACCCCGGGAGTCCCACCGAGGGAGATGGGGCGGTGCCTTCAGCTCGCTGCTGGCCCCATTCCAAACCAGGGCTGCATTTCAGACACTGGGTCTGAGACATTCCCAGTTCCCAGCGCCAGGAGAGGAGCGAGCACTGCAGACCCCACAGACAGTAACGCAAAGGAAGACGAGAGCACCACCACCTCTAGCGAGCAAAAGGCAACAGCTCTCAGAGGGACCGATGCAACTCCTCAGTCACCACAGACCACCGCAACGCAGTGTGATGAAACAGGTGACCGGAAGAACACCCCCAAAACAGAATTCACAGTTTAAAACCCCTTTGAGCAGTTCCCGTCGTGGCTCAGTGGAAACAAGTCTGACTAGCATCCATGAGGACGCGGGTTCGATGCCTGGCCTCGCTCAGTGGATCAGGGATCCAGTGTTGCCGTGAGCTGTGATGTAGGTCGCAGACGTAGCTCGGATCCCGCGCTGCTGTGGCTGTGGCGTAGGCTGGCGGCTATAGCTCTGATTCGAGCCCTAGCCTGGGAACTTCCATATGCTGCAGGTGCGGCCTTAAAAAGACCAAAGAAAAAAGAAAAAGACATCTCCAGGTCCAGATGGTTTTACCAGCAAATTCTGCCAAACTTTAAGAAATAACAGCAAGTCTACACAGGCGCTTCTAGAAAACAGAAGAGGAAAAAAACATTTCTCGGCTTAAATGATGCCATTTAATGAGTCTGACAGTAAAACCAGTCAAAACCAGCAGAGGAGACCACACGCCAATGTCCCTTGTGAACAGAAATGCAAAAATCCTCAAAAAAACATTAGCAATCTTGGGAGTTCCCGTAGTAGCACAGCGGAAATGAATCCAACTAGGAACCATGAGGTTGCGGGTTCGATCCCTGGCCTCGCTCAGTGGGTTAAGGATCTGGCGTTGCCATGAGCTGTGGTGTAGGTCGCAGACGCGGCTCGGATCCCGCGTTGCTGTGGCTGTGGCGAAGGCCGGCGGCTACAGCTCTGATTTGACCCCTAGCCTGGGAACCTCCATATGCCGCCAGTGCAGCCCTAAAAAAAAAAAAAAAGATCAAACTGAATCTAATGATTTCATATATAATGATTTATATACTATATATAATATAGTATATACATTTATATTATATATATTTATATAATATATATTATATATGTTTATATAATACATATAATCCAGTGATTTTATATATATGTGGCACACCACAACCAAATGGAGTTTATCCCAGAATGCAAGGTTGGCTCCCTATGCAAAATCAGTCACTGTAATCTACCACATTAACAGTCTACAGAAGAAAAAACATACAACCCTATCAATTTATCTAGAAAAAGCATTTGGAAAAATTCAGCATCCACTCAAGAAAAAAACTCTCAGCAAACGAAGAAGAGAAGGAAACTTCTAAAAT
This sequence comes from Catagonus wagneri, assembly GCA_004024745.2. NCBI lineage: Eukaryota > Metazoa > Chordata > Mammalia > Artiodactyla > Tayassuidae > Catagonus > Catagonus wagneri. The sequence continues at coordinate 1,148,980 of PVHT020002421.1, forward strand.
CTGCTAAAGGGGAGTTCCCGTCGCGGCTCAGTGATTAACGAATCCGACTAGGAACCATGAGGTTGCGGGTTTGATCCCTGGCCTCGCTCCGTGGGTTAAGGATCCAGTGTTGCCGTGAGCTGTGGTGTAGGTTGCAGACGCGGCTCGGATCCCGCGTTGCTGTGGCTGTGGCGAAGGCCGGCGGCTACAGCTCCTGTTAGACCCCTAGCCTGGGAACCTCCATATGCCGTGGGTGCGGCCCTAGATAAGGCAAAAAGAAAAAAATAAAATAAAATCTGCTAAAGGACATCGACGAAGAAACCTGTAGGTCACAGGATACTCAGTGTTGGAAGACCAAATGCTTTCCCCTAAAACCAGGGACAAGGAGAGGCCCCTCTCACTGCCTCTATTCAGCACTGCACCAGGAGCCTGGCTAGGGAATGAGGCAAGAAAAACATAACAAAAGCACACAGATTAGCAAGGAAGAAATAAAATAGACTTTTCTCAGATAGCATGATTGCTGCTGTATAAAACTCCAAAGAATCAACAACAACAACAACAAAAAAGCTCTCAGGACTAAGGAGTGGGTTTAGTGAAATCACAGGATACAAGATCAGTAGCAGAAAATGAGTCACCTTTCCAGGTACTCCCTATCAATGATGGTAAACTGGTAACTTGAACTTCGCCATGATTAAAATGTCTTGTTCTGTGAAAGATCTTGTTACAAGAATTAAAAGCCAAGTTACAGACTGGAAGAAAACATTTGAAAACTCCAAATCTGACCAAAAAAAAAAAAAAAAAAACTTGTGTTCAGAACATAGAAAAAAATCCCCAAACTTGGAATCGGTTGTGGCGCAGCAGAAATGAATCTGACTAGGAACCATGAGGTTGCACGTTCGATCCTTGGCCTTGCTCAGTGGGTTAAGGATCCAGAGCTGCCATGAGCTGTGGTGTAGGTCGCAGGCACGGCTTGGATCCCACGTTGCTGTGGCTGTGGCGAAGGCCGGCGGCTACAGCTCCGATTAGACCCCAAGCCTGGGAACCTCCACAGGACTCGGGTGCAGCCCTAAAAAGACAAAAAGACCAAAAAAAGAAAAAAGAAAGAAAGAAAAGACCCACACAATAAATATGAGCCATTTCACCAAAAAAGATATAGGGACTGCAAATAATCACAAGAGAAGATGTTTAATGTCATTAGCCACTAGGAAATGCAAATTAAAACCACAATTTTAGAATAGCTTAAAAAAAAAAAAGGTGCAGCTACTGTGGAAAACAGTATGGAGGTTTCTCAAAAAAAAAACAAAAAACCTAAAAAACGGAACTACCATATAACCATTAAAAAAAAAAAAAAAACAAATTACTAATTCAAAAAGATTCACGCACCTCTTCTACTTTGCAGAATTATTTACGATTGCCAGGATATGGATGCAACCTCAATATCCATCAACAGATGAACAGATAAAGAAGATGTGGTACATGTATACAACGGAAGGTCTCTTACCCATAACAAAACGAAATTTTGCCATTTGCAGCAACATGAACTGAGCTGGAGGGCATTAAGTTAGGTGAAACAAGTCAGAGAAAGACAAACACTCTATGCTATCACTAATGCGTGGAATCTGACAAGTACAACAAACTAGTAACTATGCCAAAAAAGCAGCCTCACAGATCTGGAGGACAAATTTGTGGTCACCAGTGGGAGAGGAAAGGGGGGAGCAGCCGTACAGAGCAAAAGCATTAAAAGGTACAAACTATTAGATATAAAATAAGCTGCAAGGGTATTCTACCTAACATGGGAAATACAGCCGATATTTTTCACTAACCATAAATAGAGTATAATCTTTAAAAATTGTGAATACTATACACCTATAATATATAAGAGTATATATTAACTATACTTCAATTAAAAAAATATCCTGGAGTTCCCGTCATGGCGTAGCAGTTAACGAATCCAAATAGGAACCATGAGGTTGCAGGTTCGATCCCTGGCCTTGATCAGTGGGTTAAGGATCCAGTGTTGCCATGAGCTGTGGTGTAGGTCGCAGACGCGGCTCGGAACCCGCGTTGCTGTGGTTGTGGTGTTGGCTGGCAGCTGCAGCTGCGATTAGACCCCTAGCCTGGGAACCTCCATATGCCGGAGATGTGGCCCTAAAAAGACCAAAAAAAAAAAAATTATATATATATATATATATATATATATATATATATATATATATATATATAACCAACAAAACCAAGTATGTGTGAGGATATGGTGCAACTGGAACTCTCCCAGGTTGTTGGTGAGAACGTAAAATGGGATAGCCACTCTAGGAAATGTTTTGGGGGCTTTTATAAAGTTGAGCACATACTTATCCTATGGCCCAGAAATCCCACTCCTGACTGCTTATCTTAAGTAAATGAAACCGTCACATTCACAGAAAGGTCTGCACATAAACATTTATGGCAACTCTATCCACAAGTATTATCAGCAATCAGAATAGGCCAACTGTCCATACACGTGACAACCTGAATGAGCCCCAGAGGAGTTACCTACGCCTAGGAAAGAAGCCAACCTCAGGAGGCTCCCTACTCTGTGGCTCTATTTATAGGGTGTTCGTGAAAAGGTAAACTTCAGGGCAGAGGAGGTCAGCAGTTGTGTCTGGCCAGAGGTGAGGGGAAGACGTGAATTTATATTTATACACATATAGGCATTTTTTAGGGCCACAACTGTGGCATATGGAAGTTCCCTGGCTAAGGGTCGAATCGGAGCTGCAGGTGCCAGCCTACACCACAGCCACAGCCACAGCACCACAGAGTCTGAGCCGCGTCTGAGACCTACACCGTAGCTCCCAGCAAAGCCGGATCCTTAACCCACTGAGCGGGGCCAGGGATCCAACCCACATCCTCATGGATACCAGTCAAGTTCATAAGCTGCTAGGCCGCAATGGGAACACCATAAATATTTACCTATTTATTACATTTATAGGATAATAAGGTATACCTTTGGCAGACATTGTGTTTTTTGACAAATTAAAGGTTCGTAGCAACCCTGCATCTAGCAAGTCTCCTGATACCACTTTTCCAATGGCACTTGCTCACTTGGTGTCTCTGGGTTATATTTTGGTAATTCTCACAATATTTTAAACTCTTCCAATATTATATTGCTTACAGTGCATCTGTGATCAGCGATTTCTGCTGTTACTTTTACAGCTCACTGAAGGCTCAGATGAGGGTCAGCAGTTTTTCACAGGGCAGGTGGAATTTCCGGGGCCAGGGATTGAACTTGAGCCATGGCAGCGACAATGCCAGATCCTTAACCCTTTGAGCCACCAGGGAACTACAGCAATATATTTATTTTTTGTTTTGTTTTGTTCTGTTTTGTTTTTTCTTTTTGTTTTTTGTCTTTTTAGGTCCAGACCCGCAGCACATGGACGTTCCCAGGCTAGGGGTCTACTCGGAGCTGCAGGTGCCAGCCTACACCACAGCCACACCAAAGCCGTATCCGAGCTGCGCCTATGACCTACACCACAGCTTATGGCAATGCCAGATCCTAAACTCACTGAGCGAGGCCAGGGATCGAATCTGCATCCTCATGGATACTAGTCAGATTCGTTACCACTGAGCCACGACAGAACTCCCCGTAAAATATTTTTAAATATAAAGAAAAAAAAAAAAAAAACAACCAGAAGACTACAACAATTTGATTCCAACGGGTTTTTTTGTTTTTGTCTTTGCTTTTTTTGGCTGCACCCATGGTATGTGGAAGTTCCCAGGCCAGAATCAAATCCGTGCCACAACAGTGACCCAAACTGCTGCAGCAACACCGGATCCTGCACCCACCGCACCACAAAGGAATTGATTCAAAGGTTTTTTAAAAAAACTTTACCTTTAGCCAGGCACAAAAGGGCAAATACTATCTAATTCCCACCTGTTCGAGGCGCCTAGAGTAGTGAGATCCATAGAGACTGGAAGCAGAACGGGGGCTGCCAAGGCTGGGGGAGGGGGACTCGGAGTTAGTGCTGAGGGGATGGGTGCAGGGGATCAGCCTGCGAAGACGAAAAAGCCCTGGAGATGGAGGGTGGTGATGACGACACAACAGTGTGAACGCACATAATGCCACCAAATTGAAAACTTAAAAACAGCTAAAACGGTAAATTTATGTCAAAACACCTTCATTCTTCATCAGAAAAGTAGATTTACCCAAAGGTACTGGTATGCAGATAAAACAATAAAAGAGAGTCCTCGAAGCAGGAAGTGAAAACTTCAGCTGGGGATCATTCTTTGCAGACACCGGCTGTTTGGTTTGGCTGCAGCCTTCCACGCTTTTCCCTGCAGGGGCCGTGCACGCAGGCCCCGTTACATACGGGACAGGGGCTGTTCCTACTGTGATCACGAACCAGACAGACACCGTGAGTCGATCTGTCCAGTCATCTGGACTTTCAAAGAATTGTGCTTTTGCTTCCCACAAGAGGCACCCAAAAACAGTCACCGTTTGAAGACACATTTCGCAATTTTAGCCACACCTGAGCCAACCAGACCCACATGCAGACAGAAGACTTTGCCACGTATGGACTCCGATCCTCGTCTGTTCCATGAGGTCTCCCAGAGAAGGTGGCGGAGAGAGAAGGGGAGTCACCCCCACCCCCCTACAGCAGTGCTTCTGGGTCCCCAGCAGCTGCACTGTGTGGCCGCTGCCCCCGTTCCAGAAAAGTCCCAGCCACTTTGCAGCGTCTGGGCACCAGCCCTCTCATCCCCCCGACCGGCTGCCAACAGACTGAACCCCAGTGATGTCCAAACGCAAACTGCAGTTTCCAGACACTTGGCATCAATAAACACCAAAAATAAACATCATCTGACTCATTCACCCAGCTCCATGCACCACAAGCTTTGGAACCGTAATTACCCTTCGTTTAAACTCAGTGTTGGTGGGTTGAGTCAAGAAATCATGGGCATTTTGATCCAAATAAGAACACCACAAAGATTATGCTGGACAAACGAGATAAAAAACTGATTTGCGTGTTTCCAAGCTCTTGATTTCTAGCAATATTCCTCTGTGTATACAGACGAGAGAGCCAAGTAAATAATCTCTGTAAACTGTGTATGCATTCGTTTCTCTTGCTTTCTCTGTGGTTAGGTCTTTAACCGTTCAACTTCCCTGAGGAACACGTCCAAGCGCAAGTGGGCTGTGTTTTAAAAACTACATACACTTCATCATCTCTTCCAAGTTGTGGGATTCCAAGAACATCCTGACCGAGGACAGGGCTGAAAAACGATCTAGCTGCTGTTCCCTGAGCCTGCACCGACAGGTGATGTCCCTCCAAGAAAAGAGTCAGCAAGACTTTTTATTCATCGGCGCATTCCTCCTGCCAGCCTTTCCACCGTGTGGTGGAGACTGGAGATCTGGTCTCAGATCTGTCGTGAGGGAGCCCCACAGCCACCCTAGGAAGTTCTAGAAGGCACTGCTGAGAGGAGCAGCTGGTGCTTTAGGACCTGGGGGAGGGGGAGGCTGGAGCTGCCGCACTGCTGCTCCTGCACTTGCTCCAGCGCCAGGCGTCTCCAGCGCCAGCCCTCCGGCATCCCAGCCTGGCCTCCCCGGGGGAGAGGGTCAAGCTTGGGGCGCTGCAAAGGCCCGCCAGCCCCCGAGCTCCAGAGCAGCCACACGATCAGACATGCCCCAGGCCGCCAGGAGTTTCCATCGTGGCTCAGAGGAAACGAATCTGACTAGAATGCATGAGGACGCAGGTTCAATCCCTGGCCTCACTCGGTGGGTTAAGGATCTGGCGTTGCCGTGAGCTGCGGTGTAGGTCACAGGTGCGACCTGAATCTGGCATTGATGTGGCTGGGGTGTAGGCCGGCGGCTGCAGTTCTGATTTGACCCCTAGCCTGGGAAGCTCCATATGCGGCGGGTATGGCCCTGAAAAGACAGAAAGGAAAGAAGGAAGGAAGGAAGGAAGGAAGGAAGGAAGGAAGGAAGGGAGGGAGGGAGGGAGGAAGGAAGGAAGGAAAGGAAAGGAAGGAAGATAGAAAGAAAAGAAAGGAAAAGAAAAGAAAGGAAAGGAAGAAATATTGAGACCAGCCACTTCATAGGACGCCTCAGAGGCCAGGGCGGGGTCAGCAGTGCCCGCACTGTGCCACACACACCCAGACAAAAGGAGGGACTGCGGGTCCCCGGGAGCCTAGTGATATCCCTCTCTGAGTCTCAGGCATCTGCGAAGCCACCCGGCAGGCCAAGCGCCAGGCCCAGAACTGATGTTTCATCCTGCTACCTAACGCTAGACCACACAGCCCTGGCACCTGTGCCCCCAGGCACCTGCCTGCCACCCTGCCAGGCACCCTGTGCCCTTTCAACCTCTCGGATCAGCCCACTCACCCATCCCTGGCTTCATTCATTCATTCATTCATTCACCCCGAGCACCATACCCACTGGAAAAGAAAGGTAAGACCCACCGGCCTCCGTCACCTTGGGGAACCCTGCAACGCTCCTGTCTGCCTCCCTCTCCACCGAGCAGGTCACTTCCAAGCCTACGTAACCTGGAGGCCCAGGCCAAGCCAGGCCCAGGCCACCACACCGCTCTCCTTCTGTTTCACCCTGATTATGTGTCGTCCAACGGACAAGACTGCCAAGGGGCCTGATAAGAGCATGCCAGGCGGATGGGAGGCTGACTTTGGTGGCAAGGAGGGCTGGGACGGCACGGCCAGATCACGACCTGGACGTGGTTTCTGCCCAAAAAATGAAAACAGTGGGAGGCGGAGCGCCACCGTTCTTCAGCCGAGAAAGACATCCACCGTGTCCAAATCGGGAAACTGAAGAAGTTTCTAAAAAGAGAATGACAGGC
>PVHT020002421.1:1158276-1180061 GCA_004024745.2 Catagonus wagneri
TTCGATCCCTGGCCTTGCTCAGTGGGTTAAGGATCTGGCGTTGCCATGAGCTGTGGTGAAGGTTGCAAACTCGGCTCAGATCCCGCGTTGCTGTGGCTGTGGCGAAGGCCAGCGGCTACAGCTCCTGTTAGACCCCTAGCCTGGGAACATCTATATGTCGCGGGTACAGCCCTAGATAAGGCAAAAAGACAAAAATAAATAAATAAATAAATAATAAAAGCTTACGGATGAAATGCTTTCAAACAGGCTTTTCTTTCCCAGCATATTCTAAACCGAAAGGAATTCCCCAAATCAATAAAACGAGTAAAAGAACAACCACCCAGTCTCCATTAAAATAGGTGAAGACCAAGGTCAGGTGCTTCAGGGAGAAAATGCAAATAAACAGTAAACCACAAGCATGGGGTCAGAGACTCGTGACCGTCCCTTTTCCCATCATGTTGGTGAGGACTAAGCTCACAGATGATACTCGGGGCGGGGGGAGGGGAGCGGGAGGGGTGACTCCAATGAGCTTAGAGGGCACAGTGGTGTCCTGGCAGACCGCCCAACCACTCTGGCCGAACGAAAAATACATACATTACACCCTCTGACTCAAATGCTTTTGATTCTAAGACTCCTTCCTATAAAAGACTCACTGAGGAGTTCCCGTTGTGGCGCAGCGGAAACAAATCCGACTAGGAACCGTGAGGTTGCGGGTTCGATCCCTGGCCTCACTCAGTGGGTTAAGGATCCGGCGTTGCCGTGAGCTGTGGTGTAGGTCGCAGACGCGGCTCGGATGCCGCGTTGCTGTGGCTGTGGCGAAGGCCGGCGGCTATAGCTCCTGTTAGCCCCCTAGCCTGGGAACCTCCATATGCTGCAGGTGTGGCCCTAAAAAGCAAACAAAACAAAACTCACTGAGGTACACCAACAAAAATGGCCAAGGATGTGGCAGACATTTCCACCACAGGGTGAGAGACAAAGGGCACACTGTCCTCGGGGACACCGGCGCAGCTTCACCGCACAACACAGATCACCATGCTGCAGGGAAAAAAGCAAGTTGCAAACCCCTCCAGGGTAAGACCGCGTTTTGGGGAAAACCACCATCTATATAACATGTGCCATGCATGTGTACGTGTGTGCACACACGTGTGTGTCCAAATGGCCCAGAGAAGACGTGGGAAACACAGCGGGCAACGGCCTGTACGCTGGGCAAAAGGAGGCCGCGTCTACCCTTTGCTTGCTTTCTTCACTTTCAAAACAATAAAAGTGCTATTAAAATAAAGGAAAGGTTAGTCAGCATATCTGACTTCCTGTTCACACTAAAGATTCAACGGGTATTTTTGCAGAAACGCAACTTAAAAGAAAAGGCCCCCACGGCAGAGATAAAAACTCACATAGAAAGATAGAGGCCCTTTCCTGTTTCCCTTCTGAGTCAATGCAAAATTATTTTACAAAGCAGCAAGTTTCCACCACGCTCTCCCGGCTGTAACTTCCCACGAATGCAGAGAGCAGCCACAGTTTCCATTTTCCTGCTGATAAAGCCTCGATGAACTGTATCCTGGCAAAGGTGAATGCCAGCTCCGGCCCCGTGCACCCAGCCACTAGCCCCAGTCCCCGCCCCACTGGGGCGACCGGCCTCCTCCCAGCCCCTCACAGTGCTTCTACCGCCTTCTTGGCTGCGACAGCGGGTTGTGAAAAACATCCACCCCAGAGCCTGTGGATGTGACACAGTTTGGGAAAAGGGTCTTTGCAGATGTGATTAAAATCATGGAGTTAAGGAGTTCCCGTTGGGGCACTGTGGAAACAAATCCAACTAGTATCCACGAGGATGTGGGTTCCATCCCTGGCCTTGCTCAGTGGGTTAAGGATGCGGCGTTGCCATGAGCTGTGGTGTAGGTCGCAGACGCGGCTCGGATCCCGTGTTGCTGTGAGGCCGGCAGCTGCAGCTCTGATTCGACCCCTAGCCTGGGAACCTCCATATGCTGCGGGAACAGCCCTAAAAATAAAAAAAAAAAATTACAGAATTAAGATCATTCTAGGTCACCTGGGTGGGCCCTCAATCCCTTGACAAAGGTCCTCACAAGAGTCACACGGAGAAAAGACACAAGGACAAAGGCCATGTGAAGACACAAGCAGAGACTGGAGTGAGGTGGCCACAAACCAAGGGGCACCTGGAACCAACAGAAGCTGGAGAAGGCCGGAAGGGTCCTGTCCCAGAGCCTTCAGAAGAGCATGGCCCTGGCGACACCCTGACTTTGGCCTCCAGAACTGGGGGAGGAAAAATGTCTGCTGTCTAGGCCACCCATTTTGCTATGGCGGCCCTCAGCAACACGCGTACACGCTGGGATTCTACGAGGTGTAAGCGGGTTTCCCAGGAAGGCAGAGGCCTCCCTGCTCCACAGACCGTGAAAAGGTGCAGACGAAACTCAAGTAACTGCCGTTATTGCACCTGTTATGGTTCCCATTCCCCACCCCCTCACTCAGCCGCTGTGTCCAGGGCCACCCCCGCTCCACCCAACGCCCTGCCCCTCTCCCTGGGGAGCCACCGCTCTGTTCCAGCCCCCACTGCAGCATAACGAATCACCCTGGACTTGGCGGTGTGAGACGCTGCCCCGTGCTGACGGCTCTGTGGGCCGGGAGTCCCTCTGGGCCCCAGCAGGGACACGCGTTTCTGCTCCGTCTGAAGCGCCCCCGCCCCCCCCCGTGGGGTCCTGATGGCCCAGGTCTGCGATCGCTGAAAGCCACTCCCCTCACACGTCGGGGCCCTGGCGAGGAAGGTGCAGAGACCAAGACGGCCCACTGCAGTCCCAGTGCCGGGTGGGCTGCGCGTGGCTGGGCTTCCTCACAGCATGACGGCCACAGGGCCATCACCCCCTTACTTGGCATCTCAGGCTTCCAAGATCCACCCGGTCCCGAGGCCACCCACAGGGAAGGCAGACGGCACCTCGATGCCAATGGATTTACAGCCTTGCCTTTTACTTAAACTGCCGCGGCTTTTCTCCCCACCCAGATTTGGCTCTTTCCCCGATGTTCCTGAACTCCTATTCAGCAGCCCTGACCTCAAGACTCAAGCCCATCCTTGTTGGGCAACACCCACCGTGAGGTTCCCTCCCTGGAGGCCCGCGTCCCCCCGTCAACGGCCCCGTGTGCTGTCATCCAGCTGGAAGCGCCACGTCCTGCCCGCCGCCCTTCCATGTCTGTATCCCCCGCTGCAAACACGGTGCCTGGGACCCGTCGGGCACATCAGCTGCTCACTGAAGCAGCACAGCTGAGTGACAAGGCACGCTGCAGCGGGACGGAACAGCAGAGCAGAGATGGACCGCTGGTTATCATGACCAAGGAGGTTTCCACCCAGCAGGGCCCGCCGGGTGGGCAGCGGCAGAGGGCAGGAGGGAGCGGGGTGCAGCTGGAGAGACCCCAAGGGGCTAGACGGCAGCAGGGAGGGGGAAGGAGGCCGAGGGCCCTTCCCAGAGGGCAGCTCCTTGTGAGGGAGAGGCCTGGAGCCGGCTGGAGACAGGGGTGCCAGCGAGCGAGGTCCGGGAGCCCCGTTACAGATGGAGGCAAGCTGTCTGCCCTGGGAAACGCAGCAATACACCACCGCGGCTTCCCAGTGTCCTGAGCGGAGGAAAAAAAGGGACAAGAATGTTCACAAGCCACATTCGTAACGCCCCAAGCCAGCAGCTCAGCAGGCACGTGAACTGGGGTGCACGCCCCCGACAGAAAGCTGGAGAGGGAAAAGGAGAGAGCCCGGGGCGTGCAGCAGCGCCTGAGGCCACTCATGGGAACTCAGTGACATCCAACAGGGCACTGCGGAATCGAGGTGTATGCAAGGCCAGAAGCCAGAACGTACCTCCGGGCGATCGGCAGGGATGCGGTACTCTAGGGGAGGGATGCCGGGAGGGCCCTGGCTGAGGGGCCCGTGGTGTCTTGGTGCCACACATTGGTCAGCAAAGCCAGGTCACACGTGCATCACCGTAAAGTCTGCAAACATCTCACCAAAACAAAGGCAAATGGGAAGGTGACCATAGAGAAGCAGAGGCAGGCCAGGTGGTTCTGCTGTGGCTGCTGCCGTTTTGTTGGTGACTGACCCTTGCCTTTCAAAATGGAAAAGGAAGAGAGGCCACACTGAGCTGGGTGAGTGGACCCACCGACAGGCAGCCAGCAGTGGGTGGCCACGGGAAGAGGCTGGCCAGAAGCCAGGTGGCCTCTCCCAGGTGAGACCTGACCCCAGGGCGCTCCCCAGACCCCAGCATTTACAGGGTGCATGCCACTGCCCCTCAGCTGCTGTTGTTTAGGGCTGCCCTCCCGGAGAGCAGGTGCCCCGTGACAGGAAGGCCGGCTCAGGGCCACATGCGGGTCACCCTGCCAGGCAGACGACAACTGTGACACCACAGCTCTGAGAGCACGTTTCCTGCCGCGAGACCCATCCCCCTGCACCTGTTCGGCTCTGAGCTGACGGGCATCACGCTGCCAAGGTGCAAAGAGAAGCACAGGCCAGGCCTGCACGCACACCCCCTGCCCTGGCTCCTCCGGGAAACATCCAGCCGCTCCCCACCCACACAGCTCACGGCCACGGTCAAGGTGATGAACATCACTCTGGGAGGCAAAAGCTGGGCCACTGCTCCCTGAGCCCCCGGGGAGCGGTCTGGTCTGGGAGGCCGACACCCGAGGTGGTTAACGAAAGGGACTGTGTTTAGGAGAGGTGCCTTTCTGTCTCTAGGGACTGCAAGATAAACGCTAGGAAAGGCCTGAAACCCGCCCTGGCACAGGACGTCTCAGCAGACGTCTGGAACTTGGGAGAGGGCTGGAGAGCGGACACACTGCCTCCTCCCGGAGGAAGAGGGCGAGGGGCGGCTGTGGTCCGTCTCACTCGTTCTGGAAGCAGACACCTGTCCCTTCCGCTCACTGTTTAGGGGTGCTCTCTGCCCAGGACGGAAAAGCCCACCCCCATCGGCTCAGGGGACCACAGGGCCATCGCTGCAGACCAGCCAGCACCTGCCTCTCCCCAGGGCCCGCAGCACAGGGCGTCTCGTCTAAAACCCTCTGGGATTCGCAGGGAAAACCAAACCCTGCTCCCTCGATGGTCTTGTCCAGCAAGCGCGAGGGGACATAAACACCAGGAGGGGCTCTGCTTCCAAGGAGGCCCGAGGGAGCCCACATTTGAAACCCAAGCCACTCCCTCGGGTTTCAAAGGCTTGCCAGCAATCCACTTCCGCAGCTCAGGGGCTCTGCTCTGACCCAGTTTCCTGGCCCCCCATGTGTGGCGGCTGTGCATGCAGTCCCAGGGCAGCTGCTGGGGGAGGGGGCCCTCTGCTCCAGGCTCCAACCTGTCCTTAGCCCCAGACCCGGCGAAACCAAGGATACAGAAAGAAGCCAGAGCCAATGCTGCCCACGTGGGAAATAAAATGACAATACACAGCCTGCGCATATCTGTGAGCTTTTTTGGTTTTCCTTTTTAGGGTCATAGGTGTGGCATACGGAAGAAGCCAGGCTAGGGGTCGAATAGAAGCTGCAGCTGCCAGCCTACACCACAGCCACAGCCACAGCCACAGCCACGCCAGATCCGAGTCCTATCTGTGGCCTACACCACTGCTTGCAGCAACTCCGGATCCTTAACCCACTGAGCAAGGCCAGGGCAAAAACATGTCCAAGCAGCTCACGGGTAAGGCCAGATGACAAAAAGGGTTTTTTCAACCTTGGCGGTGGGTGCAAAGGCAGTTTTTCCTAAGATGCATCATATGCAGTTAGGACATGAGTGCTCTCCTGAGGAAATCTTTGATCTCAGTGTGTGTCTATGTGTGTGCGTGTGCGTGTTATGTACACGCACACATATACACGTCTGCTGCCTCACAGTATAAAATGCATGTCACCCTTGGAGTCTGAAAGCAGCCAGGCTCCTTGATTGCCATGAAATTTTAATATTCTAATAAGATGTTTTCAGCAACATCAGACAAGCACCGAAACCTCTCTGAAGCTTTGTTTTAAATATGACACTGAATTCTGTGTGCATCCAGGCTCCAAGTTTGCCAAGGAGGGACATTTCGCTTGTCACCTCATTTTTTAAATCCACAGCCCTCCCCAGAACCGGCGCTGCTGACCCCACTCACAGTCAGGTCAGGCTTTGCTGAGGCCATGCACACCACACACGGGGTCTTCCGGCCAATCCTCAGCCTTCCTGCATAACGAGCTCTCGCTGGAGCCGGGCACAGAGGAAAGCTGTGGGCCCACCCTTAGTGTGGGGCTCGTGGCAGCCTCACACCCTGAACCCAAGCAGCTGTTCTCACCCCATGTGGGAGAGGCCAGCACGGCTGGTCTGCTTCCCATAGCGTGCTTTTCCATTTAAAACTACAACAGACAGAACTCCCACCTGCTTTTTAAACAAGGTGGGTATAACGAGTCTAAGAAAAGTGCGTCAGACTCTCAAGGCATACAGAGTGTGTGTGTGTGTGCGCGTGATGATCTAAAGCTGTGTTTTTCCATTTTTCTTTGTATTTTTCCTTTATGATTTCCGTAACAAGTATTGCAGCAGAAAATTGGAGACCTGCAGACAAGCATCAAGAAGGAAACAGGAGCCAAATCATCCACTAACCACGTGACCACCATTCTGGACACTGTCTAGTCCTTTCTGGGCACATTACAGGTCCTCGCTGTATGTACAGCTTTTAGGAACGGCTCTTAGCCCTGATGTGCTGCTATGTTGATCCCCCATCAAATTAGGCATATTTTACACTATCATTTTTAAAGATTGGCTAGCCTAACTGCATCTCCTCATCTCTAACCATCTGTCAGTGGCTTGCAGCCACTGGGTTTTCTGTTTATCAACACGACGCACCCTTTCTAATAAAGGCTTCTTTATATCCATGATTCCTTAGGGTAAATTTCTAGACGCTGAACTGCAACGGTTGAGAAATATACCCTTAAAAAGTATATATTTTTTGGTCTTTTTAGGGCCATGGCATATGAAAGTTCCCAGGGTAGGGGTCAAATCGGAGCTGCAGCTGCTGGCCACAGCCACGCCAGAGCTGAGCCGCATCTGCGACTTACACTGCAGTTCACGGCAATGCCGGATCTTTAACCCATTGAGGCCAGGTCCTCATGGATACTAGTTGGGTTTGTTATCACTGAGCCACCACGGAAACTCCCATTTAAAAAAAAACTTTAATACACTTTGACCAACGGCCACCCCTCGGTGTGTGCGTTAAAGGCTATGGAGTTCCTGTCATGGCACAGCGGTTAACAAATCCGACTAGGAACCAGGTTGTGGGTTCGATCCCTGGCCTCACTGAGTGGGTTAACGATCTGACGTTGCCGTGAACTGTGGTGTAGGCCGCAGACGCGGCTTGGATCTGGCATTGCTGTGGTGTAGCCCAGAGGCTACAGCTCCAATTCGACCCCTAGCCTGGGAACCTCCATATGCCGCAGGTGCGGCCCTAAAAACCAAAAAAAAAAAAAAAAGGCTATGGATGGAAAGTGCACCTCCTGCAAGTTCCCAGGCTCGCATCTTGGCCCTACCACTTCTTGGCTGGGAGACCCTGTGAATAAATTTCTTATTCTCTCTGTTACCAATATCCGCGCCTGTAAGAGAACAGTGTTCCAGTCTGAGAGGGCTGTGGTCAGGATTCCGTGGAACAGGTACAGAAGGCCTCTGGCGGGTCCTTTACAATGAGGTTACAACCGCTATGTCACTTTGTCTCCTAACAGCCTGCGGGTCCCCATCCCTGCTTTTCCGACTCATAAATCAGAGGTGCCGGAGTCACCCCTAACCATGCGTCTGACCACATTAGTGACCATTCAAACGCCTGCACCGTTAGGCAGGATGAAAGAAGCTGGCCTACAAGGCTGCACGCTGTATGATTCCACTAACACAACATTCTGGAAAAGTCTCTAAGGACGGAAAACATATTCATGGGTGCTGGGGGTGGCTGGGGTTGGGAAGGCCCTGACTCTGGAGGGACACAAGGAAATTGGTGGAGTTATGGAAATTTTCCCTGTCTTGATTGGGCTCGGCGCTGCATGACCATGTTCCCAAACTCACAGAACAGAACATGAACACGCGTGAATTCTGCTGACCATGTATCAACACCCCGGTAAAGGTCACTTAAAAACACACAGGGGGGAGTGCCCGTCGTGGCTCGGTGGTTAACGAATCCGACTAGGAACCACGAGGTTGCGGGTTCGATCCCTGGCCTTGCTCAGTGGGTTAAGGATCCGGCGTGGCCGTGAGCTGTGGTGAAAGTTACAGACGCGGCTCGGATCCCGCGTTGCTGTGGCTGTGGCGAAGGCCGGCGGCTACAGCTCCTGTTAGACCCCTAGCCTGGGAACCTCCATATGCCGCGGGTGCGGCCCTAGATAAGGAAAAAAAAAAAACATACAGGGGTTCCCTGATGATCGAGTGGGCTAAGGATCTAGCGTTGTCACGGCCGTGGCATGGCGCTGCCTGGTTCTGGAACTTTCTCATGCCAGTTGTGGCTGAAAGACTGCTTTAACAATCAGCACAAAAACGAGCACACACATCAGAAAAAAAATGCAATCAAGTCCATAAAATAAAACAAACAAACAACGACCCTGCAGAGAAGGAAGTCTAAGCCACGGGGTCAGGCACCCCAGGCCTTGTCACCTGGCCAGCAGCTTTCCCTCCAGTTTCTCGCTCACTCCAAGATCCGGCGTGGACTGGACGTCCTTCACACCCGCAGGTCCGACCGGGACCCACACCAAACCCAAAGTCCCCGCTAGGGCCGCTGGCCTGGTGTCCCCCAGACAGATCCTGTGTTCAGACTCCAGACTCCACGTCCTCCTCTCCTCTCTCAAATCTACCTTCTCCCCTTTCTGGAAGGACTGCCCGGACCATCAGTAAGAAAAGCTTAATCCCGCCTTCCTCACAGCAAAGGTTCTCAATTCTGGCTGCACCAGAATCACCTGAGCAGCTGTCAAAACCACAGATCCACACCCTCCCCCGCTTCCTAAGAGATTCTGATGTAACCGGATGGGTGTGGGGACAGACACCGGGGTTTTGCTCTGCTTCATTTTTTAAATGAACGCCAGGCTCCGAAAGGAAAGATGGAATGGTGTGCAAATCCAGGGCCATTAACAGGATGACAAAGGAAAATGATGAACAACTTTAGGCCAACAGCTTTGACAGCTTCGGTGAAAAGGGCAGATTCCTTGAAACACGCCCATCACCAGGCCTGACTCAAGAAGACACAAAGCCTTAACAGCACTGTGTCCAAAAAACTGAATTCATGACTAAAAGCCTCCCCATGGAGAAAATCCAGGAGAGCTTCACCAACAAATTCAATCAAACATATCTGTTTGTTTTTTGTTTCTTTTTTTTTTGTCTTTTTGCCTATCTAGTACCCATGGCATATGGAGGTTCCCAGGCTAGGGGTCTAACAGGAGCTGTAGCCGCCGGCCTTCGCCACAGCCACAGCAACGCGGGATCCGAGCCGCGTCTGCGACCTACACCACAGCTCATGGCAACGCCGGATCCTTAACCCACTGAGCAAGGCCAGGGATCGAACCCGCAACCTCGTGGTTCCTAGTCGGATTCATTAACCACTGAGCCACGACGGGAACTCCAAATATATCTGTTTTTAGAAGAAACAATGACAATCATAGACAAACTCTTAAAATAATAATAAATGAAGAAGAAACACTTCCCAAATCACTGAGTGGGGCCAACACTGCCCTGATACAGAAACTGGATAGAGATCTTACAAGAAAAGAATATCCCTCATGAATATCATTATAAATATGCTTAACAAAACTGTAGCAAAAAGAACGCAGCAATACATAAAAAGGATAATACATCATGACCGACTGGGGTTTGTGCCAGGAATGCAAGGCTGGTTAATATTCAACAACTAACCAACTAACCAATTCAAAAATTCACCATCTATATCCAAAAAGGGGAGAAATCATATGATGTCTCTCAGCAGGGACAGAAAAAAACATGACACAGTTCAATATCCACTCAGGATAAAGGCAAAACTAGAAAACTTCCTCAACCTCAACGAAAAGGCATCTACACAAAATCTTCACCAAACATCATATTTAATGAAAGACGTTAAGTTCTTTCTTCCTAAAACTGCGAACAGGTAAGAATGCCCAAGGGCACCACATCTGTTAAACACTACACTGAACAGACAGTGGGATAAAAGAAGAAAAAGAAATAAAAAGCATTTTAATTAGTAAGGCAGAGGTAGGGCGTTCCCTTCGTGGCTCAGCAGTTAATGAACACGACTAGGATCCATGAGGACACGGGTTCGATCCCTGGCCTCACTCAGTGGGTTAAGGATCCGGCGTTGCCGTGAGCTGTGGTGTAGGTTGCAGACAGGGCTCAGATCCCGCATTGCTGTGGCTGCGGCGAAGGCCGGTGGCTACAGCTCCGGTTAGACCCCTAGCCCGGGAACTTCCATATGCCGTGTGGGTGGCAGAACGGGGGGACCTTAAAAAAAAGAAAGAGGTAAAATGGCCCCCATTTATAAATGTCAGGATTATCTTTGGGCAAAAATCTTAAAGGACTACAAAAAAGCTACTCGAACAAGTAATTTAGAAAGGCCACAGGACAATTCAACAACATAAAAAAAAATCAGTTGTGCTTTTGTACAATAACAATAAACAATTGGAAAATTTAAAAAAATCTAAAAATTCATTTATAACATCCAACACCATAAAATACTTATAAATAAATTTGAAAGAACTTCTATTAGACCTACACTGACTGCAACAAATCACTGCTGAGAGAAACGAAGGAAAGTGAACACGAACCCGAAGACAGTCCATGACCGCTGGCTGTGAGGCTTCCTCCTGTTAAAATGTCAATAGTCCCCAAGCTGGCCTAAGGAGCTAATGCAATCCCAGTCAAAATCCAAGCAGGCTTTTTTGCAGAAACTGGCAAACTGACTTTAAATTTACATGGAAGTGCAAAGGATCTAAACTAGACAACCTAATTTTGAAAGCAAAGTCCAGTTGGAAGGCTCACCACCCGGCTTCAAGAATCACTGTAAGGAGTTCCCGTCGTGGCTCAGTGGTTAACGAATCCGACTAGGAACCAAGAGGTTGCAGGTTCGATCCCTGGCCTCGCTCAGTGGGTTAAGGATCCGGCGTTGCCATGAGCTGTGGTGTAGGTTGCAGACGCAGCTCAGATCCCGCGTTGCTGTGGCTGTGGCGAAGGCCGGCGGCTACAGCTCCTGTTAGACCCCTAGCCTGGGAACCTCCATATGCCGCGGGTGTGGTCCTAGATAAGGCAAAAAGACAAAAAAAAAAAAAACAAAAAGAACTTAAAAAGACAAAGAGCCCAAGGAAAACACTGGCAGATTTGAACAAAAAATTAAAAGAATATGTACGAATAGCTAATAAGTACAGGAAAAGATATTCCACTGGAACATCTATGACCCAGCATGAAGACACCCACTGGGATAGCTAAAATTAAAAAGACTGACGACGGCAAGTGTTGGCAAGGACGTGAAATAACTGTGCTCCCACATCAGCAGCACGGATGTAAATGATACAGCCTCTCTGGAAAATAGTTTGCCAGTTTCTTATACAGAGACACCTACCACACAACCCCACAACTCCACCGGTGAAGCAGTTACCCAGAAAAAGGAAAACACAGGTCCGCACTCAGATCTGCCTACAAACGAGTATCGCATTTAATATCCTTTTTTTTAAATAGTGATAAAATACACATAACAAGATTTACCATGTTCACCATTTTATTTAATTTTATTTTCTTTTTTTTGCCTTTTGTCATTTTATGGCCGCACCCGCGGCATGTGGAGGTTCCCAGGCTAGGGGTCTAATCAGAGCTGTGGCCACTGGCCTGCGCCGCGGCCACAGCAACGCGGGATCCGAGCCGCGTCTGCAACCTACACCACAGCTCACGGCAATGCCGGATTGTTAACCCACTGAGCAAGGACAGGTATCGAACCCGCAACCTCATGGTTCCTAGTCAGATTCGTTAACCACTGAGCCACGACGGGAACTCCCATGTTCACCATTTTAAAGTGTACGTTTCCGGGACGCCGACCGTCTTCCTAATGTTACGCAACCGATACCACCCTCCAGTTCCAGAACATTTTCATCACCTCCAAAGGAAATCCGATACACAGTAAGCTGTCACTTTCATTCTCCCTTCCCTCAAGCCCTGACAACCACTCATCTGCTCTCTGTCTCTGCACATCTGCCTGTTCGGGACATTTCCTATAAATGGAATCATACAATAGGTGTGCTTTGATGTCTATTTTCACTTAGCATAATGTTTTCACTGGTCACTCATGTCGTAACATGTGTCACTACTGCCTTCTTTTTTTTCTTCTGTTTTTTTTTTTGCTCTTTAGAGCCGCACCCGCGGCATACGGAGGTTCCCAGGCTAGGGGTCCAATTGGAGCTATAGCTGCCGGTCTACACCACAGCCACAGCAACGCGGGATCCGAGCTGCCTCTGTGACCTACACCACAGCTCACGGCAACACCAGATCCTTAACCACTGAGCGAGGCCATGGATCGAACTGGCATCCTCACGGATCCTAGTCGGGTTCATTAACCACTGCGCCACGATGGGAACTCACAGTCGTGCCTTCTTTTATGGCTTAAGTAATATTCCATTGTCTGAATGGACTACATTCATTTATTCATTCATCCACTGAGAGGCACTCGTGTTGGTTCCCAAAATTGTGAACAGTGCTGCTATGAACAGCGGTGTACATGTTTTTGTGTAAATATCTGTTTTCTTTCTTTTTTTTTTGTCTTTTTGCCTTATCTAGGGCCGCACCCATGACATATAGAGGTTCCCAGGCTAGGGGTGTAACAGGAGCTGTAGCTGCCAGCCTTCGCCACAGTCACAGCCACGCAGGATCCGAGCTGCGTCTGCAACCTACACCACACCTCACGGCAACGCTGGATCCTTAACCCACTGAGCAAGGCCAGGGATCGAACCCGCAACGTCATGGTTCCTAGTCGGATTCGTTAACCACTGAGCCACGACGGGATCAATCCTTTGGGTCATTCACCCAGGAGTAGAATTGCTGGGTTATTGGACAGCTCTATGTTTAACTTCTGGAAGGAATCTCGAAACCGTTTTCCAAAGTTGCTACCCCATTTTACATTCTCCAAGCACTTGATGGAATTTACAATTTTTCCATATGCTCACCAACACTTATTATTTTCCTTATTTATTTTTTTTTATAAAAGCCATCTGGAGAGAGGGAAGTGCTATTTCACCACGGTTTTGATTTGCACTTCCCTAGTGACTAATGATGCTAAGCATCCTTTCACTGCTTATTTGTCATTTGTCTTCCCCGGAGATGTGTTGACTCCTGTTTTAACTGGTGGTTTTTCCTTTTGTGTTGAGTTGTAGCTCACATCACTTTTACTCACAATAACCTTGAACAGGAAGCAG
Source organism: Catagonus wagneri (assembly GCA_004024745.2). Lineage (NCBI taxonomy): Eukaryota > Metazoa > Chordata > Mammalia > Artiodactyla > Tayassuidae > Catagonus > Catagonus wagneri. Next base: position 1,171,651 of record PVHT020002421.1, read on the forward strand.
TCCAAATATCCACTGACAGGTGAATGAATCACCAGAGCATGGTACACCCACATGATGAAATAGGATTCAGCAGTGAAGACACGAAGTACTGATAGACACGGAAATACCTAAGAATCTCAAAAACGTGGAATTCCCATTGTGGCTCAGTGGGTTAAGAACCTGACTAGTATCCATGAGGACGCAGGTTCGATCCCTGGCCTCTCTCAGTGGGTTAAGGATAAGGTTCCGGCATCGCGGTGAGCTGGGGTATGTCACAGACGCGGCTCGGATCATGTGTTGCTGTGGCCGGCAGCTCCAGCTCCAATTCGACCCCTAGTCTGGGCACTTCCAAACGCCTCAGATCCGGCCCTAAAAAACAAAGGAAGCATCTCAAAAACCTGCCAAGGAAAAGAAGCTAGTCTACGATATAAGCTTCCCTTCTGAAACTCCTGAAGAAACAAATCTCATCTTAGAATAATCTAATCTGGGCAGATCAGTGATTGTCTGGGCGGAGGCCAGCAGGGAACTGGGGGAGGGCTCACAGGCTAAGCAAATGCTGGACTCTGCTCAAACTGCGCCATGGCGGCCAGGGATGGTGGGTGCGTGGCATGCCTGATCTGCAGGCCAGAGTGCACCCACTCCTGGCCTCCATCGTGATTATGGTGGCAGTCGCACAGCTGTCTACACTTGTCAAAACTCACTGAACAGAGCGCTTAAAACAGTACCTTTTAGGAGTTCCCTTCATGGCTCGGTGGTTAACGAATCCGACTAGGAACCATGAGGTTGCGGTGTTCGATCCCCGGCCTTGCTCAGTGGGTTAAGGATCCGGCGTTGCCGTGAGCTGTGGTGTAGGTCGCAGACGCGGCTCGGATCCTGCATTGCTGTGGCTGTGGCGAAGGCCGGCAGCTACAGCTCCTGTTAGACCCCTAGCCTGGGAACCTCCATGTGCCGTGGGTGCGGCTCTAGATAAAGGCAAAAAGACAAAAAAAAAAAAAAGTATCTTTTATTGCATGTAAATTCTACCTCAATAAATTGGTTAAGGAAACACTGTTTCTACAGACCCCTGAGGTCTACTGTGTATCCAGGGTGAGACTCACAGCCCTGCCTCCGCCCTCCTGGCTGCCCCTCCAGAGCGCAACACCCTAGCCCAGGGCAGGCCGTGCTTAGTCCAGCCTTGCGCAGCCTGTTAAAACCCAGAGCTTCTGATACAGGGGGGCTTAAAGGTGGAGGTGAAAACCTGCACCCGTGGTAAGTTTGGGGCTGCGATGCCGCTGGCATAGGGACCACGCCTGGAGATGGGCTCGCTCTCTCGTTTGCGTGGCGTCTGCTGATCAGAGAATCAAGGGGGTGCTGCAGACGACACGCGGGCCTGCATGGAGGAAGTGCCAGGCGAGCATGACAGGAGAGATGCTCGCGTTTCGGCTGCGGAGACATGGCCCTATTTGCAGTTTCTGGCCAGGTCCACCAGGCCGGCGGACCTGGCCCCCCTTGGCTTTGCCCCACACAGCTGTCCTCAGCCATGAGGGCGTCCACTGCCTGCCCAGGATCTGGGCAAACTCGGCTCTCCCTAGTCGTCGGGTGCCAACCACCCATGAGCGTTCCATCGCCCCTGGGCACCCTTCCTTCATCACTCTTTCTCCCTCTTCTGTCTTTCCCTTCAGCACGGAAACCTGCAGTGTGACCCCAACAGCTCCCCCATTTCTCAGCTCCCCCAATCCCCAGCTCCCCTTCACAGCAAAAAAGTTGCCGACTCTTGCTGTCTCCCCATGTCTTGGCCCACGACAACCCCACACCTCTCACCAGAACCCTGACACGCTCCATGCTACGAAAGTCAATTCTCCAAGGTCAGTTCTCAGTCCTCACCTCACTGGAGCCCTTGGCCGGGCAGGCCTTCCTCCTCCTGCACATTCTGCCCGTGACCTTGGATGCCCCAGACATCCCGGGCTTTCTCCTGCCCGATGGCACTCCCAGGTTCCTTTACTTTGAACCTCTCCTCCATCCATTCCACTCCCCTGCCACCTCCCGCTGATGCACAGCTTTAAAAGTATCACCTGTGTGAAGTTCCCGTCGTGGCGCAGCGGTTAACGAATCCGACTAGGAACCATGAGGTTGTGGGTTCAATCCCTGGCCTTGCTCAGTGGGTTAAGGATCCGGCGTTGCCGTGAGCTGTGGTGTAGGTTGCAGACGCGGCTCGGATCCCGCGTTGCTGTGGCTGTGGCGTAGGCCGGCGGCTACAGCTCCTGTTAGACCCCTAGCCTGGGAACCTCCATATGCCGTGAGTGCGGCCCTAGATAAGGCAAAAAGACCAAAAAAACAAGCATCACCTGAGTGCCGGCAGCAGCCAGGTGGACTGCCCGGACCCAGGCCACGCCCCAAACCCCAGCCTCACTTGCCTGACCAGCCCCTCACCACCTCCACCGGCACAGCCATGGAGCTCACCCGTACTCGCTGGAGAGCCCACCAGTCTTCTGAACTGCCCACAACCGCTCTGCCCGCAGACAGCCCAGGCTGACGCCCACTCCATCCCCCGGAGGGCCTGAGCCAAGAATCTCGGGGTCACCCTGGACTCCTCTACTGCTCCAGCCATCCGCTTGGCTCCACTTCCACCACACACCCAGCATCCACCACCAGCAGGGGGACGATCCTCTGCTCTCGCCACACCCACCCTGTGGCCTTGCTCAAGTGTGCCAAGATGTGTGCCTCCTCCGCCCCACCCCCCATCATTCCTCACCTCATCCATCAGCCATCTGATTTCAAATCTCCAACACCCCCAAACTGCTGACTCTCTTGAGCACCTGGGAGCACCCTGGGAGCTCCCTTGTGTACCTACACTTTCTCCATAGCCCTATGGTCCCGATATGGGACATATCCTTTTTTTTTTTTTTTAGGGCTGCACCTGCAGGATATGGAAGTTTCCAGGCTAGGGGTCGAATCAGAGCTGCAGCTGCCGGCCACAGTCACAGCCATAGCAAGATCAGATCCAAGCCGCATCTGCGACCTATGCTGAAGCTTGCAGTAACGCCAGATCCTTAATCCACTAAGTGAAGCCAGGGATCGAACCCACATCCTCATGGATACTAGTCTAGGTCCTTACCCCTGAGCCACAATGGAAACTCCCCAGGACATAGTCCAATTTATTTCCTCTCCTTAGACCTCCATCACCCTTTACTTGACCGTAAGCACCAAGCTGGCAGGTTTCTTACTGTAACTGAAGTTCAATAAACACCCGCTAGGGGAAGCAGTTCAGTGTCCATGAAGTTGACAAATCTGCGAGTTGGAAGAGTACTTGAAGGCATCTAATTCCTCCACCTCAAGAAAAATGAATGCTGGGACCTCACCTACAAAGGACACAGACCTCCTCTGTTACCTAAATGCCTGGACAATGCAGCTCATCTTGGGCAGGACCCCTAAGGCCTCTGGGAAGGGCTGGGATGCACAGAACACATCAGATCTGAATGGAAAATGGTCCCTGCGCTCATGGCCTGTTCTGCTAGCAAGCGGCTCACAGCCACTCAAGCAAGACTCCCGGCTCAGGTCAGATTCACCTTGCCGCTGGCCCAGCTGTGCCCTCCCACGGCCACAGAAAACACGAGTAACGGCAAACAAAACTCCCAGACACATGATGAGAACAAAGCAGGGTCCAGCTGAGGCCCTCATTCAGGGCAGGCCCCCTCCCCCCGGGGGGAACACTGGGTCTTTGCAAACGACATCCAAACACATGTCGGGGCTAAACAACACCCAAATGCTAGATCAAAGCGGATTGGATTCTGGTGCTTAAGCGACTCAAATTTCTTGCAATAGGACAGGAAGATAGAAAAAGAAAAAGCAATCGCCTTCCAAGCAACTTGTAGTTTTTGATTTTGTGGACTGAGCGTTTTTTACGTTTTTTTTTCTGTTGGTCTAGATCAAAGCGACTTAACATACCCTCTACTCGATGAAAAAAACAGCAACTGCTGAAAATGAGAGGAACAGCCCCACAGTGGCAGGCCAGCCAACCGGCAGTGGAAATCCACCCACTAAGGCTCTGGACCGTGTTCACTTTTGTCTGTGGGCCAAGCCCCATGGAAGGAAATGTGCTTCAACACTTAGATCAAGGTCTGAGGCCAGGGCTTTCCTCACCCCACCGCCCCAGCCCAGCCTGGTGCCTCGGCTTACAGTCCCCTTAAGGGATGATGTTTCTGTTTAGTTTTCAGGGTTTGGGTCTTGGCCCCCCTACTGCCGAGCTCAGGGGATCAGTGTCTCTTTTCCATGGCCCACGGAGCACATACTCAGAGCATCAGTGACTGCTGATTCTTCGCAGGCCTCATTTAAGCCCCATCGTCCATTCTTAAGTTGTGCAGAAACATGAATTCCTACAAGTCACATCCACTTCAAATACATTTCAATTTATAAATTTAATATTGAAAATAGGATGGTCTAGGAGTTCCCATCGTGGCTCAGTGGTTAGCGAACCCAACTAGTATCCATGAGGACTTGGGTTCGATACCTGGTCTTGCTCAGTGGGTTAAGGATCCGACTTTGGAGTTCCCCTCATGGCTCAGTGGTTAATGAATCTGACTAGGAACCATGAAGTTGCGGGTTCGATCCCTGGCCTCACTCAGTGGGTTAAGGATCCAGTGTTGCCATGAGCTGTGGTGTAGGTCACAGATGAGGCTAGGATCTGGCGCTGCTGTATCTGTGGTGTAGGCCGGCAGCTACAGCTCCGATTAGACCCCTCGCCTGGGAACCTCCATATGTCTTGGGTGAGGCCCTAAAGGGACAAAAGACCAAAAAGAAAAAAAATTATTAACTTTTTATGATAAAGAATTTCAGAATTACACACAAGTGGACAGAGAGAATAACGAGCCCTCAGGTACCTCACCCAGAGCCACCAACCATCCGTCCACGGACAATCCTGCCCCTTCCACGTCCCCACCCACCTCCCACCACGGCTAAAAGGAAACAGATCTCAAATGCTGTATCATTTCCTCTGCAAATAGTCTGGTATCTACCACTCAAAGCTAGATTGCTTTCACATAACCATAACGCTGTTATGAAGAAACAGAATTGCCCTTCAACATAATCATTCACTCAACCGACGTCCAGCTGTCTCATAAATACCATAATTTTCGAGAGGAGCAGTTCTTGGGTCAAATGCTGGTTGACCACATTTTGCTGGAAGCCTGCAATCCTGGGATGCTATGTAGAAGCGACCGGGGGAGGGGGTGCAGTCCCCACTTTCACAGACAGCACCTGGGAGTTTTACACCCAACCAGGGACTGCATCCCACTGGAGGAACACAAGGGTGTACCGGAAGGCAGCTGTCGGTGAACAACATCTGGACTGCTATAACGCCTGGCCCAGGTACAGCACTGCCAGGTATGCGTCCATGCATTCAGGGAGGGTCAGGCGGCTGGAAAGTGAGCCACTCCAAGGAACCAGGATGACCCAATCTGCTTATCCCAAAGATCACTTTAATTGGTGTGCTGAAAAGTGCCACCCCAGCTCTGGGCGAAGCCCACTCACGCTGCCTCCACCTGACTGAATCAGCAGATTATTTCCTCCTAATAAACCTCCGCTTCCCCACATCGCCTCCGGACAGCAAGCAGGATGCGGAGCTGTGAGTCGGGCTGAGTCTCCAGGGCAGAGGAGCCTGCCCGACTGGCCAGCTCTTGGGTGACGCCCCGAGACATCCCCACGTGGCCACAGGCCCAAGTGGCATAGGTGGAGCTGGCGAAGCCGCACCTGCCAAGGCCCGTGTGGACAGCAGTCTTTCTTCCAGCAACCGCCCTCCCCAGTCAGCTGATGGCAAATTCATCTGTACATTTTTACACTGCCAGTGTCACCCCATGGCCACCCTGCAGGCCTGGACGGCTGGCTGGTCCCTGCTGTCACTCACAGAAGAACCTGGGGATGGAAGACTGGGGGCCCAGGGCTCCACTACCTGCACACACATCACCGAACAAATCCTTGGCACGAGGGGAGGGTCGCTGTTCATTATGGAACAATCGAGAAGCCAGTTCACTTGCACAGTAGCAGAGGCCTAACCCCGGCACACTGGGGATACCTGGGGTGGGGGTGGGGGGCAAGTCCCAGCTGCCCACCCAGGGACTCTGGCTCCAGGCTCACCACACAGGTCAACGGGGTCGGGAGAAGGCTCCTGGCCACCCTCCTGGCCGCACCCATCCCTTCCCCACCCTTAGAAACAGAACCCAGAAGGAAGAGTGGGAGGCCTGGGCCTGGCCCTGCTCAGTGTGGGAGAGGCAGGCTCCCTCTAGAAGCAGAGAGGACCGCCGAGAAAACCATTGATCTGTGCAAGGCATTATTGATTCTGCTGTGCACTGGCACCAGCAGAGGGTCCTCCCCCCTTCTCAAGGCCAGCCATTAGCGTGCACGCCCAAGCGCCGGCCTGGACATCCCTGCCTGGTGTGGGGAAGATGCTTGAGATGAAATCCACCTTGGCTAATCCACAGGGAACAGATCACGTGAGTGATGTCATTGAGACCACCTCCCTGCCCCCAGACCCACCGGACAGCTGTGTGGCATGGCCTCACACCCCGCTTCTCAGCCGGCATGGATGCATCATCTGCCAGGACCCTGGGGAAGGCTGTCAGAGCACCCCGGTCCCCAGTGCAAGGGTCTCTGCAAAGTTGCATTTCCCAGCAATCACAGGGAGTCGGTACCACTCCCATGCCAGCTCGTGGTCCTACAATACGGTGCAAGAGTGGACCTGGGCAGAGCTGCCTCTCAAGGCTTGCAATTAGTTTCTATTTATTTGGTGTATCTGCTGGTTGTACTACAAACATTTTTTTTTTTTTTTTTTTTCAATCTGAAGATCTGTCCTCTTGGGGCGGGGGGAGATAGTCCTGGTCCACTGAAACGCCCCACTGTGTCCCTCGCCATCCTCTCATTCCTGTGGGTTTTATCCCTGGTGCGACCCCGTGCCTGGAGTACTCAGAGCACGCCTGCTTTATTCCTCTTTATTCTTGCAGGCTATGTGCACAGACACCAACGGTTCAAGTGACAATTGGGGCATTATCTCCACCAGAATCCTGGCCCCAGCGCTGGCCGAGGCAGCCTGTTTCTGGGACACAGTAAACATGCCCAAATAACGGCGCCCAGGCAGCCAGAAGGCAGGCCCCAGGCCTGGGGCAGATCGGAGATGACAGGCCACCGATGTCACTTTACCCCCCTTGGAAAGGAATCTTCCACTCGGTGGCGGTGGCGTCAAGTGGATTTGAATAGGCTCAGAAGAGGGGGCCAGCCACTTGGCCACAGTCCCTAGGTCCTTGGATGTGCTTAACATAAGTTAAGGTTTTTAAAATCCAAAGCAGGAAAACTTTGCACGGCAAACGCTCCAGAAGGTAGGGCCCTGCCCTCGACGACAACAGGCCTCATTTTCGGCCAACTGCCCATCCAGACTCCCACTCACCCAGCCACCCAATACTAAACCAAATAAACGAAGACGACCACCACGACCCAATTCTCTTTTCCATGTCTGCACTGGCAAAACCCCAGTGGATTCAGCCTCCCGCAGCTCACCCAGGCGGCTGCAACAGGTGTAGCCTGAGCTAAGGCGGCCGATTCTCCTTGGCTGTTCTAGAACCACGCAGCCAAAACCCTAAAGGAAGCCGAGGCCTGCAGCACTCACTGCCAGGGCCCGGATCTGCCCCACCTGTCTGAGTGCACGGCTCCGGGTCCAGCGCCCGGGGCCTCGGCCTCCGCGACAGAAATAGAAGCCACGGGGCCCAGTCAGGCCCGAATGGCCCGAGTGGGGCGGGAGCCTGGCGGACAGGAGCCGCGGGCCGGGCTGAACACGCCGCCCATGCCCCTGGCCCTGGCCCTTGCCCGGGTCTGCCGAGCGCCCGGAGCCCCCAGCGCCGCTGACCCACCTGCGCGCGCCGGGGCAGGAAGGGAGCCGAGGAGGGGAGGGGGTCCTGGGGTCCGGGAAGGGGACTCCGGGAGGGTCCGGGGGTCCAGGGAGCAGTCAAGGAGCTCCCGGGCTGGGGCTCCAGGCGGGCTCTGGGGACGAGTCCGGGGAGGGGTCTCGCCACCCCCGCGCACCTGCCCGGCTCCAGCCCTCCCTCCGCCACCCCCACCCCCTGGCCCTTACCTGGCTTGGAGCGTCCTGGCCGCACGGCCCCAGCGCTGCCCGGCCCAGCGAGCGCGGGCGCAGGAATGGCGGCGGCGGCGGTGGCGGTGGCGGCTGAGGCGGCCGGCTCCGAGGGGTGGCGCGGCCGGGCGGCGCGGGGATGCTGCTGCGCGCGAGGGCGCGGAGACCGGCGCGGGAGGGAGGGCGCGGGGCGGCGCGTAGGCCCCTCCTCCGCTCCCCTCCTCCCCTTCCCGCCTCTCTCTCCTCCCTCTCCCTTCCCTCCTCCTCCTCCTCTCCGCCCCTCCCCTTTCCCCTCCCCTTTCTTCACCTTCCTCACTCCTCCCCTCCTCCCCTCCCTCCG
>PVHT020002421.1:1194805-1207014 GCA_004024745.2 Catagonus wagneri
GGCAGGAGAAGGATCTGGTGAAGGTAGGTTGGTCCTCTCAGCTCCAGCTTCGTCTGGGAGCGAGGATCCTCTGTGTCAGCTGAGAGCAGGGCCGGGGGTGAGGGGGTTTTTGGACAATCCACATCTTGGGGCTCACGGAGATATCTCCCCCCGCCCTGGGGTTCCCCACAACTCCCTGGGGCGGCCGGGAGGGTGGTGGTGTGGTGGTTTAGAAATCTATCTGCGGAGGTCCCATTGTGGCTCAGTGGTAACGAACCCCACCGGTAACCATGAGGATACAGGTTCGATCCCTGGCCTCACTCAGTGGGCTGGGGATCCGGCGTTGCCATGAGCTGTGGTGTAGGTCACAGATGTGGCTCGGATGTGATGTTACTGTGGCTGCGATGTAGGTCGGCAGCTGTAGTTCCAGTTGGACCCCTAGCCTGGGAACTTCCATATGCTGCGGGTGTGGCCCTAAAAAGCAAAAAATAAATAAATAATAAAAATAAATTTTAAAAAAGGGAAAAAAACCCAGAATAACCAGGAGGAACAGGTTGGTGGTCACAAGCCTGCCATTGCCCAGCAGAGCGAGTGATGGATGGAACCATCCTGGGGAAGGAAAGGTGGTCCTGGGTCACCGACTGGACCTCAGAGGAGAATGTCCCCAGGGCCAAGCTGAGCAGACCCTGCACCCGCCCCGCATCCTTTCCTCCAAGCTGTGCTGCTGCTTGGTGTGCTGTTTTTCACCTTTGTTTTCCCAGAATTTCTAATGTTTTTTCCTCCTGAGCACACGCCTCCAGCATCACGGAGATTTTCAGTTCCCTTAGTTGGAGCTGCTTGTTTCTTGTGACCTCCGTTTCTTCTGGGAGACGTTCTTCCCAGAGCTGGCTGCTGTCCGTCCCGTGGCTGGCGTGAGGCCTTCTGCTCGGGACAGGCCTGCCTCTGCCCAGGACTGGCTCCCCTGTTCTCCAGACCTACATCCTAACTGCTTAGCTGGCTCCCTCCTTTTGATGGAGCACACCTCCCCCGTGTCCTGGGGGAGATGCACAGTCAGAGCAGAATTCTAGGTTGAATCTTTTTTGTTTTTTGTCTTTTTGCCTTTTCTAGGGCCGTACCCACGGCATATGGAGGTTCCCAGGCTAGCGGTCTAATCGGAGCTGTAGCCGCCGGCCTACACCACAGCCACAGCAACATGGGATCCGAGCCACGTCTGCGACCTACACCACAGCTCACGGCAACGTCGCATCCTTAACCCACTGAGCAAAGCCAGGGATCGAACCCGCAACCTCATGGTTCCTAGTCGGATTCGTTTCTGCTGTGCCACGACGGGAACTCCATGGTGCCTGGTGAATCTTGGTTGTCTGTTCATCTGTAAGGATGAAGACCCGGCTGGTTGATGGAGGCGGCGGGCTTGGTCTTCCTCTGCCCTTGAGTGTGCGAGTCTGCTTTACCCATACGGAAAGGTTCCTGGAGCTAAGGGTGTTCATCTAGGTTGACAGCTGTGGGTGTGACATGAGTCTGCGGAGTGGCTCTTAGGCTGGCCTCCTCCAAACTTGATAGATGGCTATGGAGTCCCCTTAGCTAAGCTTCCCCACATTGTGCAGTAGGGGCCACACCAGAAGCAGGAATTGAAGCACAGAGACATGTCCTAGGCTTGACGGGGGTGCGGGGGGTGCAGGGCCAACCAGATGCTGGTGTGGCCGCCGGGATGGGGGAGTGGTCAGACCTGCAGCTGCTGCGAACATCAGCCGGATCCTCCCCTCAGCTTCTCTGTCCCCGGTCTGGGTGCGTGTTTGCTCTGAGATGACCCGCATTCCTGGGGCCAGCATCTTGGGGGCAGAAAGCACAGAATATAAACCAGTCCATCTCTGGGCTCCAGCCTGTCTGCACTCTGTCCCTTCATCTGCATCTCTCCTCCCCAGAGCCTGCCGCTCCGTGGGCTTCAGAGACAGTGGCCTCTCCCAGCCTCCTGAGAGCTGGACTCTCAGCCTGCCCTGGTGTCGCCTGAACCTGTGTCCACTCGCCCGTGTGCAGTAAAGCCAATCCGCTGACACAGGGTTGTGGTGAAGGCAAGTGCTGCATTTATTGCAGGTGCCAAGCCAGGAGTCTAGATAGCTAATGCTTAAAAGACCCGAACTTTGGAGTTCCCATCGTGGCTCAGCGGTTAACGAATCTGAGTAGCATCCACGAAGACGTGGGTTCGATCCCTGGCCTTGCTCAGTGGGTTAAGTATCCGGCGTTGCCGTGAGCTGTGGTGTAGGTCGCAGACGCGGCTCGGATCCCGCGTTGCTGTGGCTGTAGCTCTGATTAGACCCCTAGCCTGGGAACCTCCATATGCCACGGGTGCGGCCCTAAAGAGACAAAAAAGGGGGAGGGGCTGAACTCCTCAAAGTTTTTCAGGAAGAGGTTTTCAAAGACAGGATGAGGGAGGGGGGTTGTGGGTTGTGCAATCAGCTCGTGGACTTTCTTCTGATTGGTGGGTGGTGGTTGGGAGCCAACGTTACCCACCTTCCGGTTCCAGCTGGTCTAGGTGTCTGTGCTTGTGGGCAGCATACAGGTAACTTGTTCTACCTGGTGGGGTTTCGTTATCTGCAAAACAGCTCCAAGGTCGTGGTGCAGAATATTACCTATAGTCCTTGAGGAAGCGCTAAAGGTCCTTGACTTTAATGGCTAAGCTACTGCTATTTTGTCTTGTTGGACTCTTTTCCTTCCTATTTGCATTTTCTCCCTTCTCTGATTAAATGTATTCTTTGGAACTTGGGGAAGGCCTTGGAGGCTAAAGTTTTTCTGCAGACAAGAGGCAGAGGAAGGGAGTTCCCACTGCGGCACGGTGGGTTAAAATTCCAGCCTTGTGTGTACAACGGCTACCGAGGAGCGGCTTCCACCTCTGGTCCAGTGCAGTGAGTTAAGGATCCAACCTAGCCGCAGCGGTGGTGTAGGTCACGGCTCCAGCCTGAATTCAGTCCCTGGCCTGGGACCATCTATACGCCGTGCGTGTGGCAGAAAAAAAAAAAAAAGGCAGAAGGAGAACACGGAGGAGAGTCTGTTCCAGGAAGGCCCCACAGGGTCCTGCCTGGTTATGCCAGCGCCAGGTGAAATCGTGGTACGTATAACCATCGTGCTTCTGTGTTCCCGAGGGGCTCCCCCACCAGCCCCCAGGGCCCCCCTCCCGAGAGCCATCTGACCACGTAGAAAACTTAAAATCACTTTTTAAGAGGATATGTCTATTTATATTTTCGGTTTCTGTGTGTTCTTGAGCTGTAACATGGATGGTCTCATGCCTGTGGTGTTTATAATTAAATACGTTAAATATACCTAATACTACTTAATGACTCGAGGCATTTGTCGGCCAGCTGAAACCCGGGTTTGTTTATTTAGTTGCCACCCTCCATCATACTTTAAGAATATAAGTCTCGGGCTCCAAGCTCCCACGGGTCCAGAGAAATGTCACCTCCCCCTGCCCCTCGTTCACACTCACTGTGTGCACCTCTGCTCCTTTTTTCCTCCTCTGGGTTCTGTCCAGGTTCTGGAACCAGGAACGAAAGGCTTTCCTGAGAGTCAGGAAGAGTTCAGGAGACTCCGTGGGTGCATGCATTCATTGCTGTTACCAGGACAATCACCTAAATGTAGAAACCTAACGACAGCAGATGACACCGTTTATTTCACCTGAGCATACACGGGGGCCACGTCCTGGGGGAAACTCCACATTCTAATATTTATTTATTTTTAAAACGATTTGTATTCCCATTCCAATATTGAAATTTTACCATGGCCTGTTTAAAGCAGACAGAAAGCACTGAAAAATAGAAGGCAGCAAAGGAGTTCCTGTCGTGGCTCAGAGGTAAGGAACCTGACTAGCATCCATGAGGACACAGGTTCGATCCCTGACCTTGCTCAGTGGGTTAAGGATCCGGCGTTGCCGTGAGCTGTGGTGTAGATTGCAGATGCGACTCGGATCCCGCGTTGCTGTGGCTGTGGCGAAGGCCGGCGGCTACAGCTCCTGTTAGACCCCTAGCCTGGGAACCTCCATGTGCCGCGGGTGCGGCCCTAGATAAGGCAAAAAGACAAAAAAAAATGAAGTTGCTCTTTCCTATCATAATTTATCTCCCTGCCATCTCACAGACTTCTCCGCCTTCCTACCTTTAAGCCTTTCCTGACTTACTGTGAACTCACTGTTTAAATCTGGCCTTCTCTGGCTGTATGTGGCTTCTCTAATTATTGTTCATCACATTCTATTTCCCCGCATCATGTCAAAATCAGATGGTGATTTTTCCCATCTGTTGCCACAATCTGTTCGAACTGTCACATTCCGAGAGCTCTCTGTATGTCGCAGAGCCCACAAAGGGAAATTAATGTGCTTCCATCAGACTTCATATGGACAGGGTTTTGGGATTCTTGGTCTGTAAGGTCAAGTTCAGGAAAATTGATATTTTCTCTGATGCCTGGGATGAGGAACACAGAAGTGGCTGGTGAGACCCAAGTGGCTGGTGAGACCCAAGCTGGGTTAACCTCTGACACCCTCAAAATATTCTTTCCCTCTAATATTGTCATTTTAATAAAGAACCCTTCCATCCATAGCCCTTTCCTCTTCAACTACTACTATTCTTAGCTCAGACGAATAACGAGGTGCTTATATAACATTTCATGGGCTATAAATGCCACACACCTGGATTTGCAGGAAAGAAATTCCTGTTCTTGCAAGCACTTCGTGAGAGATGGGCAGAGTGGGCTTGTTCCACATGGAGCTGCTCCTATTATGCAGAAAGCCGGTTTTCTTGCTCATTAAGTAAAGTGGTTTGCGAAGCCGCCCTGTGGCTAAGCTAATGGCCTTAGGGTCGAGGGGTTGCTGGCACCAGAACCTTACAGGACCAGAGTCACACACAGGGCCAGAGTCAGCCTGGGAGAGTGGACCTGGGCTCCTGGCAGAGCCCACCAGCGATTTTTATTACAAGATGAGGCGGCATTGGAGTTCCCGTCGTGGCTCAGTGTTTGACGAATTCGACTAGGAACCATGAGGTTGCGGGTTCGATCCCTGGCCTCGCTCAGTGGGTTAAGGATCCGGGGTTGCCGTGAGCTGTGGTGTAGGTCGCAGACGCGGCTCGGATCCCGCGTTGCTGTGGCTGTGGCGAAGGCCGGCGGCTACAGCTCCTGTTACACCCCTAGCCTGGGATCCTCCATATGCCGCGGGTGCGGCCCTAGATAAGGCAAAAAAAAAAAAAAAAAAACTAAAAAAAAAAAAAAGACTAAACAAAATGAGGCGGCATCTTTGGTCGCTGTGCAGATACAGAACGCAGCGAAGGGTTGTTCTGGAACGAAGCCAGTACACAGAAGAGGAAGTGATCCCCCTGAATGCATCTTCCAGAAGAGATGCAGGGCTCAGGTAACTGGCCCAGCCCTGGGGTGCCCAATGTCCTTAGGACAGCAGTCCCTGTTGGCCCCCCACCCCCAAATAGTCCTGGAAGCCAAGAGGATCCCCATGCTGAGACCACACGCAGTGTCATTTCCCTTTATAAACGTCACTGGAGGTAATGTTCTGTATTCGGAGAAGAAAATAGATTCACCCTGTGATCTGTGAAAAGCACACTTTGGGGGCTAACTTACTCAGCCGTTTTACATGTTTACTTTCATCGTTCAGTGACAAACTCTTGTTTTCATTCCTTGTGTGAAACGGCAGCCAGCCTGAGCCGCAGTTGGTTCCCCTGTTTTCTCCCTGCCCCGCCCCATTTTTTATCCAAAGGCACTGCTGTTCAGTGAAAGGAGGGAATGAATGATGACCCCTTGAGGTGACCAAGGGCAGCTCCTTTGGTCCTTTCAGAGGGTCTGCTGTTCCTGCTGCTTGGGTCCACTTGCCCGCCTGGTGTAAAGCCGAGCTACTGACACAGTGTTGTGACGAAGGAAGGTACAGCGTTTATTGCAAGTGCCAAGCAAGGAGCCCAGGCCGCTAGTGCTTAAAACTAGCTCCCTAAAGGCTTTTAAGGAAAGACTTTTAAAGACAGGGTGAGGGAGGGGTGTGATCAGCTCACAGACACTCTTCTTCTTTTTTTCTTTTCTTTTTTTTTTTTTGTCTTTTTGACTTATCTAGAGCCGCACCTGCACATATGGAGGTTCCCAGGCTAGGGGTCTAACAGGAGCTGTAGCCGCCGGCCTTCGCCACAGCCACAGCAAGGCGGGATCCGAGCCGCGTCTGCAGCCTACACTACAGCTCACGGCAACGCCGGATCCTTAACCCACTGAGCAAGGCCAGGAATCAAACCTGCAACCTCATGGTTCTTAGTCGGATTCGTTAACCACTGAGCCACAACGGGAACTCCTCCCTAAAGGCTTTTAAGGAAAGACTTTTAAAGACAGGGTGACATTCTTTTAAAGACAGACATTCTTCTTCTTTTCTTTTTAGAGCCACACCTGCAGCAAATGGAGGTTCCCAGGCTAAGGGTAGAATTGGACCGTAGTTGCTGTCCTACACCACAACCACAGCAACGTAGGGTCCGAGCTGCGTCTACGACCTACACAGCAGCTCACGGCAATGCTGGATCCCGGACCCACTGAGCAAGGCCAGGAATCGAACCCAAGTCCTCATGGGTACTGGTCGGTTTCACTAACCACTGAGCCACGACAGGAACTCCTCATAGACATTCTTCCAATTGCCTGGTTCCCAGAGTGGAGAGTCATCTCCGATGGAAGAAGCACTGTCAAGCTCCGTGGACGGACAGAAGCTCCCCCCACCCCCTCAGGTCTTAACTGTGTCACCGCAAGGCAGAAGCAACTTCAGGAAGCAGAACTAAGACTGCTGAAAACCTGTCTTCCAGACCCTCAGAGGGAGCCATCATTCCAAGCCCACGTCCCGCAGACCCATCCTGGGAGCTCGGCCCCACCCCCACGTCCCCGGTCTCTGCAGCCTTGCCTTCCTGCCTGTCGCGGTGCACTTGAAGTCATGCGTGGCTGTGCAAACGGGAGCTTCTCTTTGTCGGCTTGCCCACTGGTTTAGCCTCAAACACATAATCATGGACAGTTTTGAAACTGTGGAGATTGGAAGGATGGATGCACTTTCTCCACGGAGATGTCAGCCCTCGGGAGTTGGCACCGACGACAGGCTAATTGTGGACACGTCTTCTTGCCCTTGGCAGCACTGAAATGCTGCCTGTTTCTGACCAGATGGTAATTGAGCTTTGATATCCGGGATGAGAAAACATTGGCTTCTGGAAAGAGACTGGCAGTCTCATACAGAGGCTACCAGAAGGAAAAACGATGACCACAGGAGGTGAGGCTCTGGCACAGCGGTCCTCCAGGGTGAGGCGTGCCTGTGCCCCCAGCTGGCTGTATGCGACAGAGGGCGTGAAGCTAGAATGGCACAGCCCGGGGCCTGGAGTGAGCCCTTCCCTGGAGAAATCACCTCCTTTTTGTACTGTGTTGAGGCTTGGTGAGGCTTGACCCGAGTTCCGTCTTGGTGGAGGAGGGAGAGGGTCCCCAAGATCATCAGACGTTCGGAAATAATGGCAATACTTGAGAGTGAAAACCAGCCTTGTGTTTGGTTTTGAAAGCAATTAGTCTCTCGGAAACTTTGACCTTGGGGGAGGGGGGACTCAGGGAAGCATGGTACTGAGCAGGAAATTGGAAGGGGATGGATTTTTAACTCCCTGGGCTAAAACTAGGCTGTCTCGGCTGTGTGGTCTGCAGCTGGTCTGGAAGCAAATGATTTTCTTCCTCCTCCCTTGCATGAAAAAACGTTAGGGAAGGAAACGCAAAGGGAGCAGATAGAAAGCAGGGGATGTTGCAATGCCATGTTTCAGGATGGAAATAAACCAGGAAGGAGACCAAGAATAATAGGCAGGGATCTACCTAGAGAGGCCTTGCTGGGCGGGCAACACCTACACAGAAACCAGAGCTCGGGAGGTGCCCGCCATGCAGGGCACTTGGAAGACATGGTGCCAAGTTGTGGGCAGGCCTCCCATTGTGGAAGGTGGGTGTCTCTGTCCGCTCCCCTTGGATCTGGGCAGGCTTGTGCTTGCTTTAATCAACAGAGACTGGCTGTGGTGGTGCTGTGTGTGACTTCCCTGACTGGTCATAAAAAGTCAAGCCCTCTTTCCATTTTATTTCTTTTTTTTTGGTCTTTTTATGGCCATACCTGTGGCATATAGAAGTTCCCAGGCTAGCACTTGAATCAGAGCTGCAGCTGCTGGTCTATACCACAGCCACGGCAACATGGGATCCGAGCCGCGTCTGTGACCTACACCACAGCTCATGGCAATGCTGGATCCTTAACCCACTAAGCGAAGACAGGGATCAACCGTGAATCCTCATGGATACCAGTTGGGTTCATTACCACTGAGCCACCATGGGAACTCCCCTCTTTCCACTTTCATGGAAGCCCTCATTCTTGGCCTCCAAGCTGCCACGTAAGAAGCTGGGGGGTCCTCTGAGGTCATCATGTTCTGCAAGCCCAAGCCGCGAGGAGAGTCTATGTGGAGGAGCTTGCCTGGGCAGTCCCACTGAGTACCTAGCTGGCAGCCAGCATGGATGGCCAGCCAGGTGGGTGAGTCACCTGGATATCCGGCCTGGTGGAGCCTGCAAAGGACTCAAGCCCCAGCTGACATCTTCCCATAACCTCAGGAAGCCACTCCACCAGGAACTCACTGGTTGAGTCCTCCCAAACTCCAGGCCCATGAAATCGTGACCTACAGTATGACACAGTGGTATTATATTAAGCTACTAGATTGGCTAGTCTGCTATGCATGCATGCGGTTGTGCACATGCCCCAGGCCTTGCCTGGGGAGCCCTCAGCTCTCACCTCTTGCTGACCTTGAGGTCCCGTGCCAGCAGGAAGTGAAGGCTAAGGCAGAGTTGTCAGCCGCCCAGCTGAGTGTTGACAGCTGGCCCTCAAGTGTGTAGCCCCTTGGCAAAGATTAGGAGGCTTATTGGTTCCAGATGTTTGAAGAAATCTCTGTCCAGTCATTAGCTGACTATTGGAAACTAACGGAATAGAGACTTTCATGGCCACACATGAAAAACAGTACAGTTTTTTACAGAAAGTTCAGAAAAGTCACCAAACAAAGAGCAATGATAACCTTGAGGAAGAGGCGAGAATCAGATTCCAGAACTGCTAGATTATATTATATAAAATGCAGTTTCAGGAGTTCCCATCATGGTTCAGTAGTTAACGAACCTGACTAGCATCCATGAGGATGTGGGTTCAATCCCTGGCCTCACTCAGTGGATTAAGGATCTAGTGTTGCTGTGAGCTGTGCTGTAGGTTGCAGATGTGGCTCAGATCCCACATTGCTGTCGCTATGGCATAGGTTGGTGGCTACAGCTCTGACTGGACCCCTAGCCTGGGAACCTCCATATGCTGCTGGTGTGACCCTAAAAGACAAAAACAAAAAAAACTTAAAAAAATAAAATGCATTTTCAAAAGCAACAACAACAAAAAAGAAAAATACAAAGAAACAAGAAAGGAAGTTCCATATACAAGACTGACAACAGGAATTCCTGTTGTGGCGCAGAGGGGACAAATCCAGCTGGGAACCATGAGGTTGTGGGTTTGATTCCTCACCTTGCTCAGTGGGTTAAGGACCTGGCATTGCCATGAGCTGTGGTTTAGGTCACAGACGGGGCTTGGATCTGGCATTGCTGTGGCTCTGAGGTAGGCCGGCAGCTGCAGCTCTGATTAGACCCCTAGCCTGGTACCCTCCATATGCTGTGGTTGCGGCCATAAAAGGACAAAAAGATGGAAAAAAAAAGACTGACAATAGAAATTATTCCTTAGGAAGCCCAGATATTGGACAGAGATGGCTACTTAAAATATAAAATATAAAATATAAGAAATAAAATATAAGAGTTCCCTGGTGGCTCAGGGAGTTAAGGATCTGATGTGGCTGCTGCTGTGGCTCAGGCTACAGCAAAGGTGCGGGTTTGATCCAGGAACATCCACATGTCACAGGCACAATCAAAAAACAATTAAACGGGAGTTCCCTTCGTGGCTCAGTGGTTAACGAATCCGACTAAGAACCATGAGGTTGCGGGTTTGATCCCTGACCTTGCTCAGTGGGTTAAGGATCCGGCGTCGCCGTGAGCTGTGCTGAAGGTTGCAGACGCGGCTCAGATCCTGCGTTGCTGTGGCTGTGGCGAAGGCCGGCGGCTACAGCTCCTGTTAGACCCCTACCCTGGGAACCTCCATATGCCGCGGGTGCGGCTCTACATAAAGGCAAAAAGACAAAAACAAAATAAAACAAAAAACAGACAAACAAACAAAAAACAAACAAACAAACAAAAAGTAAATAAAATATGTTTAGGAACGAAAGGAAGTCATATCTAAAGAATTAAAGGGGAGTATGTATGAGAAGGAAATAAAGAATATCAATAGAGAAAAATCATAAAAAAAGAAAAGTAAAGATTCTGCACGTACTGCTAAGATGTCCCATATTCTAGTAAAAAGATATACCATGATTGTGTTTACTGGTAATGAACAGATTAAAGCAAGATCTGGGGAAAAAAACATATTTTATTTTTTTTTTGTAATGACATTTATTTTTTCCATTATACCTGATTTATTTTGGTCAGTTTTCTACTGCACAGCTAGGTGACCCAGTCACACGTATATGTATACATTCTTCTTTCTCACATTATCATGCTCCATCATGAGTGACAGACATAGTTCCCAGTGCTATACAGCTGGATCACATTGCTTATCCATTCCAAAGGCAATAGTTTGCATCTTTTAACCCAAAATTCCCAGTCATATTTTCTTTAAAAAAATTTGGTTTTGCTTGCTTTTTTTTTTTTTAGAGCTGCACTCGCGGCACATGGAGATTCCCAGGTTAGTGGTCTAATCGGAGCTGTAGCCATCGGCCTACGCCAGAGCCACAGCAACGCGGGATCCGAGCCATGTCTGCGACCTACACCACAGCTCACGGCAACATCAGATCCTTAATCCACTGAGCGAGGCTGTGGATTGAACCCGCAACCTCATGGTTCCTAGTTGGATTTGTTTCTGCTGAGCCACGACGGGAACTCCTGGTTTTGCTGTTTAGGGCCACACCTGCAGCATACGGAAGTTCCCAGGCTGGGAGTCGAATCTGAGCTACGGTTGCCAGCCTACACCACATCCACAACCACACAGGATCCAAGCCAAGTCTGCGACCTACACCACAGCTCACAATGACACTGGATCCCCAACACACTGAGAGAGGCCAGAGATCGAACCCACAACCTCATGGATACTAGTCCGGTTTGTTTCCACTGAGCCACAATGGGAAATCCAAAACCACATTTTCAGAAAACAAGGGGCTGAGAACTAGCCCCAAGTGATGCTTCTGTCTTGGGTCGGGTGAGCTGGGAGAAGAGGATGGGGTGGGAGTGGGGAGGACGAGGCAGGCATCTCTAACCTGCCTTTGTGTCCTGCGCTGTGCCGAGTTTGTGTCTGCGCATACGGGGCACTCAGGGCTGTGAGTGTCTGCTGATCGCGCCCCAGCAGTGGAGGGTCAGAGAGCTGAGCAGCAGGAACTACGAGGAATTAACAGGGTAGAAGCGGGAGCGCTTCTGGACTTGGCAAGTCGGTCGGTGACTCAGCACCCTGTTCTGTGGCTGTGGAGGTTGGGACCCAGCCTGCAGGAAGTGGTTTGTCTTTGCCCCAGTAGATGCTTTCCTTCTGGTGGAAGAACAGCCGCCATGAGAAGTGGGAGAGACCCAGTGGCTTGGGAGCGAGGCCCGGTGCTCAGGGCCACATCACTGGGTGTCTTTGGAGGGGTGACCACCTTCCCAAGGGCCCGATGGGTGACCTCAATGAGGAGACAGAGGCCCTTCCTCGGGCTGGGCACTAGCGGGGAGGCGCCAGCCAATGGCTGTGAGGCCCAAGGGGAGACCAGCCGGGCTTTGGGTGTGGCTGGGTTCTGAAGAACCGGAGGGATCCTGGGGGAACTCCTGGCCTCTGTGTGCTGTGAGACTCTCCTCAGGGTCAAAGGGAATCCAACGCCATGAAACTCACGGACTCAGCGAATGGCAGCTTTGACCAGCTCTCGGGACCAGTAATTCCACATGCTCTCAACGGCTGCAGACCTTCCTGCCGTCAGTCAGTCACCCAGGCGATCTGTCCCTTTCCTACTTCTGTGGCCCTGACACCCTGACTCTGCCCGCCCTTCCCTTCCCCTTCCCCTTCCCTTCCCCCCCCCCCCCCCCCCCCCCCCCCCCCCCCCCCCCCCCCCCCCCCCCCCCCCCCCCCCCCCCCCCCCCCCCCCCCC
>PVHT020002421.1:1210233-1355029 GCA_004024745.2 Catagonus wagneri
CCAGGCCAGGGGCTCGGCTGGGGTGGGACGTCTCCTGGGAAAGGAAGAGTCTACCCCCCCTTTTTGGTTTTCTTTTGCTTTTTAGGTCCACGTGTGGCATATGGAAGTTCCAGCCACCCCAGATCTGAGCCGCGTCTGCGAACGACACCACAGCTCATGGCCACGCCAGATCCTAAACCCACTGGGCGAGGCCAGGGATTGAACACACAGCCTCATGGATCCTAATCGGGCTCATTAATGAGCTGAGCAGTGAAGGGAACTCGGAGCCTACCTCTTCTGTTTACCCACATCTCCCTGGTTACGCGGAGTCCCCAGGGGGCGGACAGTGACAATATTTATATGGGACGGAATCTCTAGAATCTCCAGGACATCTTATATAGAGAATTGTGTGTTGGTGGCACAATTCTCACATGCCTTGTATTTGGGCTTTTCATCTAGGCCCCTGGATGCTCCACATGAACTACGGTCACTTCATTTTATTTTTATTTATTTTTTAAATTATTATTATTATTTTTTTATCTTTTTGCCTTATCTAGGGCCGCACCCGTGGCATATGGAGGGTCCCAGGCTAGGGGTCTAACAGGAGCTGTAGCCACCAGCCTTCGCCACAGCCACAGCAACACGGGATCCGAGCCGCGTCTGCAACCTACACCATAGCTCATGGCAACGCCGGATCCTTAACCCACTGAGCAAGGCCAGGGATCGAACCCGCAACCTCATGGTTTCTAGTCATATTCGTTAACCACTGAGCCATGATGGGAACTTCTAATTTTATTTTTATAATTAAGCTAAAGTTGTCATAAAACCGTATATATAAGGTATTCAACAACAAAAATTGCATATATTTAAGATGATTTGATGTATACGTAAACCGTGAAATGATGAGTACAGGCAAGCTAATTAACATATGTTCTCCTCACACAGTCTCTGTCTCTGTGTGTGTGACGAAATCCATTCTCACAGCAGAGTTCCAGCGTACAATACACGGTTACTCACTGTGGCCTTCAGGCTGTTTGTTAGATCTCTAGACTTACCCATCCTCCATAGCTGCGGCTTTGCACCCCTCGGCCACTGTCTCTCCATCCTGCCTTCCGAGCCCCAAGCCACCGGTAACCACTCTTCCACTTTCTGCTGCTGTGTATTCGACTTTTTAATTTATTTATATTTTCAATTTTTTAAAATTTTATTTTTTGGTCTTTGTAGGGCTGCACCTGCGGCATATGGAAGTTCCCAGGCTAGGGGTCAAATCGCAGCTGCAGGGAGTTCCTGTCCTGGCGCAGCAGAAACGAATCCAAGTAGGAAGCACGAGGGTGCGGGTTCAATCCCTGGCCTCGCTCAGTGGGTTAAGGATCCTTCATTGCCATGAGCTGTGGTGTAGTTCGCAGACACGGCTCGGATCCCGCGTTGCTGTGGCTGTGGCGAAGGCCGGTTGGCAGCTTTAGATCTGATTCGACCCCTAGCCTGGGAACCGCCCTATGCCGTGGGTGCGACCCTAAAAAGCAAGCAACAACAACAACAAAACAGCAATGCGGGATCTGAGCTGGGTCTGTGACCTACACCACAGCTCATAGTGGCAACATCAGATCTTTAACCCACTGAGTGAAGCCAGGGATCAAATCTGCCTCCTCATGGATACTAGTTGGGTTCATTACCAGTGAGTCACGACAGGAGCTCCAGTTACTCAACTTTTTTAGATTCCACATATAAGTGAGATCATGAAGGTTTTTTTCCTGTATCTGGCTTATTTCGCTTAGCAGTGTCCTCCAAGTCCATCCATGAAGTTGCAAATAGAATCTCATCCTTTATCATGGCTGAATAATATTCCATTGTGTATGCATCACACATTTGATGTCTACTTAGGTTGTTTCCATGTCTTGATCGCTATGCATAATGCTGCAGTGAACATGGGGGTACAGATATCTCTTCTAGATAGTGAATCTGTTTTCTTTGCTTAAACCTAGAAGTGGAAAAAAAATTTAAAAAATGAACTCCTAAAAAAAAAAAATTCAGAGGTGGAATACTGGATCATACAGTATACTCTTTTTAGTTTTTAGAGGAAACTTCGTACTGTTTTCCATAGTGGCTGCACCAATTTACACTCCCACCTGCACGAAGTTCCCTTTTCTACACATCTCTCCAACGCTTGTCGTATTAAAATAATAAAGACTGAAACAGTCCCATTAATGGCAACAAAAAGTCAGGAGGAATCCGGACCTAGATAATCTTTTCGCCTGTGGGGAAAAAAAAGCCCAAATCTCCTGAAATTCAGTTAGTGTGATATGCTCCACGTGCCTGATTTCAGCCTGAACGGCTGGCTTGAGTCTTCCTACCCTAGGACTCTTCCTGCTCTAGGACTCTTCCAAAGAAGTTCAAGGACAGAGAGAAGCAAAGCGAAAGAGAAAGGAAACGAGAGACGCTGAGAAAATGTGGCATGACTGTGGGTGTGTTGGGGCGAGTACAAACTCCGCCTGAGCACACAGGAGCCCCCTCTGGTTTTGGAACCCGTCTGTCCCCAGCGGACGCCCTGCTCCGCAGATTCTCTTGGCGGCCAGGCCACGCCCAGAGCACGTGGGTGGGAGGGGCTTTCTCCCCACCCGCCCCCGGCTGGTGCCTTCCCGGCGTGTGTGTGTAAACACCTAAGGAAAGGAGGGCTATTAAACACTGTTTCCGAGGACCCAGCTGCAGGCCCCGAAACTCCAGACACTGTGATTATTATTAATGATTCAGATCAACCGCCTGCTTAGTCTTCGGTGGCGTGTTTCCCTGGACCACGCAGTCACTGGAAAGATTCATTAAATATAATTTTTTTAATTTGTCCTTTTATGGCCGCGCCCACGGCATATGGAGGTTCCCAGGCTGGGGGTCTAACAGGAGCTGTAGCCGCCGGCCTTCGCCACAGCCACAGCAACGTGGGATCCGAGCCACATCTGTGACCTACACCACAGCTCACGGCAACGCCGGATCCTTAACCCACTGAGCAAGGCCAGGGATTGAACCCGCAACCTCATGGTTCCTAGTCGGATTCGTTTCCGCTGTGCCAGGACAGGAACTCCCATTAAATGTAATTTTTGGTGAGTCTGCAGACCTAAGTGTCGGATTCCAAAGGTTTCACCATTCCTCCCATTTCTCAGCTTTCACCAATATTAGGAGCAGGGAGGGGAGGTGGAGGAGGATCAGGCGTGACGGTTTAGGGCCCCGGGCTTGGGTAGAGCAGTGGTGGGGACACACCCCGCAGGCACAAACCTGAGGACCTCCAGTTGCTTATCCCCCAGGGAGGAAGCAGCCAAGCTTCAGGGTGGATCAGTCTGTCTTGGGTTTTGAAATTCTTGTCTCAGGACTGGCTGACCTCACTCAGGTGCCGTCTGAGAGATTTAGCAAGAAGAGAAGACACTGAATTTTACAGTTCCAAAAGCCTTCTGTGAAATTCACTGGTACGTCTGTATGGATGTCCTACCTAAGTCTTGCCTGAATTTTCACCCAATAATTTTCTTTCTTTCTTTTTCCTTTTCTCCCTCCCTCCCTCCCTCTTCCTCCCTCTCTTCCTTCCTTTTCCGTTTCTTTCTCCCTTTCTCCCTTCCTTCCTTTCCCTCTCTCTCTCTCTCCCCCCACCCCCTCTCTTTTAAGGCTGTACCTGCAGCATATGGAAGTTCCTGGGTTAGGGGTTGAATTGGAGCTGCAGCTGCAGTCCTAAGCCACAGCCACCTCAACGCCAGATCCAAGCTGCCTGTGTGACCTACACTGCTGCTTGAGGTAGTGCCAGATCCTTAACCCACTGAGCAAAGCCAGGTCTCGAACCTGCATCCACTTGGATCCTAATTGTGTTCTTAACCTGCTGAGCCACAGTGGGAACTCCGGAAATACGCTTTTATCTTGTTTAGCTCTGCAAATTTCAGGACTTATTTAAGGCGGCAGCTAGCGTGAAATAACACACATGGCCTAGTATAGTCCCATTTAAAAAACCTCTGGGAGTTCCCATGTTGTGCAGTGGTTAACGAATCCAACTAGGAACCGTGAGGTTGCAGGTTGGATCCCTGGCCTTGCTCAGTGGGTTAAGGATCTGGTGTCACTGGGGCTGTGATGTAGGCTGGCAGCTGCAGCTCCAATTCGACTCCTAGCCTGGGAACCTCCTCCATATTCCGCGGGTGCACCCCTAAAAAGCACAAAAACAAACAAACAAAAACAAACCTCTGTAGGCATGTATGTAGGTGTGGATGTATGTGATAACAGGAATTTTCCTTCTCTTCATTGGGTAGGCAGAATCCCGCAGCTGTCTCTTGCTGCAAAACAAACTACTGCAAGAATTTGAATCATAAAACAGCAAATATTTACAGTCTCTTCTGGTTTCTGTGGGTCAGGAATTTGGGAGTAGTTAGCCTAGTGGTTTAGCTGTGATCGCATCCGAAGGTGTGATCAGAGCTGGAGGACCCACTTCCAAAGTGGATCTCCACACAGCCGTGCCATCTGTGCTGGCTGTTTGCTGGAGGCATCGGTACCCCCCCAGGGGCCTGCCTGAGCGCTTTCACGGCTGGTTTCCTCCAGAGCGAGGGATCCCAGAGACAGCTAGGCAGAGCCAGCATCTGTCCTGACCTGGCCTTGGAGTCACATGCAGTCACGTCCTGTGCCTGACGGAACATGAGGACCAGGAGGCGAGAACAGTGGGACCATCCTGGGGGCTGGTCACCGCAGGAGGAAAAGCCTTGGATGAGCTCCTTGGGGCAGGGCATGGAGCCTGAGGACAATAAACACAAGGCACAAACCACTACAAGAAATGGAAAGGCAGAGTTCCCATTGTGACTCCGTGGTAAAGAACCTGACTGGCATCCATGAGGACTCGTGTTTGATCCCTGGCCTTGCTCAGTGGGTTAAGGATCCGGCATTGCCATGAGCTGTCGTGTAGGTTGCAGAGGCAGCTTGGATCCCGCGTTGCTGTGGCTGTGGCGAAGGCCGGCGGCTGTAGCTCCTGTTAGACCCCTAACCTGGGAACCTCCATGGGAGGGGGGAGGGGGAGGGGGAGGAGAAAAGAAGTGAAAAGAAAAAGAAAGGAGATCCACAAAGAGGAGTTCCCATCGTGGCGTAGCAGAAATGAATCCGACTAGGAACCATGAGGTTGCGGGTTCGATCCCTGGCCTCGCTCAGTGGGTTAAGGATCTGGCGTTGTCATGAGCTGTGGTGTAGGTCGCAGACACAGCTCAGATCCCGCGTTGCTGTGGCTGTGGTGCAGGCCGGCAGCTGTAGCTCCGATTAGACCCCTAGCCTGGGAACCTCCATATGCCGCGGGTGTGGCCCTGAAAAGCAAAAAAAAAAGAAAAGAAATGGAAAGGCCAAGCTGTCCCTGATGTCTCAGGGAAAGGAAACGACGGGGTCAGGTATGGGTGCTGGTGGGGGGTACACCACGGGGTGAGCTCCGAGGGCTCAGTGAAGATCAGAGATGTTTGCAGAAGCCTGGGCACGGAGGACCACGTAAGCCTCCGTCCTCAGCCCTCTGAACAGTTGGGCCCTGGAGCTCTCTTCACCTCCTGGGCGCTGGGGCTGAAGGAGGGCGTGTTTGCAGTGGAGTGCCCGGGCGCTCGCTGTTGAGCGTCCCCACGTGATGATGAAGAGGTCGCCGTGGACTGGCCTCCACGTCCTCCTGCCTCCACCTCCCAGACTGAGGACGTTTGGGGTGACTGCTCCCTGCTGTGTCTGAGGTCTCCAAAGTGGAGGGCTCACACATGGAAGATTTCCCATTTTTTAATCTGCAGAATAAAAATCTTGCTCGTTGCAAACACTGGGTGTGTGTGCCCACCCTGGGATGGGTGCCCAGTTAAGTGGGATCAGGGGCTTTGTCATCTCAGCCAATTAGCCCCACCCCCAACTGAGGGACAGATGGCTCTGAATGGCAGAGTGAAGATTACAGGCAGCCTTTCTCAGGGAAGAGAAGGCAGCTGACAGTGTGAAAACATCCACTGACTGTTAGACCTGCAGGAGGCGTCTCCCAAATTACAGGAGTAAGAATTACGTGAGGTGTTCCCTTCCTGGCTCAATGGTTAACGAGTCCAACTAGGAACCATGAGGTTACGGGTTCGATCTCTGGCCTTGCTCAGTGGGTTCAGGATACGGCGTGGCCGTGAGCTGTGGTGTAGGTCGCAGACGCGGCTCGGATCCCGCGTTTCTGTGGCTGTGGCGTGGGCTGGTGGCTACAGCTCCTATTAGACCCCTAGCCTGGGAACCTCCATATGCCATGGGTGTGGCCCTAGAAAAGCCAAAAAAAAAAAAAAGAAGAATTCTGTGAAAGGGGGACTTACACCCAGACTCATTTACTGCAAACTCAGCCCTAAGGATATAGTGTTCATTGAACACTAACCAGTGTGGTTAAGCCCAGTATCTATTTTTCTCTTTAGGGCCGCACCCGGGTCATAGGGCAGTTCCCAGGCTAGGGGTGAATCAGAGCTGCAGCTGCCGGCCTACACCACAGCCGTAGCCACACCAGATCCAAGCTGCATCTGTGACCTGCACTGCAGCTTGTGGCAAGATCCTTAATTCACCAAACGAGGCCAGTGATTGGACCTGAATCATCCTCACAGAGGCAATGACAGGTCCTTAACCTGCTGAGCCACAACGGGAACTCCAAGACCAGCAATTTTTTTTTTTTTGGTCTGTGGAATATGGAAGTTCCCTGGCTAGGGGCTGGATCAGAGCTACAGCTGCCGGCCTATATCACAGTCACAGCAATGCCAAATCCTTAACCCACTGAGGAAGGCCAGGGATTGAACCCGCGTCTTCATTAGACCCATTACCGCTGAGCCACAACAGGAACTGCCAAGGCCAGCATTTTTAGCAGCTCGATCAAAAATGTCTTCTCAGCTTTGTCTCATCCACGGAAGGGTTTTGCATGTTTTGCAATGTAGGTCAAACACAGCTAGAGCCGTTACCTGTCAGAATACACACACATAACAAGCGTGCTCTCATCTTTGCACGGACAGTGGTGCAAAACCCCAAGCTGTGGGGGACCCTTCTTCCTGTCTCCTCCCGCCTCTGGCCTCTGTCCCCAACAGACAGGGCGGGCTTTCTGCGGGTGTCCCGCTCAGCCACCACCTTTGGCAGGCGGCGGGGAGCCTGCAGGGAGCCTGGAGCCGACTCTCCGGTCTTCCCTTCCGCATATGAGTCCTGCCTCTGAGGTTGGGCAGTTGTCAGAGTGTGAAGGGCCGGACTCAGGCCCAGGCTGGGAGAAGAGGATGGAAGAGATCCTTGTCTGAACCACAGCCGCACTGATTCAAAGAGCTTCCTTCACTGCTTGCGCCGTGCTCCGTGGGCTCCAGGCAGCACCGCTGCCTGCTGTTAGTGCCACCCTGTGCGTGGGACCTGCTCCATTCCTGGGGCACCCCATCGGCTTCGGGCTCAGCCCTGGTACCCTCTGCAAACCCCCTGCCCCCATCCTCAAGGGCCGTTCCTTCCTGCGCCCCCCCAGCTCGCCCTAGCCCGGCTACATCGTTCGGTGGCTCTCCAAGGAACCCACCCCAAACTTTGGACACTGAGATCCACCACCAGCTCAGAGCTTGCCCCTCATCCTTGTGACACTGTCCCTACTTCTTCCAGCCCAGCAGGGTGGGGCACAGCATGAGAGCTGCAGCAGGGGTCCGGTCGGCTTTCCGGGTGACTGGTGTCCTTGGGTCAGCTGAGACTGGTGTCCCCCCACCCCCGAGGTCATTGGTCCTTCCCGTCCCTGCCTGGGGCAGGTAGAACCTTCAGGAGCCCTGAAGGATGACTTGCCAGGCATTTCAGGGTCAGCTTTTGAGGATGGGCGGAAAACGTCCAGGTGACCCCCCCAGGAGTCCCGTCCCCACCTCTGTCCATCATTACTGTACACAGGGAGTTCTCTTACACCTGCGTCCACTCCTGAATCTAAAGCCACCTCTGGTCTGCAGGTCCTCCTAGGACATGCCCTGCTGAGCGATCATTCTGTCTCTAAGTGTCCAGTTGGGCCCCCAGGCAGACCACTGCTCAGCTTCTCCTTCGTCCCCAAAGCAGCTGCCCTTTGTGAACTCCAGATCGCAGGTGGAGGGCCGGCCAGGCTCCCAGGGGCTGAGACTCAGCAGACGAGGCCACTCCTCAGCCCTGGGACTTACAAGCCTGGTCTGGCTCTTTTCTGAACCGAACAGGCTACTGCTGGAAGGTCTGACTTTGGTCTGCTCATCTCTGGTTGCGGGGAACGGGGTTCTCTGTGGGGATGCAGGTGACCAGGGGTCATCCCAGACTGCGTTCCCTGCCGATGAGGGCTTTCTCCTGCTGAGGATGGAACCGAGTCCGGAATCAATGCCCAGGAAAGCTCTCCTGGAGCCCAGGCCTCTCTGCAGTTTCCCGGCTGGGAGCCATCCTCGCCCCTCGTGTTCCAGCTTCCGTGGTCAGGGTTTGAAAGACGAGAACAGATGCATGGAGGCCAGATGTTCAGCCCAGCTCTTCCCTGGGGGCTGTGTTTCCTGGGCAATGAGGCAGGTTTGGTGTCTGGACATGCCTGGATCATTTCTAGTTGGAGCAATCATTCTCGAATTACCTCTGGGGACAGCGCCCTCCCCTCGTGTCTTGAGTCAGCCTGCGTCACTCCGGGGACTGGTTTCCCAGAGCCTTCGTACATGGGGACACCACTCCCTGGTGGCCGGTCCTGGGCAGGCTCACAGCTTCTGTCCTGGAGCTTTGTCCCCTCTGGAGGACAGCCACCCCGGGCCATCTGCATCCTTGGCTTTAGAATTTCTGGGTGCAGCACGGCCAGCAACCAGCACACACATCCCAGCCCATGAGACTGCTTTGCCTTTAAGGCCTCAACTGCGGCATATGGAAGTTCCCAGGCCAGGGAATGAATCTGAGCCACAGCTGTGACCTGTGCCACAGCTGCGGCAACACCAGATCCTTTAACCCACCGTGCCTGGCAGAGGATTTTTTTTGTCTTTTTTTAGGGCCCCATCCATGGCATGAAATTTTTTTCCTTTTTTTTTGTCTTTTGTTGTTTTTAAGCCTGCACATGTGGAGGTTCCCAGGCTAGGGGTCTAATTGGAGCTACAGCTGCCGGTCTACACCACAGCCACAGCAACGTGGGATCTGAGCCGCGTCTGTAACCTACATCACAGCTCAGGGTAACACCGGATCTGTAACCCACAGAATGAGGCCAGGGATCGAACCTGCATCCTCATGGATACTAGTTGGGTCCATTATCGTTGAGCCACAGCGGGAACACCCCCAAGAGCATTTTGTATTTTTTTGTTTGTTGAGTTCTTAGCCACTTTCTTTTTTCCAAGGGCCTGTCTTAAACATGGTGGTGGCAACATCAACCATGATGGGGTTTCCAGACAGGGATGAAAATGTGGTCCCATACACTATTTGGGCTGGACTAACATAACACTAAAGTTTATTTGCTGTTTGAAATTTGAATTTAACTGGGTGGTCTGTATTTAATCCGACAAGACCTAACTGCACTGGCTTGGAATCCGGTTTCTGCCACCGAATGGCCTGAGAGCTGCCTTCTTCCCTGAGAGCCACAGTTTCACAGTCTGTAAAGTGGGAATGACAGAGCTGCCCCTCTGAGCTGCGATGATTATGACGGGGAGGCACGTGAGAGTCTGCTGGCTGGGCGCCCGGCTCTCCTGGGCAGCTACTCATCTCCGGGCAGGGACAGGGACTCAGAGGGTGCTGCATGGGTTCGACTAACGCTGGTAACAATGGTGGCCATTTACGCTTGGAATTCCTGACCAGGATTTTCCGTGCGCCACCCAACAGGCCCCCTGTAAGTTCTGGGCATGTTCACCTGATTATCACTGCCTTGGCCACCTGCTGTGAAGTGGTCTGAGAGTGTCAGTCAAAAGCTGTTGCATCAGGGAGTTCCCGTCGTGGCGCAGCGGAAACGAATCCGACTGGGAACCATGAGGTTGCGGGTTCGATCCCTGGCCTCGCTCAGTGCGTTAAGGATCTGGTGTGGCCATGAGCTGTGATGTAGGTCGCAGATGCGTCTCGGATCCCGCATTGCTGTGGCATAGGCCGGTGGCTGCAGCTCTGATTAGACCCATAGCCTGGGAACCTCCATGTGCTGCGGGTGCGGCCATAAAAGGACAAAAAAGACAATAAAAACCCCAACTTTGTTTCATCAGGGAGTTCCCGTTGTGACTCGGGGGGTGGGGTTAAGAACCTGACTAGTATCCATGAGGATGCAGGTTTGATCCCTGGCCTTGATCAGTGAGTTAAGGATCGTGTATAGGTCACAGATTCCTTGTGGCTGTGGCTGTGGCTGTGACACAGGCTGGCAGCTGCAGCAGCTCTGATCCGACCCCTAGCCTGGGAACTTCCACATGCTGTGGGTGTGGCCTAAAGGGGGAAAAAAAAAAAAGAGCCTTGTCACATCAGAGCTGCTCCATCACCAGGAGCGGGCCCCCTTCCTCAGTGCACTGCATGAGAGGCGGGATGCCTGGCAGTCCTGGATGGTGACCCTGATGTCTACAAGAACCGGTGGCCACAGTCAAACCCTTTCCTTGCTCATGATGTAAGTGACACTATCTGATCTTCATCACCGGGGCAGGGCCAGGCTTGGCTCTATGGCCGCTGGGGCATCCTGAGCCACACAAGAGCTGCCTGCCAAGTTAGCACGAGGCACCTCTGCTGCTCTGGAGACCGAGCGTTTACTTCAGGAGATAGTGGAAGGCTGCTCCCAGGGCTTTTCAGTTGCCATGGTGACCGATAAAATCGTGGCAACACCTCAGATGGTTGACAAGATGTAGTGTCTGGTGCTGGCATGGGAGCGATGTGCTCAAGGCTGGGTCTTAACGTGGTGTCTGTGGCTTGGTACCAGGAAGGGTGGGGAGTGGAAAGGCTCCCCCCGGCCCAGGCGACAGCTCCGCCTCTGCAATGGAGGTGATGTGTTATGGCACAGACGAGGTCGGTCGTCCATGCGCTTACTGTTTTAAGGAAAAATCCACACAGCCGACAATGGAGAGGAAATTGAGAACTAGCCTCAGGGGCGGAGAGAGGCCTTTGAAATGATTCAGTCCAGCGATTTTTTTTTGTCTTTTTGCCTTATCTGGAGCCTCACTCGCGGCATATGGAGGTTCCCAGGCTAGGGGTCTAATAGGAGCTGTAGCCGCCGGCCTTCGCCACAGCCACAGCAACGCGGGATCCGAGCCGCGTCTGTGACCTGCACCACAGCTCACGGCAACGCCGGATCCTGAACCCACTGAGCAAGGCCAGGGATCGAACCCGCAACCTCATGGTTCCTAGTCGGATTCGTTAACCTCTGAGCCATGATGGGAACTCCGAGTCCAGTGATTTTTAACATCTGTGTCCAGCTCACTTGCACTTGACACCTTGGGAGACACTTATAAGAAATTCTTTCTGTCTACTAACTGGATGTCCTCTTTTTCCTTATTTTTGGTGCCTTCATTATACCAGTTTTCATTTTCAGCTCTATTCTTTTTTTTTTTTTTTTGTCTTTTTAGGGCCTACCGGCAGCAATAGAGGTTCCCAGGCTAGGGTTCCAATTGCCACTGGCCTACACCACAGCCACAGCAACGCGGGATCCTTAACCCACTGACTGGGGCTAGGGATCGAACCCATGTCCTCATGGATGCTAGCTGGGTTTGTTAACTGCTGAGACACGATGGGAACTCCTCAGCTCTATGCTTTAATAGCTTCCAGAACTCAGTCTTTTTTATTTTGCTTGATTTTCATTTGGGGATGTTTGATTATTAATAAAATAATGTTTATCCAGGAGTTCCCGTCGTGGCTCAGTGGTGAACCAATCCGACTAGGAACCATGAGGTTGCGGGTTCGATCCCTGGCCTCGCTCAGTGGGTTAAGGATCCGGCATTGCCGTGAGCTGTGGTGCAGGTCGCAGACGTGGCTCGGATCCCGTGTTGCTGTGGCTGTGGCGAAGGCCGGCGGCTACAGCTCCTGTTAGACCCCTAGCCTGGGAACCTCCATATACCACAGGTGCGGCTCTACATAAAGGCAAAAAGACAAAAAAAAAAAAGAATGTTTATCCATGTCATTTTATTGCTCAAAAAGTGATATTTGTCCATTTGCAACTTGCAAAGAAATAATCTCCGTCAGCCATGATCTCCATGAGGGGGTTGGGTACCAGACCCCAGACATCCCCCGCCAGCTATGGATGAGAAGAGCAGTTTCCTGCTCTGGGGAAGGAGGTCCACACCCCAAGACCTTCGTGGATGCTGCCCAGGGACCACAGGAGAGGAATCTACTGAGAACTGGACGCCTGACTTAGGCTGGGCTCCATCAGGTCTGGGTAACAGTCTGGGATCTGTGGAGCCGCAAGGTGAAGGATTCCTGGAACCTCAGTGCGCAAACGGTCTATGGATGTTCTCCATCGAAGAGTCGATGGGTCTTTCGGGAAGACCCTGCCATGAAGAATTAAGCTATTTCCTGGAATTGTGGAGGATGCTAATGAAGATGAATATGAGAGCAAAGCCCAGCTCAGGTGTGGGCACTGTGTGTGTGTGTGTGTGTGTGTGTGTGTGTGTGTGCGCGCGCGCGTGCGCTTCCGGTTCTCACAGGACATGTACGAACATATGTTAGTATCATTTTCACATGCTTGCTCAGGTTATGATTTATGACAATTAAAACTGGCAACACGGGGATTCCCTCGTGGCTCAGTGGTTAATGAACTCGACTAGGATCCGTGAGGATGCTAGTTCAATCCCTGGCCTCGCTCAGGGGGTTAAGGATCTGGCATTGCTGTGGCTGTGGTGTAGGCCGGCAGCTGTGGCCCCAGTTTGACCCCTAGCCTGGGAACTTCCATATGCTGTGCATGTGGCCCTAAAAAGCAAAAAAAAAAAAAAAAAAAACAAAAAAAACAAAAAACCCCGGCAACACCAAAAACAGTACTGGAGATTGAAAACATCACCTTCTGCTTGTCACATTCCTGCTTAAACACCTCTGGGGCTCCATGTCGACCAGATCCTGTGTCCAGTGCCCCTTTGGCTCCTGGGGACCCCAGCCCCTGCCCCTCTGGGAAGCCAGGGTCTCAGGCTCTTCCTGGTGCCCACTGCCCTTCTCTGTCTGCAGCACATGGTGACTCCCTGCCAACCCCATCAGGGCCAGCCTGGTCTCCTCCTCCAGAAAGCCTCCAGCTCCCTCTTCTGAGTGGTAAAGAGCCTGTCAGAGATGCTGGGTCCACGGGGCCCCATTTCCTGAGCATCATGGCTGTTTCTGAGATCATGCTGTCTACACACTATTGCTCCCGCTGTGTAAGGTGCATTCCTGCAGGGCCTGAGATGAGCATAGTGGGTGTGCAGGGCTATGTGTGTGTGATGTGTGAGTCTGCATGTGTGTGTGCGCTTGTAGGAAGGACTCTGTGTGTGTCTGAGCTTTATGGGGTTTCGGTGTGGAAATTAGTGTAGAATACTTCATTAAGAGAGTTTTAACTTCCATTGTAGATAGAAACTTAATTTTCACTCTGGGGTCTTGACAGGCTGTGGACAGTTATTACACTTCTGATGGCACATTTTTGTTCCTGGAGGGTCGTATTCAGGCGAGGCTTGTGGGTATAAGACATGCTGTGGGTGCCCTATGTCTTTTTTTTTTTTTTTTTGTCTTTTCGCCTTATCTAGAGCTGCACCCGTGGCATATGGAGGTTCCCAGGCTAGGGGTCTAACAGGAGCTGTAGCCGCCGGCCTACGCCACAGCCACAGCAACGCGGGATCTGAGCCGCATCTGTGACCTACACCACAGCTCACGGCAACACCGGATCCTTAACCCACTGAGCAGGGCCAGGGATCGAACCCGCAACCTCATGGTTCTTAGTCGGATTCGTTAACCACTGAGCCACGAAGGGAACTCCCCTGTGGGTGCCCTATGGCAGCGGGGAGCTCCTGCTCCTGGTGGCAGCCCATGGGCCCCCAGGGGACCCACAGTCTGGGTCCGTAGAAGGAAATGTGAATTTGGAGGTGGGTCTTCAGGAGGTGCTTAGGGTTAGATGAGGTCATGAGGATGGGGCCCCTGTGACGGGATTAGCGCCTTAGGGATGCCCATGCCCACACCCACTGCCTCCATCAGTCTTGCTGCATCTTCTGGGGTTGGCACACTATCCCAGAAAGCAGAGTTGGATTCTCTGGGTGTGCAAAAAAGTAAGGGGAAGCATCTATCCGGTAGCTGATAGTTTTTTTCCAACTTAGAGAAACAGTCTCCATGCAATGAGCAGTGTGCTGCTTCACACGAAATACAAGAACCCACAGAAGGTAAGTTCCATGGACCGTCAGCCAGATGTCTCTTGCGCTACTGCGACCATGTGTTTTATGCCTACAAAAGTTGAAGACTTCTGCAAAGGGTTTATTTTATTTTTCCTTTTTTTCTCTTTCTCTTATTGATTGATTGATTGATTGATTGATTGATTGTCTTTTTCGGGCCGTACCCGCAGCAGATGGAGGTTCCCAGGCTAGGGGTGGAATCAGAGCTGTAGCTGAGGGCCGACGCCACAGCCACAGCAATGCCAGATACGAGCCACGTCTGAGACCTATACCACAGCTCACGGCAACCTGTATGTGTGTGGATTTAAAAAAAAAATTTTGTTGCGATGTTTTTTGTTTTTGCTTTTAAAGCTGTGCTGACACCAGACACATCCAGTTTATAATCAGTACACTGGGGGGCTGGCATTACTGATGTGGAACCAATGCGTAACATTTATAGGGTTTCTAGGTTTTTATTTATTTTATTTTTTTTGTTTGTTTTGTAAAGTGTGAATAAAAGGTGTGTTTACTCTTTTTCCCTAAAAAGAAAGAAAGAAAGAAAGAAAGAAAGAAAGAGAAGAAAAGAAAGGAAGAAACTATAGATATGGAAATCAGAATTTGAAGAGAGATCATGAGAAAGCCAGCTGAAATCCCTGGAACTGCCACTTCTGTAAATATTTACACGGGCCGATTTTGTGTGTCCTCATCAAGTACGTGGAAACGTTTCACCTGCTGTTTGTTTAAAACTTTAAAGAGCAACTGAGACCGTTGTCTTGCGATTTTAATTCCGTGTGTGTTTAGGAGGGTTTGCGTGTGCAGTCACATTTTAGGGACATCTGATTTAACTGTGAACACGTTGCTTACCAGCTGTGTGGGCTGGTGTGTGTGTGTGTGTGTGTGTGTGTGTTTAGAGTGGTTGCTTTCAAAGGCTGGTCTCCAAACTCTCAGGTTCCCTCCCACCCCCAGACCTGCGGAGGCAGAAACACTGGGGGGCAGGGGAGCAAATGTGTTTTAATAAGAAACCCCTTCCTCTGCCCCAAGAGGTTCCGACGCCACGCTCCCATTTGGGAACCATTGCCCTATAGGGGACTGTTAACTCCCTAAGGAAAGTAAAGTGTTTATTGGATAAGACATCAAAGGAGAAGACATGTCTCTCGGCGCTCAAAGCTCTTGGATGTTTAAGGAGCCTGTCCATGCTCTTCCAGAGCTTTCCCTACCAAACCCTTAGGTTCTCTCCAGCCCTCGTGCGTTTTTTTCCTTTAGTAAAGTGCAGCAAGTAACAACACCACAGCAACTTCCTTTCTAGGTTTGGGGAATCAGGCCCCGAGCTTGCCATCTGCCCGAAAAGTCAGGATCCCAATGCTAGAACTATCCATCAGATATTAATTTTTATTTGTTCTCTCTCCATTTCCCTCCCCCTGTTGTTCTAAGGAAAACATCAAGTCCTGTCCCCGTAGTGGCTCAGCAGTTAACAAATCTGACTAGCATCCATGAGGACGCAGGTTCGATCCCTGCGTCCTCGATGGGCTTGCTCGGTGGGTTAAGGATCCGGCGTTGCCGTGAGCTGCGGTGTAGGTCGCAGACGCGGCTCGGATCCCGCGTTGCTGTGCCTGTGGCGAAGGCCGGCGGCTACAGCTCCTGTTAGACCCCTACCTGGGAACCTCCATAAGCCGTGCGGCTCTAGATAAAAGGCAAAAAGACAAAAAAAAAAAAAAAAGGATACAGTGTTGCCATGAGCTATGGTGTAGGTTGCAGAGGTGGCTCAGATCCTGTGTGGCTGTGGCATAGGCCAGCAGCTAGAGCTCTAATTTGACCCTTAGCCTGGGAACTTCCATATGTCTCAGGTGCGGCCCTAAAAACATACACACATAAAGACCGTTCTATAGAGGCACAATATATGCACCATAAAACTCATCCACTTTAAGCATAGGAGTCCATAAATTTTAATGGAGTTCTGCAGCAGTCCCCACAATCCAGTTTTGGAACAACTCCATCACTCTGTAAATATCCCTTTTGCCCATTTGCAGGCGTACCTTGCTGCCTTTGCTTCCCTGGGCAAACACCCACCTGCTTTCTGTCTCTGTGGACCTATCTTTTCTGGGCATTTCATGTCGGTGCAATCATACAGTATGCAATCTTTTGCACCCTGCTTCTTTTACGTGGCATCTGTGTTGTAGCATCTCTCAGTAGTTTGTTCCTTTTAACTGTGGAATAATACTTTAATAACATATCAGATTTTATTTGTCCATTCTTTTTCTTTTTTTTTAGGGCCACACCTGCAGCATATGGAAGTTCCCAGGTAGAACTGGAGCTGCAGCTGCCGGCCTGCACCCCAGCCACAACAAAGCCAGATCCAAGCCACATCTGTGACTTACATCCTGGGACCACTGAGTGAGACCTGGGATCTAACAGGCATCCTCATGGACACTGGTCTGGTTCTTAACAAGCCGAGCCGCAATGGGAACTCCTATTTATCCATGCATTAGTTGATGGACAGTTTTGGGTGAAGGAGAAAAGAATAGCCTTTATTGCTTTGCCAGGCAAAGGGGGCCACCTTAGACTAATGCCTTAAAGACTGTGCCCCCTTTGGGAGAGAGTAGGAGGTGGTTTTACAGCTTGAGGAGTGGAAAATAGAGCCATAGATAAAGATCAGGGTAGAGGCAAGCTTGCGTTGTTTCTCAAAACTTGGTGTTTAGTGGCCCCAGGACTGGTTTTGGTGGCCCTCCTTCTTTCTGGAGTGAAGAATGTTCTATCAAGTATTTAACATCTTCCGCTTGCTGGGGGTTGCAGTTCTGCAAAACGGCTCAAAGATACTGTTATGCATATTCCTTGAGGAGGAACCAGGATCCTGCCCCAAGACTGCACTATTGTCTCTGGACTGCTCCTCCCTGTTTTCTGCCTCCCCTCCCTTCCTTTGAACCTGCCCTTGGAATTCAGGGAAAGTCAGAAGCTGAAGCTTATTCCCGAAAAACAAGAAACGGGGCGGGGGGGGGGCACAGAAAGGCTTGTGTGTCCAGGAGCCCCCCCACAGGGCCCTAGCTCGGTTACAAAAACACCATGAGAGTTTCTGAGTCTTTGAGCCTCCTCCTTGTCTTCAAATCCTTTTGGACACTGAGTGAGGCTTTTCTCCTGTTTAACCACTCGGGAGTTCTTCCTCAAGTACTTTGCTGCCGTGGCGTTTACCCCAGATATGGCGCTGCCTCCAAGAAACTTTGGGCTGTTCAAACAGGATCCGGAAGGCCTGTGTCTGTGCAGAGATCTGGGTACCCTGCCTGCCTGATGACCTAGGCGTGCCCAGCTCGCAGCCAGCTCTTTGCATCCGCAGGGCATGCCTTTGGCCTGGGTTGGTCACGGTGTCCTTGAAAACATAGTGTTTTTCCAGTGTGGAGTGGAGTTTTTCGTTCCGCGTTGTTCCTCCTCCACAGACCGTGTGCCACCTGATGGAAGAATTACTTAGGCACGAGGGTAAAGAGTCCCCTGCACGGTGTCCCTCGGTCCCAGTTTCTTGCTGAGCGCTGTGTCTGGGATGCTTAGGTGTCTTACTGTAGTCTTTTGGACTGCACCTGTTATATGGAGGTTCCCAGGCTAGGGGTCTGTTAGGAGCTACAGCTGACGGCCTACCTCACAGCCACAGCAATACCAGATCCGAGCCACGCCTGTGACCTCCACCACAGCTCACAGCTACGCTGGATCCTTGACCCAATGAGCGAGGCCAGGGATTGAACCTGCAGCCTCACGGTTCCTAGTCAGATTCATTTCCGATGCATCATGACAGGAACTCCGTGGCTCTATTTTTGACCCTCATACTATAAAACTACTTCCTAATCTTTTTCCAGTGGGGCACAGTCTTTAGGTCAATAGCCTGCTATGTCCTCCTTTGCCTGGCAAGGCAATAAAGGTTTTTTTTTTTTTTTCCTCCTTCACCCAAAACTCCATCTCTGAGTTTCTATTTGGCACGACAGAAGCTGAGTTTGGACAACAATACTAAGATAGTTGTAGGAAGAATTTTGCAGATGATGAAAATAATGTTTTCTCCTTTAAAAAATACAACTCAGGAGTTCCCGTCGCGCCTCAGTGGTTAACGAATCCGACTAAGAACCATGAGGTTGCAGGTTCGATCCCTGGCCTCGCTCAGTGGGTTAAGGATCCGGCGTTGCCGTGAGCTGTGGTGTAGGTTGCAGACGCGGCTCGGATCCCGCGTTGCTGTGGCTGTGGTGAAGGCCGGCGGCTACAGCTCCTGTTAGACCCCTAGCCTGGAAACCTTCATATGCCGCGTGGGTGCAGCCCTAGGAAAGGAAAAAGACAAAAAAAAAAAAAATACAACTCACATACCATTACCATCTATTCCAAAAAATAAATCACTTCATCCGTCCCAGTGGAATTTTAAAAACAGTGAGGTGTTACATGTGCACTTTCCTATCTTTATCTTGTGAAACAATGCACATTCAGAAAAATTCAGAAAACTTATGAGCCATGCTGTTATTAATCAATGAAAACCAAAGGCCACAGAGCTCCTTTGTGGCGCAGTGGGTTTAGAATCTGGCATTGTCACTACAGCGGCTCAGGTCGCTCCTATGGTGAGGGTTCGGTCCCTGGTCTGGGAATTTCCACATACTGTGGGTGTGGCCAAAAAAAAAAAAAAAAAAAACAACCCAACTCAAATGCCAGGTAAAGCACCCAGTTCCAGAAACCGCATGTGGCCCGTCTCGGGGGTCCCTCCCTCCCGCGCTCCCTGCCCACGGCCTCCCCTTAGCTGCCCAGAAGTCCATGATCATCACTTTATTGCTTTGCTTACCCTCATGGTACCATCTGCAGACACTACATTTGCTTAGCCTCTTTTGTGCTTTCTTTCTTTCTTATTGGCTGCCCCCACAAGGGAACTCCTGTTTTTGCTTTCTTAATGGTCTCTTTTGGTGAACCACGATTCTAAATTTCAGTGCAGTCAGGGTTTCCGTCGTGGTGCAGTGGAAACGAATCCGACTAGGAACCACGAGGTTGCGGGTTCAATCCCTGGCCTCGCTCAGTGAGTTAAGGATCCGGCGTTGCCGTGAGCTGTGGTGTAGGTTGTAGACGCGGCTTGGATCCCGCATTGCTGTGGCTGTGGAGTAGGCCGGCAGCTGTAGCTCTGATTGGACCCCCTAGGCTGGGAACCTCCATATGCCCCGGAGTCAAACTTGTTCAGTATTTTCTTGGATGGTTAGTGCTTTTTTTTGGCCACACCCACAGTATATGGAAGTTTCTGGGCCAGCGACTGAATGTGAGCCGCAGTTGCAGCAATGCTGGATCCTTTAACCCATTGCATCAGGGCGGGCATTGAACCCGTGCCCCAGCAGTGATCCAAGCTGCAATCAGATTTTTTTTTTAATCAAGCAAAGTCTTATTTGTTTGTCTTTTTGCCTTTTTGCCTTATCTAGGGCCACACCCGCGGCATAAGGAGGTTCCCAGGCTAGGGGTCTAACAGGAGCTGTAGCCGCCGGCCTTCGCCACAGTCACAGCAACGCGGGATCTGAGCCCCGTCTGCAACCTACACCACAGCTCACAGCAACGCCGGATCCTTAACCCACTGAGCGAGGGCAGGGATCGAACCCGCAACCTCATGGTTCCTAGTCGGATTCGTTAACAACTGAGCCACAACGGGAACTCCGGCAATCAGATTCTTAACCTGCTGTGCCACAGTGGGCACTCCTGATGGTTAGTGCTTTTCATGTCCAGTTTAGAAAGTCCTTGCTGACCAGAGGTCTTGGAGGGAGTCTGTATTGCTTCTTAAAAGTTCCACTGTTTGGCCCCAGGAACTGTGTGAGGCAGAGACCTTGCTCAAAATTGATCCCGAGGCCTTGGGATGACTCAGGGAAAAGATGCCTCCTTTGTCTTCAGAAATCAAGGGTCATA
Organism: Catagonus wagneri; assembly: GCA_004024745.2. Lineage (NCBI taxonomy): Eukaryota > Metazoa > Chordata > Mammalia > Artiodactyla > Tayassuidae > Catagonus > Catagonus wagneri. The sequence goes on from PVHT020002421.1 coordinate 1,230,321, forward strand.
TTTGAATGCTATCATCCTGAGCATTCTAGTCTCTTCCATTGGCCTATTTTCTTTTCCTCTTTGTGCTTATACCTCACTGGCTCCATTCTCAAGTCTTTTTTTTTTGTAAATGTCAGTGGAACAACATCCAGGCAAACAAGTCCTTCCATCTACAAGTGTCATGGCTTCTCTGTTGCCATGGGTTTTAGCATCAGCTTGTCAATTTCCACACACACACACACACACACACACACACACACACACGTTGGAAATTTGATTGGAAACATACAGAATTTATAGATTGACTGTTTTTTGTCCCTTTTTTTTTGTCTTTTCCCATGCATATGGAAGTTCCCAGTCTAGGGGTCAAATTGGAGCTATAGCTGCTGGTCTACACCACAGCTACAACAGTGCCAGATCTGAGCTGTGTCTGCGACCTCTGCTGCTGCTCAAAGCTATGTTGGATCCTTAACCCACTGAGCAAGGCCAGGGATCGAACTTGCATTCCTCATGGATATAAGCTGGGTTCATTACTGCCAAGCCATGACCGGAACTCCACAGATTGATTTTTTGTGTCTGTGTGTGTTTTTTGCCTTATCTAGGGCCGCACCCGCGGCATATGGAGGTTCCCAGGCTAGGGGTCTAACAGAAGCTGTAGCTGCCGGCCTTCGCCACAGCAATTCAGGATCCAAGCCACGTCTGCAACCTACACCACAGCTCAGGGCAATGCTGGATCCTTAACCCACTGAGCAAAGGCCAGGGATCGAACCCGCAACCGCATGGTTCCTAGTCAGATTCGTTAACCGCTGAGCCACAACGGGAACTCCCAGATTGATTTTTAAAGAATGGACCTCTTTACAGTATTGAAAATTTCAGTCCATAAATATGGTATAGCGCTTCGTTTATTCAGGTCTCACTTAGAAGCCTGTTTTGCGTTTTGCTGTATAGGTTTTTGTATTTCTAGATGTGTCCATGGTCATCTCTCTATGTGCTGAGTGCTGACCCAGAGCCTCTGCCCAAGTTACAAGGCAGCTCCCCCTCTCGAGATTCCTTCTCCTTCTATCCTGATTTGGATTTGAACCTTGACTAAACAGCTGGAGGACGGGGCTTATCTCTCTCCTCTCCAGGCCTCAGTTTCTCCATCTGTTAAGACAAGCACCCTAGTGCTTATGGGTGTTCACAGGTATAAGAAGATGGAAAGAGAAAACACACTTGACATATTTCTAGCTTAGAGGCTGGGACATAAGAAGCCCTCAGTTAATGTTAGTTTAAAAAAAAAAAAAGGCAGCTAGAGTTCTCATTGTGGATCAGTAGGTTAAGGACCGGATGTTGTCTCTGTAAGGATATGAGTTCAATCCCCGCCCCCGCTCGGTGGGTTAAGGATCTGGTCTTGCTGTGGCTGTAATGTAGGCCGGTGGCTGCAGTTCCGATTCAGCCCCTAGCCTGGGAACTTCGTGTGCTGCAGGTGTGGCTGTAAAAGGAAAAACAAAAATAGGACCAAGAAAAGAAGCAACCTCAGGGTGGTCACTGTTCAGAGGGAGCTTGTACACAAGAGGTGGCCTGGGTCTACTTTCTAGAGGAGCTGGCTCTGGAAAGATGGATGGATTTGCATATGGGATGAAGGAGAGGGCGGTCCAGGCCTCACAGTCTGCACGCCCAGCCCCAAGGCAGCTCAGTGCCCTTTACCGCATGTTGGTGAGCAGACGCAGGCGGAGGCGGGGTGTCATCCGGACGCAGGGAGGGGGCCGGCTGGTACCGCTGTTCAGACCGTGCAGAGGGCTGCGTTTCAGCGCGGCTCGGGCACTGGTTGAGCTCGCTGGGCACCGCTCAGCCCTTTGTCCTGGAGTGAGGACAACATTCAGGCTACACCGAGGGTGGCCGGAGCAGCGGGAGAAGGGGGTACCAGCCTGCGCCCGACCTTCACGAGGAGGACTTAGTTGACATCACCCGTCTAACTTCAGGGGAGGACCCGGGAACTCCGGCCCGGCCACACGACGTGTTCCAACGTGCCAGGGAATTTTACAAAGCAATGCCTTAAAATCACAGTCGTAAATGGCATTTCTGAAATGATAGGGGGCTTCAAAGCGGGACAAGATGTAAAAGGGATGGGCTTGGGAGATGAACTTGAAGACCTCGGAGCTGGAATTTCTTAGTCCTGATTTGTTTCTCTGACGGCGGGACCAAGAGCCAACCCTCACTGGTCCTCTGTACCCGGGGAAGACAGCAGGCAGCCTGGAGAGGCAGGTGCGCCCTTGCTAGCGCCTGGTAACCCTGGGCAGGGCATCAGGAGCCCTCGCTGGTCCTGCTACCCACAAAGAATGAGGTCCTTTGCACTTAGGGTCTTCACTTGCCTCTGCCCAGCCCCCACCAGCCCCTTCTCCTGGTTTCTTGCACAGAACATTCTAGTACTTCCCACGGCTGGAAGGGTCCATGTGTCTCCTGGCCTTTGTTCTATAGAATCTTTTCTCTAGAATCAAAGGCTAACCATGTGGGACAGGTGTCAAAATCTAGACTCAGGGACTGTGTGATCCATCTGAACTGCATGGCAATTTGTGTTGACCTTGGCAACAGAAACTTTTTTTTGTTTTTTGCTTTATAGGGCCACACCTGTGGCATATGGAGGTTCCCAGGCTAGGGGTCTAACAGCTGTAGCCGCCGGCCTTCGCCACAGCCACAGCAACGCGGGATCCGAGCCGCGTCTGCAACCTATACCACAGCTCACGGCAACGCCGGATCCTTAACCCACCGAGCAAGGCCAGGGATAGAGGCTGCAACTTCGTGGTTCCTAGTCAGATTCGTTAACCACTATGCCAGGACGGGAATGCCAGAAACTTCTGTTCTGAAGGAACTCAGGTTCCAGGAGGTCAAGTGACCTCCGTACAGGCCGAGGGGGACGGAAGTTGTGTCTAAAAGCCTTTCAATGTACGTTAGGCTGACTCCATGCAGAAACAGAATGCAGAAATGCCAAGGAGCTTAGAGAAAACCTTGCAGGGGTGACAGCTGGCCTTGGGCAGCCACCCGTGTGTGACACCTATTTATTGGGCACGTCCTGTGCCAGACAGTCTTCTGAACCTTGGGGTGCCGCCCCGAGTCTGCCAGGCAGATGGCCGCCCTGCGGGTCCCTCCTCTCGCAGTACTCAAAATAAAAGGGACAGTACACAAAATAAAGACATGAGTCATGGAAAGTGATGGAAGGCGATGAGGGTCAAGGAGAAAAGTAGCAACAGGAGAGGGGCTGCCTGGGGAGCTGCTATTTTAATTGTTCTCAGAAGGGACAAAGTATGGTAAATAGAAACCAGTGTTTTTTTCTTGAAGAACCAGAACTTGGGGCTTTTTGTATAGGAGAGGCGCTGTGTCTTTAAAAGGAGCTTGGAGGGAGTTCCTGTTGAGGCTCAGAGGTAACAAACCTGGCGAGTATCCATGAGGACGCAGGTTCGATCCCTGGCCTCGCTCAGTGGGTTAAGGATCCGGCGTTGCCGTGAGCTGTGGTGCAGGTCGCAGACATGACTTGGATCTGGCGTGGCCGTGGCTGTGGTGTAGGCTGGCAGCTGTAGCTCCAATTCGACCCCTAGCCTGGGAGCTTCCATATGCTGTGGGTGTGGCGCCCCCCCCCCCCAAAAAAAAAGGAACAACTACAACAAGAGGCTGGAGAAAGGAAAGCAAGCCTGGTCCACCCAAATACCCCTGAATTCTGCGTGACAGGGTCCACGTGCTTTGAGAAGCCAGTTCTGACACACGTGCTGAACGTGACCCAGTTTCCGAAACAAATGCCCACGTTCTTCAGCTGATGCTGGGGAAGCAACTTCCCACCCAAATGGCCTGGATTCAGCTCTGACTTTCAGGGCCCGGGCAGAACACTGCGCAGCTTCTCAGGTAAGTGGGCACCGGGGACTGTGGGATGCAGAGGGGACAGCAAGGGGCACACCTGCAGTCTCCCTGTCTCCCGCAGCCCCGACCTTCTCACTCGGTGACTCTCAGAAGCCCCAGGGGACCTCTGGATGATCAGTGACAGACCCTTTCCTTGAGCAAACGTTTTTTTGCCTTTTCTAGGGCCACACCCATGGCATATGGAGGTTCCCGGGCTAGGGGTCCAGTCGGAGCTACAGCTGCTGGCCTACACCACAGCTCACGGCAACGCCGGGTCCTTAACCCACTGAGCGATGCCAGGGATCGAACCTGCAACCTCATGGTTCCTAGTTGGATTTGTTAACCACTGCACCACTACAGGAACTCCTCAAGCAAAATTTAAACGGGCTCCTCTGGGTCCCCTCTAGGCCTCCGCCTAGCCCTGCATCGTCCTTGTCCTTTCTAGCCTCCCCCTTTTTTCGGCCCCCCCACAGCATAAGGAGTTTGGGATCACATCTGAGCCGGAGTTGTGACTTACACCAGGTCCTTTAAACCCACGATGCCAGGCGGGGGATAGAACCTGTGTCTTGGCACAGCAGAGAAATTGCCCTTCCTGTTGGCCACAGTGGGAACTCCTCTAGCCCACTTTTCTTTTTCCCTTTTTTTTTGGCCTGCCTCCCAAGAGCCAGCCCACTTTTCATAAGAATCCTGCTAAGTAAGTTTAGACGGGAGTCTCCCTAAACCACGGTATCTGATCACCCTTGATCGCTGATCAGACTCTACCTCCCCCACTCTTGGGGTCTGACCACCCAGTCCGCCTTAGCAAGAATCCTGCTAAGTTGGTTTAGCTGGAATCCCCCTCCCTGGATGTCCGCTCTTAGTGATTTTACATCCTCTGACCTCTCCCTCTGCTTGTTCGCTGTAAACCCCCAGCCGTCTTTGCGGGGAGTCACATGGTGTGTGACCTGTGTGTCTGGCCTCTTTCCTGTAGCATCATGCTTTTAGGATTCATCTGTGTTGTCAAATGACTCTGTAATATTTTTTGGGCAGGGGCTGCACCCGCGGCATATGGAGATTCCCAGGCTAGGAGTCAAACTGGAGTTGTACCTGCCGGCCTACACCACAACCACAGCAACGCGGGATCCGAGCCACGTCTGCAATCTACACCACAGCTCACGGCAACGCCAGATCGTTAATTCACTGAGCGAGGCCAGGGATCAAACCCACGCCCTCATGGAACTAGTCGGATTCATTTCCACTGAGCCACAACAGGAACTCCTACTCTGTAATTTGTTCCTTTTCATAGGGGAATAGCATTTCACTGTGTGGAGAAACAACAATTTGATGGGCATTTGAGCTATTTCCAGATTTTGAATATTATGAATAAAACTGCTATAAACTTTCACATACAAGCCTTTGCATTGACCTATGTTTTCACCTTTCTTGAGTGAATACCTATTAGAGGAATTGTTGAGTCAGATGATTAGTATGCATCGAATTTTATAAGATGCTGCTTCCAAACTGGTTTTCCCAAGTGGCTGTACCATTTCATGTTCCCACTAGCAGTTAAGGAGAGTTCCAGCCTCTCTCCACATCTTTTTCTTGTAGTTATATTTCCTTGTGGTTTTTACTTTGCATTTATTTCCCTGGTGTCTGATGAGGTTGAGCATCTTTTCATGGGCTTATTGGCCATCTGATAAATTCTTTGAATTGTCCAAATTGTTTGCTCCTTTTCAAAAACTGGATTTTCTCTTTAGTATTGAGTTGTAGTAGCTTTTCACGCATTCCGGATAGAAGTCCTATGCATGTTTTGCAGATATTTTCTCACGGTCTGTGGCTTGCCTTTCTGTTTGTCTTAACGGTGTCTTTTGAAGAGCAAACATTCTCAATTTTGTTGAAGGCTATTTTGCTAAGTTTTAAAATATGGTTCATGCTTCAGGGGTCCAATTTAAGTAAACTTTACCCATCCCCAGGAAACCAAGATTTTCTCTTGCTTTCTTCTAAAAGTTTCACAGTTTTAGTTTTTATGTTTAGATCTATGAGCCATTTCAATTTAGTCTTTCTATATTATGTGAGATAGGGTTTGAGGTTAACAGTTTTGTTTTTGCCTGGGGATAGTCAAATGTTTCAGAACCTTTTCTTGAAAAGATTATAATTTTTCCGTTGAATTGCCTTGGCAACTTTGTCAAAAATTAATTAACCTTATATGAGTGAGCTTATTTCTGAACTTTTTTTTTCTATTGATCTACACGTCTATTTTTGTTAGACCCAAATACTATGATGTCTTTTTTTGTTTATTTTGTTTTGTCTTTTTGCCTTATCTAGGGCTGCACCCGCAGCATGTGGAGGTTCCCAGGCTAGGGGTCTAACAGGAGCTGTAGCCGCCGGCCTTCGCCACAGCCACAGCAACGCGGGATCCGAGCCGCGTCTGCGACCTACACCACAGCTCACGGCAACGCCGGATCCTTAACCCACTGAGCGAGGCCAGGCATCGAACCCGCAACCTCATGGTTCCTAGTCGGAGTTGTTAACCACTGAGCCACGACGGGAACTCCTATGATGTCCTGATGATTGTTCCTTCGTAGTATATCTGAAGATCAGGAGTGTGAGTTCTAAATCCTGCTGTTCTTTTGCAAAATTGTGTTGACCATTATGGGTCCTCTGCATTGTTACATACTTTCCTTTTTTTTTTTTTTTTGTCTTAGGGCTTCACCTGCAGCATATGGAGGTTCCCAGGCTAGGGGTTGAATCAGAGCTGTAGCCACTGGCCTACACCACAGTCACAGCAACTCCAGATCTGAGCTGCATCTGCGACCTACACCACAGCTCACAGCGACGCCAGATCCTTAACCCCCTGAGCGGGGCCAGGGATCAAACCTGCGTCCTCATGGATACAGCTGGGTTTGTCACTGCTGAGCCACCAGTGGAAACTCCTCATGTACATTTTATAACTAGCTTCTCAATTTCCACCAAAAAAAAGGCTCCTGAGAGTTGTTTGGGATTGCACCCAATTCTATCCATCTATTTGGGGAGAACTGACAGCATAATAGTAGCAAGTCATGAATGAGCATGCTATCTCTCTGTTTATTTGGATTTTCTTTTATCTTTTCTCAGGTTTGTTTATAGTTTGTGCATCTTTTAATTTAATAATGAATTGATTGCAATTCATATAAGCACCTAAATGAAATAAGTATTTCAAAATTCATATTCTTGGATTTCATTGTAAATGGGATTTAACTTCTTTTTAAATTTTCCAATTTTTCATTATATTTCTAACACACAAACTTCCGACTTACATTGTGTTTCTAGCATATATGGGTACTCTGGATTTTTATATATTGACCTTGTATCCTATGACCTCATTATGCTCACCTGCTAGTCTGAGCAGCTTTTTTTTTTTTTTATCTTTTTGCCTTTTTATGTAGAGCCGCACCCGCGGCATATGGACGTTCCCAGGCTAGGGGTCTAACAGGAGCTGTAGCCGCCGGCCTTCGCCACAGCCACAGCAACGCGGGATCCGAGCCACTTCTGCGACCTACACCACAGCTCACGGCCACGCCGGATCCTTAACCCACTGAGCAAGGCCAGGGATCGAACCCGCAACCTCATGGTTCCTAGTCGGATTCGTTAACCGCTGAGCCACGAAGGGAACTCCCTGAGCAGCTTTTTTGTAGATTCCTTAGATCTCTCCACACGGAGTCTCATGGCTTTGCGGACAAAGCCAGTTTCATTGCTTCCTTTCCAATCTATATGCCTTTTATTTATTTTTCTCCCAAGGACCTCTGCAGAAGGCGGAATAATGGCATGAGAGCGTGCATGTTCTAATCCTTAAATCTGTGAATAAATTAGCTGACACAGTCATGCGCAATTAAGTTTGCAGGTGAAATTAGGGTTGCTATCCAGCGGCTTCGAGAGATTATCCTGGATTATACAGGTGGTCCTCGTGTAACCATAAGTGTCCTGGTAAGGGAAGGAGGTGACAAGGAGGAGGTCAGACTGATGAGGTAATGACGACTGACCTTGAGGAAGGAGGGGAGTTCTCGTCGTGGCTCAGTGGTTAACGAATCCGACTAAGAACCATGAGGTTGCGGGTTCGATCCCTGGCCTCGCTCAGTGGGTTAAGGATCCGGCGTTGCCATGAGCTGTGGTGTAGGTCGCAGACGCGGCTCGGATCCCGCGTTGCTGTGACTGTGGTGTAGGCCGACAGTTGTAGCTTCTGTTAGACCCCTAGCCTGGGAACCTCCATATGCCGCGGGTGTGGCCCTAGATAAGGCAAAAAGACAAAAAAATAAAAAATAAATAAAAAAATTAAAAAAAAAAAAAGAAATGCAGGCAGCTTCTAGAAAGCGGAAAAGCCGAGGGAGGGAATAGGAATGGATCCTCCGCAAGAACCTCCAGAAGGAGCCGGCCCTGCTCACACGGTGAGATCCACGTCTGACTTCTACCCCGAACAAGCGGAAGATACCAAATATATGTGGATTTAAGGCACTGAGTTTGCGGTAATTGGTTACAGCAGGCCCAGGAAATCAACAAACCCCCGATGGTGAAGAAAAGTGGTGAGAGGGGACGGAAGATGCTTTTTAATGCAGCGCATTGATTTCTAAATAATGCCCTTTACCGTCACGATCGAACTGTTGGCTGGTCCCCGAATTCCCGTCATGAATCTGATCTGTAAGAAGATGAACGTGGACCCATTTAACATGCATCTTGGTGCTTGCTGATGCAGGACTGAAAGATGCCTCCAGCTCAGGGTGGTAAGAAGTGTCGCGGTCATTTTGCCCCTCCATTCAACCTGCACATTCTGGCACAAGTTTCTTACCTAGTTTCAGTCCAGCCACTTTGGGTACCACTGCTGCAGAGGATGGTGCAAATGACCAGGATGAACCTGGGAACTGCCATGGAAGAGAGAAATGAGCTCCCCTTCTCCAAGCCCCGTGGTGTTAGGTCTGCTCGTGACAGCACCACAGCCCATCCTCTCACTGACAACCTAACTGGCGTCTCACACTATTTAAAGAATGATTGAGAAAGATCATCCAGCTTCTCTTGCTTCTGAGTTATGAGTTCTTCCAATATAAGATTTTGGCTTTACCACAAGGTAAGTAAGAGCGTAGGCTTTCTTTATAAGTTGCTAAGAGACTAGATTCTGTTTTTGTTTTGTGACTTAGGGAGGTTTCCAGGCTAGGGGTCAAATCGGAGCTGTAGCCGCCGGCCTACACTGCACGCACAGCAACGCCAGATCCGAGCTGTGCCTGTGACTGTGATCTATGCTGGATCCTTAACCCACTGAGCGAGGCCAGGACTGGAACCTGCATCCTCATGGATACTAGCTGGGTTTGTTAACCACTGAGCCACGGTGGGAACTCCTAAGAGCCTAGATTCTGACTGTTCTCAATATGTAAAAGAAGATGATAATTATGTGGCAGAATGGAGTTGGTGGCAGTGTTACTGGAGTAATTATATTGCAACACACAAAAGTATCACCTTGAACTTACACAATGTTATCCACCAATTATTCTCAATTAGAGAGGGTGGGCTCTGGGGTGAATGCCAGAGCTCAGTCCTGACTGCTTGCTGGGGCCTTGGGCACATTGCCCTGGAGCCTCAGTGTCCCCTTAACTGGCATGGTAATGACAGCAGTGCTGCCTGACTGGGTTGTTATGAGAATTTTTTTTTGTCTTTTTGCCTTATCTAGAGCCGCACTCATGGCATATGGAGGTTCCCAGGCTAGGGGTCTAACAGGAGCTGTAGCCGCCGGCCTTCGCCACAGCCACAGCAACGCGGGATCCGAGCCGCGTCTGCGACCTACACCACAGCTCACGGCAACGCCGGATCCTGAACCCACTGAGCAAGGCCAGGGATCGAACCCGCAACCTCATGGTTCCTAGTCGGATTCATTAACCACTGAGCCAGGACGGGAACTCCTGTTATGAGAATTCAGTGAGACTGTGAATGTAGAAGAGTCAGCACAGCACCTGATGCAGAAGTGCTCACCTGACATTATTTCTATTATTGCTGCTGCGACGGCATTAAAAAAGGCAATATCATCACAAAAGGACCTTCTCGACTCGAGGAGAGTCTATTCAAATTGAATTCAGATGAACAACTGCAAACCTTTTAGGGGGATGTGATATGAACTCTGTCAACAGTGTCACATTCCATGACCAAGTCTTGTCGTGCACATTCTGTGATGCCGTTCAGAGCTGATAAAAATCTGAAGTCTAGGAGTTCCCGTCGTGGCTCAGTGGTTAACGAATCTGACTAGGAACCATGAGGTTGCGGGTTTGATCCCTGGCCTCGCTCAGTGGGTTAAGGATCCGGCGTTGCCGTGAGCTGTGGTGTAGGTCGCAGACGCGGCTCGGATCCCGCGTTGCTGTGGCTGTGGCGAAGGCCGGCGGCTACAGCTCCTGTTAGACTCCTAGCCTGGGAACCTCCATATGCAGTGGGTGCGGCCCTAAAATGACAAAAAGGCAAAAAAAAAAAAAGAAGAAGCTGCTAGACTGGTCTCTGTTTTTAACATCCGTGAAGTCTGCAAACTGTGCCAGCTGCACACCCCACTCTCCCCACCCCTGGCCCTTAGCTGAGCTGTGGGGTGATGGCACAGCCAGCCCCTGCCCTGGGGGAGAAGCGAGGTGGAAACGGGGCGTGGACAGCTGGCCTCGGCCCCAGATTGTCCCCTGGGCTTGACATGAGCAGCTGCCACAGAAGCAGCCTGTCAGGGGTCAGCATGTTACTTTTGCTTAGTTTGGGCCAATTTCCAGCAAGAAAAGTTCCATCAGAGTGGGTGCCGTGCGTGGGGAGAGGGGCAAAGTACAGAGGTGACATCTGTGTCCTGGGACCCCGAGGGGGCTGGCTCCGCCCCGCCCCCCCACAGTGCATGTTCTCTGCATGACCCTCACGCCACAGACAGGTGGCGGGGTGCAGGCTGAGCTCCAGGCTGGCTGAACCCACATGCACTGGGGTTTGCAATCCTGACCCCTTCCAGGCCTCCATTCCTCCACGATGTCCAGTGTGCACAGCGCTCCCCCTCACCAAGGCTTTCCTGGTCCCGGTGGACAAACCCCTCCCAGTGTCAGGGCTGGGAGACATGTGGGAGATGCACCCCCACCCCGTGTCCCTTGGTGTCGGGATATGTCCCCCACAATGCTGCTCTCCACATCCCACGTGGAGCTAGTCGCGGCTTAAAGAAAGGGAGGAGACTTGGGTTTCTTGCCATGCCTTGGAACCCCGGCTTTATGGTCCCTGACAAAGGCTTTGCGGTCAAATACGTCTGGTATCGTGGCAGGCCCTTATCTCTCTCTCGAGGACTCCAGACACACCGAGATGCAACAAGGCTGTGATAAGTCCCGCCGGGAGCACCAGGCTTCCTTGAACCCCACGTTTCCCAAAACTGTTTAAAAAATGGAGCCCATCTGTCGCCACCACCCGTTTTACCAGGGGGAGGGCTCCATCAGGCATTAGCTTGAGAGGCCGATCCAGGGCTTTATTCCCTGGATGCTGCCTAGTCTGAAGGTGGGGCGAAGCCTCTCCCCACTCACATGTTCCCACTCGACTTACCAGGTCGAATGCGGACTTCGTGAGTTTGCATTTGTGGGAGCCGCGCGGGCTGCCCCTCAGCCGACACCTGTGCATCTTCCAGACTCTGCCTGGTAGGCTCTTTCACTCCGATCTCCTTGACCTTGGGGAGCTCCGATCGCCTTGACCTTGGGGCTGCAAGAAGAGTTGGGTGGTGACGGTCAGGAGGGTTGGGGGTGCTTGATGAATCTTCTGGACCTCATGGATCATGGACTTCCGCCCAATCCCCGCCCCAGCCTACTGCCTTGAGTGTCGTACGTGATCAACCAGTGATGGCAGCTGGGGTGGAACCGAGCTGCCTGCTTACCCTTCCTCTCCCTGGTTCAAGCAGAGCTGGCCTTTGCAGACCAGTGACAATTGCTGCAGGGCCAATGGGTCTCCCTCAGGAAATGCTTTCTGACCCAGCAGAGTTTGGTGGGTGGAAATTCTGCTGGCAGTGGGACTCAGGGACTGAGAGCTCCTCCACCGTGGAAGCAAGGAGGACCTCCAGGCTCGGAGCTGACCAGCGTCTGGGACCACACTGGCTTCTGAGCATTGGTGATGGGGGCAGTGGCCACGCAGTGACAGTCGGACTTTCTCAGAGGCCTGCTCTCAGTAGACTCCTGGACACGCTCTTCTTTGCATTCCCATCCAGGTTTCTGGGTTATGAGGGGGGGTGTCCCAAATGTCATTGCACTCTGGAAGGTGACAGCATCCTCAAGAGTGAATGGGCGTGGTCTGGCCCCTTTGGGTGGACCTGTTTTGCAGCAACCATGTCACACATGCAGACACACAGACACACACACACAGTCACACCCAGCACACATGGTCAAACAGGCAGGTAGTACGTCTTAGAGGGCACGATGGGGGGCACCCGTGGATGATGAGGCCACTAGACTTTCCCCTCCAGCAAGGACTCGGCAGGATGGCTTTGCGGGAGGAGAGCCTCCGAGTGGGGCCTGGGCCCGGCTGGCTGTGCAGAGCCTGCTGCCAGAGCGGCCACTTTTCCCCGTCCCTGCTGCCATCTGTGTCGGGGAAAAAGACAAGGTTGCAGCGCCCCATGACCCCACCTGCGTCTGTCATTAAATGCTCCACGGTAAAGGGCTGAATGGAAAATTCCTTTTGTTTCTCGGGGGATCCCCCAAGACAACGTGACCCTGACCTGTAGAACGTAGAGGAGGGGCTTCATCTGAAAAGTCTGCAAGTAGTTCACCTTTTGGAAAGCATGTGTGCACATGGCGAGCTGAGCAGGGTCTGAAAAATGGAGGGCCTAGCTTCACAGATTCTGGTCCCCCCTCTTTGGCCGCAGGTGTTCAGGTCAGCAGTCAAGTTCATTTGCCGGTGGACCGTCCCCAAGCATCGTCGCCTTTGACCGATAAAGGGAAATGCTGTGTACATTTTCTGAGATGAGCCAGCTGAATTTTGCCACACTGCACATCTCTGACCCTGCATCATGCGCTCTCCCTCCTCCCCTTCTAGAATTCACTCCTTCACCCGTTCACTTACTTAGAAACTGCCTTGTGCCTTTGGAGAGGCTGGTGCTCAACCACATGTGGCAGGTTCCCCCACCTTCCCATCGCCCAGAGGGGCCCTTCCATCACCCATTTCTTCTCCCCTTTTCCCTCCTCCTCTTTCCCGGGTCTGGTCTGTGTCACCTCCGTGGTCCCCAGGCCTGAGAAGCGGGGGTCCCCACCTTTCTGTATGTTCCTTTCCCACCTGGAGTGAAGCAGACACACTCCTTCATTCATCCAGTGCCTTTTTCTCAAGGGGACAGTGTCAAGTTCAAGGGCTAAGCTCGTCATTCAAGCATCACCAACGGGGGAAGGAGAGAGGCTGGGAAACCCCGGGGGGTGTCCTGCCGCAGCCTGAGCCAGGCTTCACCGAGGAGTGGGAGGGGAGGGTGGGGACAGCAGTGGCTGAAGCCGGGGCTGGGGCCAGCCTTTGGTCCACCTGATAGGACCATACGGCCAGCTGCTTCCTCACCGGTCCTGGCATCCTGGGCCAGCGTGCACATTCCTCTGTCCCGGGCCGGAGTCGCCAGGGGGGAGGGCTGGAGGCAGATACTGGTCAAACAGATTATCTTGGGAAGAGGGATCGGCCCCTTCCGGGATGCAGGACAAAGGGAGGAGCTGGGCGGGTGACTATGGTCAGTCCGTCGAGCTGGGTGTGGAGGCTGAAGCATCCTAATGGATAGTGCGACCGGCGGTTCTCTTGTCCTGCAACCAGGCCCATCCTGCTGTGCAGTCTCTGAAAAGGGGGCCACACCATCCCAGCTCCCTTCTGGGTTATTCGAAAAATTAATATTCAAATTTAAGGGGGTCCAGGGAAACTGGTAAAAATTTCCTGCGCACCCAAAATACCAGGGGCTGTATGTCAATGAATTACATTCCTAACCCGGGTCCTTAAGTCAAAGAGCTCTGATTTGCTGCCCGAGTTTTCTCCAGCAGAACCTCTGCCTTTGTGCTGGTAACAATGCTGTCTAAACCGCTGTCCGACCCCCACCATCTCTCTGCAGGGCGCTCACTAATTAGAAAGGGTAAATTAGTGCCTTTTGGAGTTCCTGTTGTGGCTCAGTGGAAATGAACCCGACCAGTAAACATGAGCATGCAGTTTGGATCCCCGGCCTCACGCTGTGGGTTAAGGATCCGGCGTTGCCGTGAGCTGTGGTGTAGTTCGCAGACATGGCTTTGGATCCCGAGTTGCTGTGGCTGGGGCACAGGCCGGCAACTGCAGCTTTGATTCGACCCCTAGCCTGGGAACTTGCCTATGCCTCGGGTGCGGCCCTAAAAAAAGGAAAAAAAATTTAGTGCCTTTAGGCTGGAGAAACCTGGCCGACTCCACTTTGGTCAAAGGATCGCCAGTGTGGGACCAGGAATAACAGATCCATTAGAGGGCGGGTTGACACCTACCTGGTGGAGAACAGGGCATTACCACCTGCATCTCCTGAGTCGAATCATGAGAAGACACCAGACGAACAACCAGGGGCAGAATTCTTAAGATGTTAATGTCAAAAAAAAAATCCCCCAAAACAAAAACCATGTTTATGTCACAGAACAGACTCAGGGACGACTTCACATTAAAGGAGACTCAAGAGACATGACAAGTGACTGCGCCATGACCCTGGGCCTCCTTTGCTCTGAAGGGCATCAGTGGAACAAGTGACACAGCTGCACTGTGGTCCATACATTAAAGAGCAGCTTTAGGAGTTCCCATCGTGGCTCAGCGGTTAACGAATCCGACTAGGAACCATGAGGTTGCGGGTTCGATGCCTGGCCTCGCTCAGTGGGTTCAGGATCCGGCATTGCCGTGAGTTGTGATGTAGGTCACAGACACGGCTCGGATCCTGCGTTGCTGTGGCTGTGGCGAAGGCCGGCGGTTACAGCTCCTGTTAGACCCCTAGCCTGGGAACCTCCACGTGCCGCGGGTGCGGCCCTAGATAAAGGCAAAGAGACAAAAAAAAAAAAAAAAAAAAAAAAAGAGAGCAGCTTCAGCTCTACCAGCGCTGGTTTTCTGACTTTGATTATTTTGCTGTGGTTTATGGAATTAGGAGAATATCCTCGTATGAGGCCATATACAGGAAGGATGAAGGTGGTAAAGTGGCTGTGTGCCTGAGGCTTAAAATTGAGTGGTTCAGAAAAACACACATATCTGAGGAAGAGAGAAAAGGATAAAACAAACGGAGCGAAATGCGGGACCTGAGTGCACGATACACAGAAATATACCTCGTTGTGCGTGATGCTTACAACTTTCCTGTGTCTGAAGTTTTGTCAGAATTAAAAAGATCAAGGAGTTCCCTGCTGGCTCAGTGGGTTCAGGCTGCTGTGGTCACTCCTCGGGCTTTGGTTATAGCTGTGGCATGGGTTCGATCCCTGGCCTGGAAACTTCTGCGTGCCAATAAATAAGTAAATAAATAAATACACATTTAAAAAAAAAGTAAACCACCTCCAAAACACAGTGCCTGAAGACAGCATATGTCTCTCTCCAAGAGAGCAGTCAGGGTCTACACGGTAAGGTGGGGACCCAGGACCGTCCCTACCCTGCCCTTTCCCCCACGTGCATGGGTCACCGCCATGACCACAGGAAAGAAAAACACTGATGTCAGCTCCTGTTTGAGCAAGCGACCTGCAAGTTCTCGCTCCGTGGGCTGGTGCTGAGTCAGGTGAACAAAGGACATGGAGGATGCAGCGTACCCCTGGGGGACCGAGGGTCCAGGAAAAACGCTCTTCTGTGGAATAAGGGGGAGTGGACTTGGGGGGGACCAGCGGTCTGCTGTCTTCCCGTCTCTCCAGTTCAGAGGCTGCTGGACAGGTGGCCATGGGCTTGGTGAATCTCAAGGTTGTACACTGAGCTTAGATGCCCCCCATTTACCACTGCTCATTGGTGGCCTCCCCTGGGTGCCTCAAACATCCAAACAGGTTGTGGTCCAGACCAGCTCCTCGCCCGGCTCCTTGCTTGCCGCTGGTCTTCCTGTCCCCAGCCTGTGCCACAGGGCTCCCTGGACAGTGCCCTCCTGCTGTCCCTGCTGCCTGGCAGGTGGGTAAGTTCTGTCCCAGCCCCGACGCCTCTCGGCCCCGTTCGTGTCCATCGCCCTCGGTCAATGTCCCCGGCAGCACATCACGCACTTGCGCGTCGCGGGCATCACCCCGGTGTTACTGAGATGTGGTCTCAGTCGGCGGGGCTGCGCAGGGCTGAGGCCCTGTGCTGCTGACAGGCTCCCGGGAAGACGCTGCTGCAGGTCTGGGCACAGAGCTGAGTCCTTCGGAGATGAAGGCGCCGGCACGGCAATGACCACCGAGAGCGGGCGAGCAGGACAGTGGATGGAGCAGATGAATCGGGGCGCAGCAGCCCGCGGAGCCATCCTTGTCTGAGATGGACGCCTTGTGGGGTCCTCTGTCCAAAATTAGTGGTATTTTGGAAAGTTGCCTCGTGGGTCCCTTCAAGTTTAAATCTGCCTGGAGTTTCCGTCATGGCTCAGTGGTTAATGACTCCGACTAGGAACCACGAGGTTGAGGGTTCGATCCCTGGCCTTGCTCAGTGGGTTAAGGATCCGGCGTTGCCGTGAGCTGTGGTGTAGGTCGCAGACGCGGCTCGGATCCCGCGTTGCTGTGGTTGTGGTGAAGGCCGGCGGCTACAGCTCCTGTTAGACCCCTAGCCTGGGAACCTCCATATGCTGCAGGTGCAGCCCTAGATAAGGCAAAAAGACCAAAAAAAAAGTTTAAATCTGCCTGGGAATTTGTAAGAAAATAAAAATCCATATTACTTCTACATTATGTGGCTGATGAGGGGCGTTCAGAACACCAAACGACTTGGGGGAGATTCAGAGCATTTCTTTATTTTATCTTATTTTATTTTACCAATTAATTAATTTTTATCTTATTTTTTGTCCTTTTAGGGCCGCGCCTGTGGCATATGGAAGTTCCCAGGCTAGGACTCGAATCAGAGCAGCAGCTGCTGGCCTACACCACAGCCACAGCAACGCCAGATCCGAGCCATGTCTGCAACCTGCACCCCAGCTCACGGCAACACCGGATCCTTAACCCAATAAGCAAGGCCAGAGATCGAACCCGAGTCCTCATGGATACTAGCCGGGTTCCTTACCACTGAGCCATCATGGGAGCTCCCCATTTTATTTAATTTTAATGGCTGCACCTGTGGCATATAGAAGTTCCCAGGCGAGTGACGAGTCTAAGGCTGCGGCTGTAATTTATACTGCGGCTGTGGCAACAGCAGATCTTTAACCCACTGGGCCCAGCCTGGGGATGGAAACCATGCCTCTGCAGAGACCAGAGCATTTCTAATTCGAAAGTGAAGCAGGTGTGTGAGTCCCTGGCATTCCCCCATGAGAGGCTAAGTGCTGTACGGGTTGGGTCTCAGAGGAGCTGTCTAGCGGTGAGCCCAGGTCCTACCCACGGTGTGGTGGCATTAAACATGACGTTTGCATGAGAGCTGGCAGAAGGCAGCCAGACCCCAGCTCCGTGATTAGCTGTGTAGTCTTGGGCATGTAATTCATTTGCCCAGCACTCAGTTTTTCCACCTGTAAAGTGGGCAGGAGTGTTATAGCCGACACACGATCCTCCCAGTGGTTGGCTCTGATCTCTCTTCATCGTTGGTGTGTCTCAGTGTGTTCACACCGTGCATTTCTACCAGGAGCAGACACTACAGGAGCAGCCTCTAGGCCTGCCTGACTTCGCCTGACTTCACAGAGGCTGCTCATTGATGGAGCTGCTGCTTCTGCAAATTAATAGCAGTTCATGACCAGAGCCTGCCAGCAACCTAGGCTACCTTTCCCTTTTTTTTTTTTTAGGGCCTCACCTGAGGCAGATGGAAGTTCCTAGGCTAGGGGTCTAAGTGGAGCTGTGATTGCCGGCCTACACCACAGCCAGAGCAACACGGGATCCGAGCCGCATCTGTGACCTGCACCACAGCTCACGGCAATGCCGGATCCTTACCCCACTGAGCGAGGCCAGGAATCGAATCCGCATCCTCATGGATACTAGTCGGGTTTGTTACCGCTGAGCCACGACGGGGAACTCCCAACCTGGGCTATTTTTCAGAGCTGGAAGCTATCTTCTCTTTGGCCACAAGATGGCACTCTGCAATCATGAACTCCACCAAAGAACCTGGCAGAGAGGGGTTCCCAAGGCAACAAAATTTTTTTGAAATCTTTTTTTCCTAAGACCACCTCTTTATTCTTCGTGGACCAAGTAGTTTGCCCAAAGGCTCTGGAAAAGGTTTTACAGAGATGTCTGTCTCACCTCTGTCGGTAGTGGGCAGAAGCTCCAGAGCCAGCTGATCTGGGTTTGCAGCCCAGCTTTGCCGCCTCCTGGCTGTGTGATCTGGGTAAGCTGCTTAACCTCACTGTGTTTTACATCTGAAGATGGTGACAACAGTACTTCCCTAACATGGTCATAATGGGGACTAAATAATGTTTTTCAAGGGCTGGGAATAGCGCCTGCACGTGGCAAGTCCTATGAAAGTCTGGAAAATAAAACCCTAATACCAATCCTACTAATAATACGATACTCAAGACTTGCGCCACTCTTTTCAAATGCATGAAATTCAACACCGAAAAACTGAACCGCACCTCCCGGGGTCAAAAATAGGCTGAATGTACTCAACTGTTTGGAATTTTTCGCATCTCCAGCGCATTATGTAAGCAAATTTCAGAATTTATTGCGGTCATTCCTTCCTAGAAAGTAGACGTTTTTGCCAAAAAGAGGAGTGAAAAAAAATGTACCCGTCGCTCCTTGTTAAAATGTGCATCTTGGTGAAACACCTGTGGACACAAAGCTGTGTGTCCAGGTGTTTGGCTGCCGGTCGCCCCGGGTGCCTCGGGCGTGTGTGGCCTGAGATTTCAGCCCAGTCATTCCAGAGTTAACCTCTGAGTGCCCTGTAAACATTTTCACTCATCAGGGACCAGACCTGTGTCAAACGGCAAGACGAGCGGCTCAGGAGTCAGAGGTCACACCCCTCCCCAGAAGCAGAGCCCCGCAGGCGTCTGGCTTCTTGATCTGTTGCCATATGGTCAAAAATCACTCAGAATCATGCCTGCAACAGGAGTCGGGTTGAATCTGTATTACCTAAAATGGAATAGAGAAGGTTCAATTTGCAGCAACGCGTAACAAATTAAAAGATCATCTGTAACCCCACTCTTGCAAGATATAAGCACCATGTCTATTTTGACTTTTCGGCACGAGTCAGGTGCACTAAGTGTTTTCGCACAGCCAGAAGCATACCCATCTGACTTTTGCTTCTCCGCATTCCATCGGAGTGAGGCTTTATCATGCCCTGAAATCCTCTTCAAAGCGCTTATTTATGATCTTGTAATGTTTCCTTTATGGCTACACCAGCATTTAAGGCTCATGCCCTATGGTGGCTTCTGATTTGTATTATTAGAAGAAATACTGCAATCAGCATTTCCTTGCAATATACACTTTTATGCCTTTTTTTTGACTTTTCTAGGGCCACACCCATGGCATATGGAGGTTCCCAGGCCGGGGTCTAATCGGAGCTACAACTACTGGCCTATGCCACAGCCACAGCAACGCCAGATCCGAGCCATGTCTGCGACCTATACCACAAGTCACGGCAACGCCAGATCCTTAACCCACTGAGTGAGGCCAGGGATCCAACCAGCCCGCAACCTCAGGGTTCCTAGTCGGATTTGTTTCCGCTGAGCCACGATGGGAACTCCCAATATATACTTTTGAATGCACTCCTTTAGAAGGACTTAAGAAAAGTAAACTGTAATGAGTTAACACGCATGGACTCTTTTTTAAATTAAAAAAAATTCTGTTTAACATTTTATTGAAGAAGCGTTGATTTACAATGTGTTACCTTCTGCTGTAGAGCAAAGTGATTGGGTACATGTATGTATACACACACATATTCCTTTTCATATTCTTTTTTTTTCATATTTCTTTTATGACTGCACCTGCTGCAGCATATGAGGTTCCCAGGCTAGGGGTCTAACAGGAGCTGTAGCCGCCGGCCTACACCACAGCCACAGCAACGTGGGATCCGAGCCGCGTCTGCGACCTACACCACAGCTCACGGCAACACCAGATCCTTAATCCACTGAGTGAGGCCAGGGATCGAACCCGCAACCTCATGGTTCCTAGTCGGATTCGTTAACCACCGAGCCACGAAGGCAACTCCATTCACTAACTTTTTGCTTAAGGTCAAAGTAATGTAAGCAGCAAAAATTGGCCTTGAGCTTTGTTCCGCAAACTGCAATCCCCAACATCCTCCTGCCTTTTCTGGGTGTTTATGTACTTGCTTGCTTACTTAAAGTATTTTTCAGAACAACAGGAGAGCTTTCAGCCAGGAAGTTCTGTGGCTCTAGCGGTCTAAAATATGCTACATGTTAATGTTTTCAGAAAGGTGAGCACAGCATCCTAGATAACTGTATACTGATGAAGGTTTACCCCAAACCGAAATGCCTCGGGGAGCCAGGCTGGGGGCTAAATGTGCCAGCAGGCTTGATGTGACATTTGCGAGATGTTTAGAGCGACCTGAAAAGTGCGTGCCACCCACCCCCCACCTACAGAAACAAGTCAGACGTGAATTTGTGAGTTGTTTCAGAACAGCACGCACCAAACAAAACCCGAATGGGAGCCAAATGGTGACCCAGGCTTGACCTTTAGAAACTCCTTCTGAGGTTCAGGAAGGGCAAGAGGCAGATCTTCATTTCATGGCAGGGGCGGACGGAGGCTCAGAAGACTTGGGCGCACGGCCAAGCCTGATGGGACCGCACATCCGTGGCTTGTCAGGGTTCTCAGCTAGGGTGACTGCCCGTGGCCGTGAGGCACATCACAGATCATTTCTAACTTATGAGAGACAGAGTACCAAGTGCATAAATGATGCCCCTCCCATAATTCAGGGATTTCACGGAGTGAATGCAACTTTCTCACCTGCGACCCAATTGCTGACCCAAGAATAACTGCTCCTTCCAGAAAGCCCTCTCCATGTGGGGACTGACCACAGAGGTCTGGCTTCGGCTGCGTGGGGATTTCCCCTTTTCCATTTCCTGTTTCCTGTCCTAGCTGTCATCTGAAGCCTCCACCTCACAGCCCTCACATTTCACCCGGGGTGTCCCCCCCACAGCTACCAGGGCGGGGTGATGGGTGGGGGGCGCTGCGGTACCCTGCCTGTTAGGTGCATCTGAAATGATGTGGCTGGGTTTTAAGTAATAGTTTTGTGCCTTGCACTAAGATTTGTTCTGTTTTGTTTTTCTGAGTTAATGTAGTCAATACCGCATCGCTGTTCACTGCTGTTCACCCCACCATCCGTGAGTTTTGAAGAATAAAACCAATATTCTTTTGGAAACTCAAGAAGGCCTAGAGAAGGGTCTGGACAGAGGGGGCTGGGGTTGGGGAAGTGAGAGCAAGGCTGGGACAATTTGGAAACGGGCCAATCCCGATCTCTGCAAAAGGAGACACTTCCGGCAGAATCTGGGACACCAATGATGCTTACTCTAAGCTCATCTTTTTTATTTTATTTTATTTTATTTTTTTAGGGCCGCACCCAAGGCATACGGAAGTGCCCAGGCTAGGGGTCAAATTGGGGCTACAGCGGCTGGCCTACACCACAGCCACAGCAATGCAGGATCCAGGCTGCATCTGTGACCTACACCACATCTCATGGTAACGCCAGATCCTTAACCCACTGAGTGAGGCCAGGGATCGAACCCTCAAACTCATGGATACTAGTCAGATTCGTTTCTGCTGCGCCACGACGGGAACTCCCTAAACTCATCTTTTAAGAACCTGAAGCTTTTTTTTTTTTTGGTCTTTTTGCCTTTTCTAGGGCTGCACTCGTGGCATATGGAGGTTCCCAGGATAGGGGGTCTAAGCAGAACTACAGCCACCGACCTATGCCAGAGCCACAGCAACGCCAGATCTGACTGCGGCCGGATCCTTAACCCACTGAGCAAGGCCAGGGATCAAACCCGCAACCTCATGGTTCCTAGTCGGATTCGTTAACCACTGAGCCACAACGGGAACTCCAAGAACCTGAAGCTTTTATGTTGTTTCAAACTTTAGTTCCTTTTCAAAGTTTGCAAGTGCAAAGGGGAGAAGCAGGTCACATAAACGAACAAAGCACCTGGGCGTCTGCAAAGGGGCACGGTGCGCGCTGTGGTGAGGGGAACAGCACTGCTTGGTCTGGGGGTCCCTGGGTCCCCCTCCGGCTGATGGTTACCATGGTGGTGGGGGAAGGGCGGCTGCAGGCACAAGGTGGCCATATCGTCCCGTTTTCCAAGAGAAGCTGGAAATCCAGATTTTTTTGTGCAAGCTGCTTATTTTGAAAGGTGGCAATGCCTTTTGACATTTCTGAAGGAAGCTTCCATGCAGGCAGCATGGAGCTCTGAGCAGCCTGTCTGTGCCCTGCAGCCTCTCTGAGGCTGTCCTCATAAGCAGAATGAACCTGCTATTTAACGACAGAGCCAGTGCACACTGGGAAAGCAATTCATTTCAGAAACTGCGAGAGGGACTTGCTCATAAAGTTGACTGCTGATTTAAGCCCACTCATTTCCATACCCAAATGAATGGTGATCTCCTCCGGGCTGATTTCAGTCAGCCCGTGGCAGTGACTGAGAAGTTTTAATAAAGCAGCTGAATATAAACTTTTCCAGGTTTTGGAAACACAGCATCTCCAAGGCTGTCCCTTTAATAAAGTCACTGTCACCTTCATGATTAAGGATCAGGGGATGGTGTAGGGGGGCAGCCATAGGGAGTTTGGGTGACATCGCTGCCTCTTAGGACTCAAGGCTGACACATGGGGGACGGGCGCAGCCCAGCAGGGTGGGCGTCATTTGCTATTGGCAACCGTCTTCTGTCTCTGGGTGGGCCAGGAGGGCACCCAAAGTTACTCGTAATGGGGTGCCGGCTTTGCCCCCTCCCCTCTCATAGTCTGACTGGCAAACTTGAAAGGGGCTGTCCAAGACCCAGTAGCTTTTGCATTTGTCTAAACTGTGGGGGTCGGGGGTGAGGTCTGGGGGAGGGCCAACTTAGCTTCCAGACACAATGTTTCTTTCCTAATTGCTACGATGGCTTTGAGACCATTCTGAGGGACCTAACAGACCCATGTGAAGCCATATCCTATGTCAGAGAGGCCGTTTTCCTGAAACTGAATACCTTAAAAATGTGAGTGAAGTGGAACAGCCCCCAGGGGTTGTCAATCGGCTGTCTTCCTCCAGGCTGGCCTGGTGCCAACTGGAAAAGCTGTCTCCTGTCCTCCGTCCCCAGGGGCCTTCCTCTAGGGGGAGGGGCTGAGGCCTGTTGCGGGGGGGGGGGGGGGGGCGCAGATTTCTAGTGTTTTAAGTTGGGGGTGTGTTAAGATGTCAAGGTCTCACTTTCGCAACAATTCTTAGGTACCCGGAACTAATACATTTTAAGGATTGTTTAATAATTTATTTATTTTTAAAAATGGTTTTAATTTTTTTCCGTCATAGCCGGTTTGCAGCGTTCTGTAAATCTTCTACTGTACAGCAAGGTGACCCAGTCATTCGTTCTTTTTCTTACGTTATCATGCTCCATTGCAAGTGACTAGATACAGTTCTCAGTGCTATACAGCTTGAAGGTTTAATAATTTAGAGCAATACCTGGAGTTCCCATTGTGGCGCAGCAGAAATGAATCCGACTAGGAACCATGAGGTTGCGGGTTCCATACCTGCCCTTGCTCAGTGGATTAACGATCCCGCGTTGCCGTGAGCTGCGGTGTAGGTCGCAGACGCGGCTCGGATCTGGTGTGGCTGTGGCTGTGCATGTAGGCCGGCGCTCTGATTAGACCCCTGGCCTGGGAACCTCCATATGCCGCAGGAAGTGGCCTGCTTTCGCAGCTGTCCTCTGGCAGCTGGCCACCGGGTGGCGCTAAACGCCAGCGCACTCGGGCTGTTTTTCTTACCCGTTATCTCGTCTTGCACCAGAGCCTGGGCTTCCAGCGAATCCATCCTGACCCGCAAACAGTCCTCTCCAGTCTCTAAGGCCTCACCTAGAAAAGAGGGGCAGTGGAATGCATCGCAGCGCCGGTTTCCACGTAGCGCGGAGAGATGCAGACACCAAAAGTGATGAGCTCAGTGAGCGAAGGGTCTTTTGTCTCCACCTCCTCCCGGCGTGGGTTTTGCACCCCTTCTTCTGACTTCTATTAATACGCAGCTTGGAGAGAGCTCAGCCGACCCTACCAGGGCAGCTCCTTGACCAGGGGGCCGGTGGCCAAGTCACTAGTGGTCAATGCAAGTGTGGGGGAGGGAGGTGGTCAGGATCTTTCCTGCCGGCCTGTAGATGGCGCTCCGGGAAAGAGATTGCGAGCCGCGTTCCCCAAGATCTTGGGGCCTAGAGCCAAGGGGTCCGGGCGAAGCGCAGCCGGCTCTGTAAATGGTGCAGCAGCCAGGTGTTCCTTCAAACTGCCGCGGCTGTTCCGCACGTGTGCAAGGACCCGGTGGGGCGGAATTACATGCAAACGTGCCGCCGGTGCAGCAGGGCCCGTGCGGGGGGGCTCACCGAGGAGAGCAGGAGTGGCCCACGGCCCCGACCCCCACGCGCCAGGCGGCCCGGCGACCCCCACGCGCGGCAGGGCCCTGCCCACCCCACCCAGCGGCAGGTGGACAGTGTCGCTATGAAGAGAAAGCTTCGATTGTCCCTCCTACAAACCGCCACACGCCAGACCTCCGCTATTGTGCGTCCTCCATAGAAATGCAAACGAGCGGCGTGCGCCGGCCGCAATCTGCTCGTGAGCCCCGGAGCCCCGCAGCGCTCTGCAGAGGGCGGGGAGCTCGGCTGGGACTTTCCAGCGCGACTGGGTCGGAGGCCTAGATTGTGCTGGGAGAACCTCTCATTCCGGGCCCTGGTGGCAGGCAGCAGGAGGGGGTTGCGCCCGGGCCTTTTGCAAGCTTAAAACTAGGGCTGCGTGTTTTTAAGTTCCGGTTTAAAAGCAACTGTCTCATAAACTGCAAATTAAGAGTAAAGAAAAAAACAGAAAGGGAACAAAAATAAATGCAAAAAAAATTCATTAGATTCTCCAAAGGTGCATTTCACAAATTGCAGCGTACTATTAGCAAGCAAGGATTCGGCCTTTTTTTTTTTTTTTTTTTAACTTTTCCCTTTTAAGGACTTAAAAACAAAAAGGCTAGATGAAATCTGCAGGCTCCAGTCTGCCTGGTAACACCCCGACAAAAGCGGCAGATTTGAGGCATTGTCATCCCCCGCACCCCTCCCCACGTGGCCTTCTGGCACGAGCCGCCGGCCTCCGCCTCATTTGCATCAGAAAGCGGGCGCCGGCCAATGGGCGCGCAGGCTCGCGCCAGCTGGCGGCGCCGAGGACCCAGCCTATATAAGGGCGCGCGGCGGCACCCGGGCTCACTTGCTGGCGATAAGCGTGCCGAGCTGAGCTGCGGGCTGTCCAGTCTTCGGTCGCGTCCGCTCTGCACTCTCCTCTTGTGGATAATTTGTTGCTCGCAGATCACAGCATGACTCTGGAAGAAGTTCGAGGCCAAGATACGGTTCCAGAAAGCACCGCCAGGTAGGTCGGCGGCGATCGCCGGCCGTCTCTGGGCTCGGGGATCCTGGTCTGCCCTGGCCGCGGCTGGTTGGGCGCCGTCTTCGGAACCCGCCAGGGTGGGTGTCCGCTGGGTAGAAGTCAGGCCTGAGTGTGCGGGCTGGGTCCAGGGTGCGGCACTGGGACGGAGCGCCAGAGTGGGGCGCCGGGGCTGCGTCCCAGGGCCTGGGAATACCGGCGCACCCCCCGGCCTGTCCACGCTCACGGCGCTGGCTTCTCCGCAGGATGCAGGGCGCCGGGAAAGCACTGCACGAGTTGTTGCTGTCGGCGCAGCGACAGGGCTGCCTCACCGCCGGCGTCTACGAGTCTGCCAAAGTTCTGAACGTGTGAGTATAGCCGCAGTCCGGGCGAGGCGGCCGGGGGCGGGCAGAGCGGCAAGGGAGACCGGGAGAAGCCCGCACGGGTCCCCCGGGGCTCACCGATCTGGCCTCACCACCTCCTTCTCGCTCGCGCAGGGACCCAGACAACGTGACCTTTTGCGTGCTGGCCGCTGATGAGGAAGACGAGGGCGACATTGCTTTGCAGATCCACTTCACTTTGATCCAGGCGTTCTGCTGTGAGAACGACATTGACATCGTGCGTGTGGGCGATGTGCAGCGGCTGGCGGCGATCGTGGGCACCGGCGACGATGCGGGCACGCCGGGAGACCTGCACTGCATCCTCATTTCGGTGAGTGTCTCCTCCGTCCCGATGTCATCCCTGCCCTCTCGAGCGGCCAGCGGCCAGCCAGGTTGATCTCTGCACTCTGTTCGCAGAACCCCAACGAGGACGCGTGGAAGGACCCCGCCTTGGAGAAGCTCAGCCTGTTCTGCGAGGAGAGTCGCAGCGTCAACGACTGGGTGCCGAATATCACCCTCCCCGAGTGACAGCCCGGCGGGGGTCTTGGTCTGATCGACATGGTAACGCCCCCCGGGGCGCCTAGCGCGGGGCTGGCTCTGTGGATGCGCCCTCGGAGGGCGCCGGAGTGCGGCGTGGAGACTGGCAGACGCGGGCGCGTGGAGAGCGGCGAGGAGGTGCGGCTCCCTCCCGAGGAGGGGCCCGGCGGCGGCAGGGGCAGGCTGGCCCCAGCCCAGGACTCTACAAGTGTGGGGAGCGGCCGCTCGCCCAGGAAGGCCGGAGGCGGGACGTTGGCCGCGCGGCCGGGAAGGACAGACTGGCCGGGCAGGCGTGACTCAGCAGCCTGTGCTCCCGGCAGAAAGGAGGGGAAAGGGAAGGCCAGGCGGCCTGGACTTGTACAATTACGGAAGCTCCGACGGACTTTAACAGTAGGCACTGCTGTTTCAAAGTGGATCCGGGCGATGCTTCGTTTTCTAAAGGATTATGCTGCTGCAGCGTTAAATTTTACAATAAACTCACTGAAACAAACTTACTCTCTTTATTCAGGGCCGGGGACCTTTGTCTGAGGGGAAGGTGGTTAGCAGGATTGCTGCCGATTTCTGAAATTCCCGGAACTCGGTGGCACCTGTTCCATCTTCCTGTTAGGGCTGCATTACAGGCTCCGAGGGCGCTCCGAGTGGGGGAGGGGGCGCTGGCTGGGCGTCAGCGGAACTTGAGCTCAGCTCCTCTCCCTTTAGGAAGATTTTTAAACTCGCAAGACAGGAGCATACTTGGGATAAGACATCAGTGCAGCAGCTGGCCATCCAACCTGATAACAGAGGTCTTTCCTCCCTCACCCCCCCACCCCGCCCCCTCCCTTCCAACAGCTGCTTATCGAACAGCTTGCAGGATGCAGGCAGCTCCTTCCTGTACAATGAGCAATGCCCTCTGCAGGCGCGGCCCTTTGTGGTCCCTGAGGATGGTGGTTGACTGCTCCGAGGGACCTTTTTCTCTTGAAGGGATGGCACTTACAGCAATGTCACTGAGGTATTAATATCACATATGACATGATGCCTGCATTTGAGTGTGAGTCATCATTTTGTCATGGCCGTGATAGAGCTTAAAAAGATCTAAGCAAAGAATGGCAAGGCGGCATCTACACAAGCGGGTGTGAGCAATTCTGAGTGGGGCCAGCATCTGCTCTTACTATTCTGAGGGTTCTCTGCCCACATCAGAGTTAATGAGAACTACTGCTCTGCACAGCAGCCTTTAAAGACTTAGAGAAGAAAAATAATTTCAATCTTTTTTGGCAAGAGAGGTGTACCGAGTCATTCAGTCTTTTTTTATTAGGCCAGTATCTTGGTTTCACTCTCATGCCTGTCTATACCGCTTTCGGTGGGGGAAATACACGTGTGGCTGCTAGTTGGTATTAGCAAGCTGCCCAGTGGTCCTTCACAGCCTTTGAGGCAAAGGAGGAAGGATGCTGTGCTGTCCTCCCAAGAAGAAAACTCCACTGATATTTCAGCAGTCCCTGGCAGCGGATTCAACTTGTTGGGCTCCACTTTTTAAATGCTCTCCAAATTGTGGGAGAATTAACAAGACTGCTTAAAGCATCTTGTTTCACGTTTATCGGCTCTCAGAAACATTTCCTCCTGGACGAGTCTAGCCAGAGGCCTGGTGAAATAGTTGAGCCGTGTTTGGACCCGAGTTTCACTGCTCTTTCACCTGTTTCCTACTCAAAACCTCGAGTTTTCCACATTGAGGGTAGAGCCTCAGGGGGCGGATCTTTGCAGCAGACCACTTGCCACAGTTTGCTACAGGAAACGCAAATGGGACATCATTCCTTTGAAAGCTACCCTTCACTGAGTAAATTTAGCCCAGTATTGCACAGCGCAGACCCTCCTGCTGGCCCAGTGACCCTGGCAGAACGTTCAGTTGGCAGCCCTTAAGAAACTGGGCTTAGAATTTACAGCAAGCGCAACTGTCGGAGCCCCAGGGGCTGGAGAATTGACAGGGGGAAAAAAGGGCATGCTTGGACAGCAGCAGCCCCAAAGCTTGTGCTTAAATCTTTTTTTGGAGGGGGGGTATTTAAATAAGTATTTAATGCTACTAAAAAGAAGTACTCCAGAGGACAGGTAAAACGGGCACAGTGCTTAAAACAGGCTACACTGTTGTATCCATACTTCCGCTTCATGCTAAGTGGTGCAGGCAGAGGTGGGCTGGCAGACGGTTTAGTATAGTGGCCTGCATCTAGAAAGCGCTGAATGCATGTTAATGACCCTAAAACTTCAAAGTTGATGAAGGCATTTGCTAAAGATCTTAACCGTCAAGCGGACCGGTGGTCTGGTTTGGGACCAGGTGGACCGGTTCCGAGGCCCCCCCGAGGCCCCCCCAGTTCTCCCGCTGGGCTGCATGTCCAGGAAGGAAGTGCACCTTACTTTCCTGCGATAACTTTCTGCGTTTATAAAAGTTTGACGTATTCATGGTAGAAAAATTCTAAAACATGCAAAAAGGGAAAGAAAGAAGTAAGGGGCCTGTAAAGGGCCCTGTAAGGGCCACCTCCACATTCTGGTGCATTCCCTTCTTGCCTTCTCTACACCTCTGAGGGGTACGTATCATGCAACATACAAAACTACATACAATACTTTGTAAGACTCTTGTCTATGGAATCTGTTATATTTAGAATGGATAAACAACAGGGTCTTTTTTTTTTTTTTGTCTTTTGTCTTTTTAGGGCTGCACCAGCGGCATATGGAAGTTCCCAGGCTAGGGGCCGGCCTACACCACAGCCACGCCAGATCTGAGCTGCATCTGCAACCTACACCACAGCTCACAGCAATGCCGGATCCTTAACCCACCGAGCGGGGTCAGGGATGGAACCGTGTCTGTAGGGACACTTGTTGGGTTTGCTGACCGCTGAGCCACGACAGGAACTCCAACAACAGGGTTTTACTGCATAGCACAGGGATCCATAGTCAATATCCTGTGATAAACCATAATGGAAAAGAATATGAGAAAGAATGTGTGTGTGTGTGTGTGTGTGTGTGTGTGTGTGTGTGTGTGTGTTCATGTAACGGAATCACTTTGCTGTTCAGCAGAAATGAGCACAACCCTGTAAATCAATTGTACTTCGATTAAAAAAAAGAAGAAGAAGCCGTTTCCTCTGTCATTTGGCTGTCTCCTGCATCTTTTCCTTCACATTCTGTTGCATGTCCCTGTGTCACTCGGTGACCTTAGAAGCCAGGGTCTGCAGCTCGGCAGGTGCTCTGTCGGCACCAGTGCGAGGACACATGCCGAGGCATGTGATCTGGTTAGGGCGTCCTCTTCGATTCAGGGGCCTCACCGACCAAGACAGATGCCAGCTGCTTGCTGGTCACAAGCAAGGCTGTGCCTGCCTGAGGGCAATAGGTGACCATTGTACTCATCTTTTAATTCCAGTGAAATTGTTTGATTCTGATCATTGCCATAAAAAATTGTACTGGCCACACTGCTGTTGTAAAGATGGAACGAATACAGAAGTGACAGAGGGAGACAGAGCGCGGGGCGGGGGTGGGGGGTGGGGGTCAGGTGACTCTTGTTCACAGGAGGAACTGGGGCCTCTGTTTTCTTTTCCGTGAGACAAGAGGACAAAACAATTGCCAAGATTTGTTTTAAAGACTGTAATGCCGGCCCGGTGTCATGCGTTTTATCAAGCCCTTAGCCTCGGTGGCACAATGGGCACTGCTCTCGACCATCACAAAGAGGTACTTGAGAAAGAGCGAAAGAGTTTTTCAACAGAGCAAGGCTGTTGGCCAACAAAGCAGAGCTGTGAGGTCGGCTCAGCGAGCGGATATTCATTTTCGCTTTTTTTTTTCTTCTCAAAGTTCTTGAGGTTTTCTGTTGGTTTCCCCAGCTATCAGCCCTGCACTCATCATGGGATGTGTCTCCCCAGAAGGGAAGTGACCTTCCCTGGCCACTGAGAAGAGACCTTCCCACCTCACTGGGGCAGTGAGGTGTGATCCCGCCTGCTGAGGCCGAGTGGCAGGCAGAGGGACAGCCCAGCTGGCGGACAGGACCCGCTTGGGGACAGCAGGATGCCTGTGACCATGAGGAGGCTTCCATTTCTGTTCTAGCTCAAAGTCACCCTTGATATTTGGAAGCAGCCCTGGTTTTTTTTTCTTTTTTTTTTTTTTGTCTTTTTAGGGCTATACCCATGGCATATGGAAGTTCCCAGGCTAGGGGTCTAGTGAGAGCTGCAGCTGATGGTCTACACTGCAGCCACAGCCACAGCCACAGCCATGACAGATCAAGCTACATCTGAGACCTAGTCTGCAGCTCATAGCAAGGCCGGATTCTTAACCTAGTGAGTGAGGCCCGGGATTGAACCCGCGTCCTCAAGAAGACTAGTCGGGTTCATTACCGCTGAGCCACGACGGGAACTCTGGAAGTAGCCCTGTTTTTAAGTCTAGCTCAAAATTCCCTTCTTTGGAGTTCCCTTTGTGGTACAGCAAAAATGAATCTGACCAGGAACCATAAGGCTGCAGGTTTGATCCCTGGCCTTGCTCAGTGGTTTAAGAATCCAGCGTCGCCATGAGCTGTGGTGTAGGTCGCAGATGCGGCTTGGATCCCGCGTTGCTGTGGCTCTGATATAGGCTGGCAGCTGTAGCTCTGATTCAGTCCCTAGCCTGGGAACCTGAATATGCCGTGGGTGCGGCCCTAAAACAAACAAACAAACAGACAAACAGACAACGTTCCTTTTTTAGCTTCCAGAATATAACTCTCCTGGCAGACAGGTGTGTGCCTAAAGAGCCCCTGGTGTTCTCTCCTCCAGGAGGTGAGGAGGGTGTGGCCAGAGGCCTCTGTGAGAGTCTGGATTCCAGGAGGTGGCCGCTGGAAGTTTCTAGAAACATCTCCAAGGCTGCGCGGTTCCAGCCGGACAGGCAGCAAAGACCTTGAGAGCCTCTGTGGCCTGGACCTGGGAGGGGCTGCTGCTTCTCTACATCCCAATGGGGAGGCGGGCTTGGCCCTTGGCTGCTGGGCTTGGAGGGGCAGTTCATTCATTCAGATCCCGCATTCATTCATTCATTCATTCATTGGTTCCTTTCTCCACTTGGTTGGCACTGACTGTTCAGAGCGGTATTGGGTCCTTGTTTTCAAGGTTGGCCAAGGATCGTCTGGTTCCTTGGGGCTGCTTCCGGGACTGCTGGGCCACCCTAGGCCCAGTTCATGTGCCGAATGCAGGCGGTTGGCCACTGAGCATAGACTTTTCCAGAGGGAGGGGGGCGGCCTGGAGAATGTGACCAGAATGTGGGGTCTGCCTGTCCGTGACGCGGGGAACCTGGCCTGTCTGACGATGTCATATTTTGGTCAAGAGCCAAGTTCTTATTCTCGCTGCTGCCGTGGCTTCCTGTTACACAGAACAGACACCGCTGTTTCTCTCCAGCTTCTGGATGTGGGGACCGCAGATCAGCAAAATACAGGAAAGCCTCTTTCTTGCGGTCTGGAAACCTCGGCGGAGACAGTCAGTTATGGGAACGTTGTTTAAAAGACGTAGAATCTTTTCTTCCCCTCAAAGTGGGCTCTTATCCTATAACCGCCGATCATTTCTTATTTCATCTGCTGCGACTGATGTGGTTTCACTTTATCACCTCAAGGGGAGGTGGGATTTGGTTCCAGTTCGCTTGATTCATGTTTTTCAGAGCTCAGGGTTTGCTTTTGGGGTGAAATCGGTAAGCTTGCTCTGGTTATGCAGCCTGGTGACTGGAGTGATTCAGTTTTTTTCGTGGTCTCAGCAGCTAGCCCCTGACTTGGCGATGATGGCTTGAGTGACACCCACTGACATCATACCTTCCCTGAGAGGCAATAATTCTGGAGGATGTCTTCACATTGGTTGGGTTTTTATTATGATAAAATACAGGCAAGTGGAATTCTAAGCGGCACCATCAATACAGAAATAAAAAGCAAAAGTGAAGGGGAAGAAACAGACTGGAGAAAGCATCCTTTCTCAGCAAGATCAAAGTTCCCTGGAGTGATTCACAGCAGCAGAGGGATTCCTGGAACCCTTTGCACGGAGAGGAATTCGATGCTAAAATTCCAGGAAGGAGGATGCTGATGGCGGGTTAGACACTGCTACTGGGAGACTCGCTGCAATCCATTGTGCGCTTATTATCTGTCCTTGGATTTCTGCAGATCACTCCAGCTCGGGTTCTGTGGGGCCAAAACAATGACAAGTTAAAGCCCAGGGGTGGGGTGGCTGGCCCATAGTCATTAGACGCTTAGCTCGGCTAAGCCAGGAGTTTGGGGGCCAGCGGGCAAACTTGCGGCCAGTGTTCCCCATCCTCAGGCAGCCAGACACAGAACTCCCTGCCGCTCTCCCTCCATGGGCGTCCGGACCCCATGGAGCTTCTCCAGAGACACAGACCTGGGAGAGACTGTTACCCACCACGGTGCAGCTGGAGAAGCCAGAGGAAACGCTGCCTCACCCAGCCACGGCCATGCTGGGACCCTCTGCCCACGTGGAAGCCCCTGCTATGCCCCAAACTGGATGATTCTGTTGGAGAAGAGGCCATCCACCCAGTTCCTGAAATTCATTTCAGGACGAGGGCAATATCCTACCTCTGAGCCCCCGCGATGGCCGGGCAGCTGGGATCAGAACTGGGCTAGATCCAGCTCAGCCCTTCTCTGGTCACCAGCCACCAGCGGTGCCCTTACAGTGGAGCCTGCCATTCCTGCTACTGAAATGGCTCTTTCTCTCCCCCCACCGTCCCTCTCCTCTTTACCGGTCCCTCCCTCCTCACCTGTTCCTCTCCTGCCCACCTGTACACCTGGCCCTCCACTTTATAAATGTTCTTTCCTCCATTCTTCTTCTTCTTCTTCTTTTTTGTCTTTTTGCCTTTTCTAGGGCCGCACCCGCGGCATATGAAGGTTCCCAGGCTAGGGGTCTAACAGGAGCTGTAGCCGCCAGCCTTCACCACAGCCACAGCAACGCGGGATCCGAGCCGCGTCTGCGACCTACACCACAGCTCACGGCAACGCCGGATCCTTAACCCACTGAGCGAGGCCAGGGATCGAACCCACAACCTCATGGTTCCTAGTCGGATTCGTTAACCACTGAGCCACGACGGGAACTCCCATTCTTCTTTCTCCTCCATACTTGCCTCTCCCCTCCACGCCTTTGGTGCAGACTCTCTTCTTCTCAGACCCAGGCTCTCCAACCCCTCTGTGCTGGCCTTGAGCTGCCTGTCTGCCCCACTATGGCACTTCCCACTCCCACACTGCTGTGGCTGTTAGTTATCTTCTTATGACACCGGTATCATCATGTCATCCACTTTTCCTGGAGCAATTGGAACCCAATGACTCCTGTCGCTTCATCTGCCCTGCCCTGCTCTGAAGTTCAGGTGCGTCTCCCCCCGACTTCTTCATCAGCTTTCTCACCTCCCCTCTCCAGGCTCGTCTGAGATATTATGGAAATCTGTTTTACAAACCTGAGCATTCCTCACAGAGAGGGAGAGAATTCCACCTGAAATACTTTGAACCCATTGTGGTACCCAGGACAACAGGCACACGCTATTGGCTGAGGGGGAATGGAAGGGTGCTATGGTCTTTGGAGGTTGTATGCACATTATTCTTATATCCTGCCGTGTCATCTGTAGCTGCTGCACTTTGAATGCTTGATGAGAGAGGGAGAAGCAGACCCGGTTAAGCAGGAACACTGGGCTGGTGTCTGTCCTAGAAGTTGGGGTAGGATTTGCCCTTTCATCATTGTCATCATCATTGTTATCATCCCCAACTCATCTGCTCCGCACCCACCTGGTACCGGAACATAGATCCTAGATAGTTTGAAGATAACATTTATAAGAAGCAAAGCGATTCTTTGAATCAACAGGAAGACAAGGAGTGAGACGCACTCACTTCAAGAAGGATGGAGGAGGAGCTCCCATCGTGGCTCAGTGGTTAAGGAATCCAACTAGTAACCGTGAGGTTGCAGGTTCGATCCCTGGCCTTGCTCAGTGGGTTAAGGATCCGGCGTTGCCGTGAGCTGTGGTGTAGGTCGCAGACGAGGCTTGGATCCCGCGTTGCTGTGTCTGTGGCAAAGGCTGGCGGCTACAGCTCCTGTTAGACCCCTAGCCTGGGAACCTCCATGTGCCGTTGGTGGGGCCTTAGATAAGATAAGGCAAAAAGACAAAAAAAAAAGAAGGATGGAGGAAGAAGGAGCAGGGAGCAGGCAGTGAAATTCCTTATTTATTTAAATTACTTATTTATTTAAATAAATAAATATGGGAGAGTGATTCCTGGGCCGGTGTTCCCCAGGCGCAGGTGCCCTCTGGGAGAGAGGCTTCAATTCCTGTTTCTGTGTCAGGTTTGAGCAAGTGAGAGTCCCTTGGAGGTTTATTTAGGTTATAACCCACTTTGAGGGGAGGGGCAGCCACAAAGGAAGTTGTATGCACATTATCCTGACATCCTGCCGTGTCACCTGTAGCTGCTGCACTTTGAATGCTTGATGAGAGAGGGAGAAGCAGACCCGGTTAAGCAGGAACGCTGGGCCGGCTGACCCCTCACCTGGGAACCTCTGTATGCCGCCGGTGCAGCCCTGAAAAGGCACACACACACAAAAGTTAAATCCCCTTTACAATGAAATCAAAGAATATACACTTTGAAATGCTTGTTTCGTTTATGTGCTTATATAAATTTATAGCTATTCATGCTTTGGGGGGGGCACCACGGCATATGGAGGTTCCCAGGCTAGGGGTCTAACAGGAGCTGTAGCCACCGGCCTACACCACAGCCACAGCAACGCGGGATCCAAGCCGCGTCTGCAACCTACACCACAGCTCATGGCAACGCCGGATCCTTAACCCATTGAACGAGGCCAGGGATCGAACCCGCAACCTCGTGGCTCCCAGTCAGATTCATTTGCGCTGCGCCATGACAGGAAATCCTATAGCTATTCATTCTTCAATTAAAAGATGTCAAAATGGAACGATGCGTAAAATTTCCGTCAGTGTGCACCGCTGATCTTTGCTCAGAAAGGTCTTCTTTAAAGGACGTCTGCAAACATGAGAAAAAGGCTGAGATAAATTCCACGGTGGACATAGCCCCTCCTCGGTTTGGCGCCTAGGTCATCCGGCAACGTGGCACGTGGGTGCTAGCGATGTGGTCCACGTGGCCTCTGGACAGGTGCCTAAGGGCGCTGCTCGCCCTTCCTGCCTCGCGGCTGTGGCCTCCTTGCCCCACCCCCACCCTAACCTGCAGCCTCCCTCAGCCAGACCCGACCCCCACCCAGCCGAACCTGGGCACTTGACTCTCCTGCTCCCCCACCGACCCTGACCCAGCCTCAACCCACTGAGCAAGGCCAGGGATGGAACCCGCAACCTCATGGTTCTTAGCTGGATTCGTTAACCACCGAGCCACGACAGGAACTCTGATTGGTCTTCCCTTTTGGGTGGGAAAAAATCAGATAATTTCATGCAATGATGCAGGTTTGAGTACTGAAAATACCCATTAATACAGTACAATGAAATCTGGAATCTAGGCACTCCTGTCGTGGCTCAGCGGGTTAAGCCATGCTGGGATCCATGAAGATGTGGATTTGATCCCTGGCCTCGCTCAGTGGGTTAAGGATCTGGTGTTGCCATGAGCTGTGATGTAGGCCAGTGACTACAGCTGCGATTTGACCCTTCACCTGGGAACCTCCCTATGCTATGGGTATGGCCTTAAAAAGACACACACACACACACACACACACACACACACACACGCACACAAAAGTTAAATCCCATTTACAATGAAATCAAAGAATATACATTTTGAAATACTTGTTTCATTTATATGCTTCTATAAATTTATTGGTATTTATTCTTAAATTAAAAGCTGCACAAATTGTAAAGAAACCTGAGAAAATTTAAAGAAAAGCCAAATAGGTACAACCACTATGGGAAACAGGAAAATAGCATGGAGGTACCTCAGAAAACTAAATATGGAACTACCGTATGACCCAGCAATCCCACTCTTGGGCATATATCCGGACAAAATTTTCCTTGAAAAAGACACATGCACCCGTATGTTCATGGCAGCACTATTCGCAATAGCCAAGACATGGAAAAAACCCAAATGCCCAGCAACAGATGATTGGATTAAGAAGATGTGGTATATACACACAGTGGAATACTACTCAGCCATAAAAAAAGAACCAAATAATGCCACTTGCAGCAACATGGATGGAACTAGAGACTCTCATACTAAGTGAAATAAGTCAGAAAGAGAAAAACAAATATATGGTATCACACATCTGGAATCTAATACATGGCACAAATGAACCTTTCCACAGAAAAGAAACTCATGGACTTGGAGAACAGACCTGTGGTTGCCAAGGGGGAAGGGGAGGGAGTGGGATGGACTGGGAATCTGGGGTTAATAGATGCAAACTATTGCCTTTGGAATGGATAAGCAATGGGATCCTGCTGTGTAGCACTGGGAACTATGTGTGGTCACCCGTGATGGAGCATGATGATGTGAGGAAAAGAATGTACACATGTATGTGTGATCGGATCACTTTGCTGTTGAACACTGTAAACCAACTGTAATGAAAAAAATAAAAATCATTAAAGAAGAAAAAAGAAAGGAAAAGAAAATCGAAAATGGAGAGAAATCAGTATGGAGGTACCTCAGAAAACTGGAGAGAGATATCATGCTCATGACTTGCTACTGTTATGTTGTCAGTTGTCCTCAGATGGATGGAGAGGTTTGGTGAAATCCCAAGTAAACCCTTGGGAGGCTTTTTTTTTTTTTTTTTTTTGTAGAAATTGAGAAGCCAGTTATAAAATGTATGTGAGGAATTCCTGTTGTGGCTCAGCGGTAACGAACCTGACTGGTACCCATGAGGATGCAGGTTCAACCCCTGGCCTCGATCAGTGGGCTAAGGATCCAGCGTTGCCATGACCTGTGGTGTAGGTCACAGATGCAGCTCAGATCCCGCGTTGCTGTGGCTGTGCCTGTGGCCGGCAGCTGTAGCTCTGATTCCACCCCTGGCCTGGGAATGTCCATATGCTGTGGGTGGGGCCCTAAAAAGTGAATAAATAAATGAATAGATAAATAAATCTGGAATCCAGCCTTAAGCACAGGTGTGGTCTGTACACTCCAGCGTGGCGTTCCCTGGGAGCCCTGTGGCCCGTGCCTGGAGAACTATGGTCGGAGCCCAGGAGGGCATTGCAGGGCCCTGCCCCAGTGTTTCTCCTTGGACTTGGCCAAGAGGAGGGTGAGGGGAGAGGGCTCCCTCTCTCTCTTGCATTGGGTCCTGTCCCTAGCAGTGTCCCTACCCCTTGTGTCACACCTTTGCTAAAAGCCCCTCCCCACATGCTTCAGGTGACCACTGCCTCCCCTGGCTCTTGGGCAGAGCACCTGGCTTCAAGCCCAGAGTGCCTGACCCTCTACCCCGCTATGGTTGGCCAAATAAGGTGTGTGGCTGTGCTTTGATCAGAGAGCACTGCACCCTGGCACGTGCCTGCAAGGACGGGGCCTCACGCTGAGGCCGGGATCCCAGTGGCACCCCCTCAGACCCCCTTTGCCAACAGGTGCACCCACGGCCCGGCCGCCCCTGCCCGGCAGCGTTGCCCTTGGCCACGGCGAGCCTCCACCCAGAGCAGGCTGCCTCTCTGCAGATTCAGCCCAAGGTCCCGGACAAAGGGAGGTATCAGAGGCCACCCTGTTTCCTGCAGGTGGGACCCGCTCTGGGTGCCCCCAGGAGAGGTTCAGGCCAAACCCCTTCTTCATCTCCTGCCTCCTCTCAACTCTGCTCCCCAAAGAACCCCTAAATAATTGGAACTGAGGCCCTGTGTCAGCCTCGGGGTGCTGGGAGGAGTCCCCCTGCTTCCTAGCTGTGTTAACGTGGTCAGGATAGTCCATCTGCAAGGCACGCAGTGGGGCAAACGCATGAAAAAAGCCTGGAACCCTGTCTGCACGGCGAGGCCTGGGGAGGTTCTGCCTAATATTGCTTGGTGGTTTTCGGGGCAATTCCTCCATTTTTTTTTTTGGTCTTTTTAGTGTCACACCCGCAGCATGGAGATTCCCAGGCTAGGGGTGGAAGCAGAGCTGTAGCTGCAGGTCTACACCACAGCCATAGCAACACCAGATCCTTAACCCACTGAGTGAGGCCGGAAATCGAAACTTCATCCCCATGGTGACCAGTTGGGTTCGTTATTGCTGAGCCATGACGGGAACTCCCAGTTCCCCAATTTTTACAAAGGAGCAGAACCGAAGACATTTGGTAGCCCCCCATGTGTGCCCGGGGGACAGTAGGGCACCAAAGGACAAGCTCTAAAATTTGCACAGCCTTAAGGCTCAGACCACCTGCAGGCGTGGCTCCAGGCCCTGGTGTCCATGGCGGCATAGGGCCCTCCACTCGGGTGTGGACAGGGACAGGCTGCGGCCAGGGATGCAGAGCAGGGAAGGGGTTCTCCGGGAATGCCCCTGGGCGCTGGGGAGGAATGTTCCAAGAGGAAGGCCAGGGAGCCCAAGCTGGGCCCCAGAGGTCCCTCTTGTCCCCTTCCTCTAGGCTGTCTGTCTTCTTGGCCCAGGGAAAGCTGCCTGCAAGTTCCTGTCCATCTCCTCGGGTGTCACGCCCTGGAGACTTCTGCTTCCTGTCAAGCCCCCAGCAGCGCTGCAGCTTCAGGTCTTTGGCTCACACTCTCAGCCCTTAGGGCACAGAGGGGCCTCCTGCATCCATGAGGCTGGGGGTTGGGGGGGCATGCTAATCCTAAAGTTAACCTGGGAGCTCCCGTTGTGGCTCAGCAATAAGGAACCAGCTAGTTTCGATGAGGACACAGGTTTGATGCCTGGCCTCGCTCAGCAGGTTAAGGATCCAGTGTCGCCACAAGCTGCAGTGCAGGTCAAAGATGAGATTAGGATCCTGCGTTGCTGTGGCTGTGGCTGTGGCGTAGGCTGGTAGCTGCAGCTCCTATTTGACCCCTAGCCTGTGAACTTCCACATGCAGTGGCACGGCCCTCAAATGACAAAAAAAGAAGAACAGAAAAAAAGAAAAAAAGTAAAACTAAAGTTATCCTGAGTGGGAGTGCCTGCTGCATCCAGTACGCGGTCGCCCACAGATCCCCGGTCCTGGCTGCGCCCCGGCGGGAGGGAGGGCTGCCTGCACCCTGTGGGTTGGACCTTTTTGGGGTGGCCCTGTAGAAAGGGGAGGGGTGCCAGCTGCACGATGAGGTGGGAGCTGGTCCCAGATCCTATTAGGCATGAAGCCAGGCGCTGGGTTAGGAACCTGAGGGCGGGGGGGGGTTGGGGGGACCGCATTTGAATTCCTGAGGCTTGACCCCTTTTCAGTGGTGACCTTAGGACTCTTGGTACTGCTCTGACCACTGATGTCCACATTTGCAAGAACTCTGACCTCGCTCAGTACCTGCAGGCTCAGAGGCGGCCGATCCACCGATTGATTCCAGACCTGAGGCTGGGGTGGCTGGTTGGCCTCAGTCGCTCAGCGCCTCTAGGAATGAGCCAGAAACCTTTCTGCTCTTACAAAAAACACTGAAGCCCACAAGCTCTTAAAGTCTCCCTGTTATAGGATTCCAATTTTATTTGGTCCCACAATAATGTGTTCTATCAGTGGCTTTCTCCAACACACACACACACACACACACACACACACACACACACACACTCATACACATGCACTCACATATGTGCACATATACATTTCCATCACTCTCTATCGTGGGGCCCAATCTCTAACCTTGCTGGACCCTCCAACACAGATGGCTTAGGCCAAGGATGCATGAATACAAAGAAAGCTCCCTTTAAGGGGTTGAAGGTACCATGAGAAAGGTGCCCCAGGCTCAAGGGTGTGACCGTGTCCTACGTACAGGAGCCTTTTATTTATTAATTTATTTTTTGCTTTTTAGGGCTGCGCTTGCGCCATTTGGAAGTTCCCAGGCTGGGGGCTGAATCAGAGCTGTAGCTGCCGGCCTACGCCACAGCCAGAGTCACGCCGGATATTTAACCCACTGAGCAGGACCAGAGATCGAAACTGCATCCTCATGGATACTAGTTGGGTTGGTTTCCCCTGCACCGTAATGGGAACCCTGAGAGTCTTTCAAACATGCCCCACAGTTTGTTTTTAAAACTGCAAGCTTTGGAAAAGGGACCAACAGGGCTTCTCTCGCTATTATTTCACTTTCCCAGGCTGTATTTTCTGAAATGTGCCCTTTCTTCCTCTGACTGTCACCACGGAGCCACTAGCTGCATGAATTTCCATTGCTTGCAGCCCTTTCCCCGGACTTTTTCTCCTCCCCTTGGAAGCTGACATCTGTCCCTTAAAAATGCAGAGAGACCCCCCCCCCACCGCTACCTTATTTCAAAAACTGAAGAATCCAAAAGACCTCAGCCTTTCCCAAAGGATGACTGTTCATCCCAACTCTTTCCTACAAGAATTCTCTGTCCCTCGCTCTTGCCTTATTATTCTTTTTCTCAGGGTTGCAAATTGCTTCAAATAAACAAGCTAGTACAGAAAAAGCAATGGCCGGAACGCTTGGTTTCCACTAAATGATTATACCATGGGAACATTGCGCCTTCTGGAATACCGGGGCAAGCTGATGGACGGGTCGCCAGTGCACAGAATGTTCTGTTCTAAGCTGCAAGTCGGTGGCTTCCATTCTCGAGCCTGGCCTTGCACAGGTTAGCAGTCAGCGAGGAGAACTTGAGCCCTCGGGTTCTCCAGGAGCCTGTCTCCTTTGCCCCGGGGACAAGATCTGGCGCAGAGAGCAGATTCCAGCGCCTGCACTGCTTGTGCTGCCCGGCTGACAAGCCCGGCCTCAGCAAGACGGAAGCTGCCTTCAGTTAGCACGGATCTGGCAGTGTGTGTGTGTGGGGGGGAGGGGTGCGGGGCTCTCCAGAGCCAGCTGGTGGGCGGGCAAGGCGCAAAGAAAACTCTCTGGCTGGGATCTGCTCCAGGTGGAACTTGCTGGAAGGCCAGTCCCTACCTGGCAAGCTCACCTCCGTTCCCTGCCCTTGGCCATGGCTGTAATCCTGGTCCTTAGCCTCTTCCTGTCTCCTCCTCCCACTGAGCCCCCCCTCCCCCCAGACATCTCTTGTGGGACTGAGCAGAGATGTGAAGGGTGCCTGGCGTGACCTTGTCTGGAGCGGACTCCTTGGTAAAGGCTGACTCCCTCTCCTTGGCCTGGAATGTGAGCAATGCTGATTTTCTACTGCCTGTTGGACCTGAGCCTGCAGCTT
The DNA here is from genome assembly GCA_004024745.2 of Catagonus wagneri. Taxonomy (NCBI): domain Eukaryota; kingdom Metazoa; phylum Chordata; class Mammalia; order Artiodactyla; family Tayassuidae; genus Catagonus; species Catagonus wagneri. The sequence continues at coordinate 1,271,781 of PVHT020002421.1, forward strand.
CACCCAGGGACCGCTCTCAACCCCCGCCCACCCCCACCCTGTGGAAATCGTGTCTACGTGGCCATCAGGCTGACCCCCAGAGCCAGTCTCGCCTTGGTTCACCTTTCCCTCCTGACCACCCCTGGGCCAGATTTTATGGGAGGGGGCTCTGGGAAGCTGTTCTATAGGACGATGTTTCATCACTCACGGCCAGGAAAACGAATGTTTCTTTTTTCATTTTTTTCTTCTTTTTTTTTTGGTCTTTTTGCCTTTATCTAGAGCAGCACCTGCGGCATGTGGAGGCTCCCAGGCTGGGGGTCTAACAGGAGCTGTAGCCGCCGGCCTTCGCCACAGCCACAGCAACGTGGGATCCGAGCCGCGTCTGCGACCTACACCACAGCTCACGGCAACGCCGGATCCTTAACCCACTGAGCGAGGCCAGGGATCGAACCCGCAACCTCATGGTTCCTAGTCGGATTCGTTAACCACTGAGCCACGAAAGGAACGCCCTTCATTTTTTTCTTTTTAGGGCTGCACCTGCCGCATACGGAAGTTCCTGGGCCAGGGGTCGAATTGGAGCTGCACAGCCACAGCGATGCGGGATCCGAGCCACGTCTGCGACCTACACCACAGCTCGCAGCAATGCGGAATCTTTAACCCACTGAGTGGAGCCAGGGTTCGAATCTGCATCCTCATGGATACTAGTCAGGTTCTTAACCCACTGAGCCACAAAGGGAACTCCTAAATGCTCATTTCTTAACACGGCCACCGTGGGAATTTTCATGGAAGGAGGGTCCGTTGGGGTCCGTTGGGGTTCCAGGGGACGACCGCAAATGAACCCCGGAGGCAGAGAGACTCCAGGACAGGCACGAACTAAAGAGGGTGAGGAAGGTGGGCCTCAGGCAGCTGAGCATAAGGAGGGTTAAAGCGCTTTGGGAACATGGTGAGTTAGCATTTCCTTTTTATAGGAAATCGAAAGGAGAGAGGGTTCCTGGGTAGCCGCGGGGAGCCCCAACATCTTCCTGGCCAAGAGCGAGGCCGCCAGACACGTGGATGAAACCGCTCTGCAGTTCCGAGCGGTTCACCGAGCTTTCTGTGTCATAAGCCAGAGAGCAACTGAAATGACACATTCGTCCACACTGGCTATTGTCGAAAGGCCATCGAAGCAAGACTCCCCATGCTCGGCTTCGTGGCGCTTCTGGAGCTGGTCTAGGAATTGTTTACGAGACTGGGTATAACACGCTGCCAGGAATTGTGGATCCCAACTGGACTTCTCGGATATCTGCAGGAACCGAGGAGCCAGACGAGAGAGGGAGGGAAATCATGGGAGCAAGAGGGAGGGGGGAACCAGAGCCAGCTCCCCGGGTGACCGGGGCGGGGGAAGGGGGGTGACCCGCCCACGTCCTCACACTGCCCCACAGCCCTCTGCTGGCAGAACCTCCTGTGCCGCGGGTATTTTTATCTCCGTGTTAAGGGGTAGTTTACCTTTATTGTTCTAGTTCCCCATCCGCGCTGCCTGCCGTCTTCCCTTCTTGCACTTCTTTCTTGGCACTGGAGACACACACCCGCCTCCTTTCCAATCCTTCGGGCAGGCTCCAGGCTCCCGGAGGAGAGCAGGAGGTGGCCGGCCGAGGATCCCTCCCCGGCAGCGGACTACGCAGAGAAAGTGCACGAGAAGCAGGTGGGCGCTTTAGGCTTCTGGCTGCTGTCAGCCCGTGTGCCTCCAGAGTGGCCCTGCCCGGTCAGTGTGCTCAGTCCTGGGACAACGCACGTGTTCCAGGCACAGCCTCTCCAGGCTGGGAAAGGACCAGAAACCCCCACCCCCACCCTTACGCCATGGGCCAGGGAAGCTGCCTTCCACGTGAGAGGCTCTTGGCGCCCTGTGGGCCAGCTGGTCTGCAGCCAGGCGGCTCTGGGTATCCTTTGTTTCTGGCAGTGATGACTTCCCTCTTTGGGTCAATTATGCAGCCTAAGAGCTGTTATTACTTCTGAACAAAGTGTGCCTTGCAGCCGGTGGCCGTCCTGCGGGCCACCTTCAGAGGACCTGGGAGAGGGCGCTCCCAGCAGGTGATGGTTGGTGGGTTGGCTGCTTGGCTGGTCCGAGCCACCACCCTGGCAGGGACCTGAATTACCAGAGGGCATTTGCTTGTTGGGAGACTTCGGGGGAGGCACCGACGCGCTGGTGGGAACGCTCGAGCACCTTCCTTTGGGACCTGCCTCAGAGGCTCGGCTCAACGGTGTGAATGGGCGTGGGGCTTGGTGTGTTCCCTGGGTGCCTGGCTCAAGTTCAAGGCATGCTGAGTGAGGGGGGCAGCCCCAGGGACCTGGTTCCTGGAAAGCAGGATTTGGGATTTGGAGGGAAGCTCGGGGCTCACCTAGTCTCTACCCAGCACGGGAGCCCTGCCTCTGGCTCTCCAGCGGCTCATCTCCGGTTTTCCGTGACTTCGGATGGGCCCCGAGGAGAGTGTGAGCTCCCTGCCCCCATGGGTGTTATAAGGTTGTCCTCGATGGCCTTCTCGGTATGTCTTGGTCCAGGATCTTGAATCCTGAGGTCGGGGACTATGCACGCTCTGTGGGTCTTGTGCCAGAATCCAGCGCGGATGAGCTGATCCCAGGCAGTTGGGAGACAAATGACAAAGCCCAAACAGACAATGCAGAACTCTCATGCCATCTTTTTGTCTCATGGACTCTTCTAGAATGTTTCACAGGCTGAAAAGGGATGAACCTGGGTGCCACCTCCCCTGTTGTCCCTGGTGGAGGAATTTAAGAAGAGCCCAAGGGAGGGCTATGAAAAGGAGAGGCAGTGTGGATGGGGCCTGCTTCCTGGAGGTTTGGCCGGGCCAGTGTGCGCGTTCACAATTGTCAGGTTAAAGCCCCCCTGGAGTTCCCGTTGTGGCTCAGTGGTTAACGAATCCGACTAGGAACCATGAGGTTGCGGGTTCGATCCCTGGCCTTGCTCAGTGGGTTAGGGATCCGGCGTTGCCGTGAGCTGTGGTGTAGGTCGCAGATGTGGCTCAGATCCTGCGTTACTGTGGCTGTGGCGAAGGCCAGCGGCTACAGCTCCTGTTAGACCCCTAGCCTGGGAACCTCCATATGCCGCGGGTGCGGCCCTAGAAAAGGCAAAAAGACAAAAAAAAAAAAAAAATCCCCCGCAGGGTGAGTTTCCACCCCCTTAGCCCCCGTGGAATGTTCTGGAGTGAACAAACGAGGCTGTCTGACTTCGCTGCTGCTCTCCTTGGTGCCTGTTTTCTCTCCAGGATGACACAGACCCCTCCGGGGGATCCCTGATGGGGCGGAGGTGGGTGTGGTCATCAAGCACACATTTCGGGGACCCCCCCAGCTGGGGACCGACTGGGCTGGGCTGCATGGGGCTCTGAGGTCAGCCCCTGGTTCCTGCCCTTGGGGAGCTGAAAGTCTGTCTGGTCCACCAGGAGCTGTGGTCCGGGGGGTTGGGGTGGGGGTGACAGCAGATCAGCCGGGAACAGCGCGGGGGCAGGGCTCCCAGCCTGGACTCAGGTCACGGATACTCAGGAGCAGCAGGCAGGTGGCTGCCTCCACCAGGCACCCAGGTGTGCCGAGACACTTGCTTCATAGTCCAAGCCGTGATCATTGTTGGGAGAAGGCCCAGGGGCCATGACAGCAGCCAGGCCTGCAGGTGAAGGCGCCCTGTGTGTGAGGGGGCTTTGGGTGTCCCAGGCTGTGGGAGCAGGGCTGAGGGCGTCAGTGAGATGTGGTCTCCATCCTTGTGCCTGGGTTGATTTGGTGCTTCCTGGAATGATGCTGGTCTTGTCGGCCAGTGGAGTTCCTGGATTTTTTCATTTTATTTTTTAATTAATTAATTAATTAATTTTTTGCTTAATGAATTTTATTTCAATTATAGGTGTACAAAAATTATCACAAGTCAATTTGATAGCATTCGCGTCCTCAGTGCATCCCCCCACCCCCCCAGGTTGTCTTATTTGAAAAACCAAAGGTTTTCCAAAGTCTGTGAGTCATTGTCTGTTCTGCAAAGAAGTTCACTGTGTCTTTTTAGTTTCCGCATGTAAGCGGTAGCATTGGGTGTTGCTGTCTAATTGTCTGACTGGTTTCACTTCGCATGATAATTTCTAGGTCCATCCATGATTTTTTGTTTTTTTTAGGGCCGCACCTGAGGCATATGGAGCTGCAGCTGCCAGTCTACACCACAGCAACAGCAATGTGGGATCCGAGCCAAGTCTGCAACTTAACACCATAGCTCATGGCCACACTGGATCCTTCACCCACTCTTGGGCCAGGGATTGAACCCGAGTCCTCCTGGGTGTGAGTCAGGTTCTTTACCTGATGAGCCATAGCAGGAACTCCCAGCACTGTGGATTTTATGTGGCTTCCTTCCTTCGCTGGGCCTTTTCCAGTGTTGATGAAATGGGACACATAGCAATGGGATAATAAAGCGACCTTCTTTAGGGTTGTCAATGATGAGTGTTGTTTTTGCTTAAAGCAAACTGTTAGCTTTTCTCTTTAATCCTTTCTCTCGGTCACGGAGTATTTAGTCACCATTCGAGAGTTCAAGCCTTTTCGCTACCACGTACTTCGGAAACGTTCAGCTGCAGCTCAGTTCAGTGTGAGGGGGCCCAGCTGATGGCACACGCGGACCCCACCTTTGAGCAGGAGCAGGGGGCATCAGGCCGCCTGTCACCACGTTTGCCTGGTCAAAAGTCATAAATGTCGCCCACCGCCAGGCTCTCCGGCTGTGCCCTGTCCACGTGGTTCTTTGCAGGGCGGGACCGACCCAGCTATCCTCTGTCCTTGGCAGGTGCCACCTCCCCCACCGGTGTTCAACAAACGTTGGCTAAAAATCCCGCTCTGCCCCTTGGTCTCAGAGGAGGGGATGAGGCTCCTTGTGCAGCCCTGAGACAGAGTCCCAGGGCGCAAGGGGACCCCAGGGCTGTACCTGCCCAAATTTGCATTGCTTCCCCCTTCTCTGTGGTTTGTTCCCCAGTGCCCACCTGCGGGGACACTTTTGCTTTTCCTGGGGGCTCCTGCCCTGCCTGGGTAATCCCTGCAGCCCAGCTGATGAGGCCGGGGGTTCACCAGTGGGCAGAGTGGCCGGAAATTCCCACAAGCCTCTATGGGTGAAGGTTAATCGGGGCTGCTGTGCCAGTCAAGGTCTCAGCTGGCTCACACTTCTTCTGAATATCAGGATACGCGCTGCACTCGGGCGAGTGTGAAAAGCCTGTGGAGACAGGGTGCGACTTACCGGCCAACAGATCCTCTGGCAGGTTGAAAGAGGTGGTTCTTATATTGCAGCTCTGGCCGGGGGTCCGAGGAGCATGCATGACGTCAGAACTTACCAGAGGGAAGCAGAGTTTGACAAGGTCAACTGCGGAGCTCGGAATCCCGGCCCGGAGAGCGTCCTTCTTCCTGTTGCCCACAGAGAGGACAGGAAAACCCCACAGGTGCCCGGATGCCGTCGGGCCTGGCCGGCCATTCTGTGTGGTCCTGGAGTGTGAACAGAAAATGAGGGGGTGGGGAGCCGTCGCGCGATAGTGCAGGTTTGGGGCTTCCGTTTATGGTGTCTCTGAATTCCGTTATTCATGCAATATGTTTTTTTTGTTTTGTTTTGTTTTGTTTGGCACTTTTTAGGGCCGCCCCCACGGCATACGGAGGTTCCCAGGCTAGGGGTCTAATCAGAACTATAGCCACGGTCCTTCGCCACAGCCACAGCAATGCGGGATCCGAGCCGCGTCTGCAACCTACACCACAGCTCACGGCAACGCCAGATCCTTAACCCACTGAGCGAGGCCAGGAATTGAACTCATAACCTCGTGGTTCCTAGTTGGATTCGTTAACCACTGCACCATGACGGGAATTCCATGCAATGTATTTTACGCACCTACTGTGTGCCAGGTGCTGTTTTAGAAGTCCCAGATGCACGGGGAGGTGGGGTAGATCCTGAGCTGAGAGGATGGGTTGCGTGGGCTGAAAAATCACACGTGTCGGGAGATGACAGGAGTAAGCATACAATCCCACACTGTGAGGAGCCCACGTAGCACGAGGAGACACATGCTAAGGAGGGAATCCTACACTGAGAGCTGGAGGACCCGTGTGTGGGATGCAGGTGATGTGTGTGCAGGGTTATCTCAGACAGAAGGGACAGCATGTGCAAAGGCCCTGGGGCAGGAGACTCCTGTCACGTTCGAGGGATCAATGGGGTAGAATTAGCCTGGAGCTGGGAGTCCCCACTGTGGCTCAGAGGTAACGAATCTGACTCGTATCCATGAGGACGCAGGTTCGATCCCCGGCCTCACTAGGTAGGTTAAGGATCCAGAGTTGCCGGGAGCTTTGGGGTAGGTCACAGACACGGCTTAGATCCCGCGTGGCTGTGGCTGTGGTGTAGGCCAGCAGCGGTAGCTCCAATTTGACCCCTAGCCTGGGAACTTGCATATGCTATGGGTGAGGCCCTCAAAAGCAAAAAGAAAAGAAATAGCCTGGAGCTGATGTAGTGCCACCAAGAGGGTTTACTTTAAAGGGTCTATGGAACAACTTGCTTTCCTGGTGTGTACGTGTGTGCGTGCGTGTATGCGCGTGTATGTGCATGCGTGCATGTATGTGTGTGTGCGTGATTGTGCACGCATGCGTGTATGATTGTGCACGTATGTGCCCACCCACTTAGGAAATAGAGCAAAGGAGAAGGGAGAAGGCACTGGGGCACCCCACAAATAGCATCCTGCAGGAGAGTGAAACTGTTGTCTCGCAGACCCCGTGGTGGGGGCACGGCAAGTCTCAAACCCACTGTATGAGTGTGTCCCACCAGTCACAGGCAGCCTGGCGGGGAGGCGGTATCTTCCAACATTCTTCAAAGGCTGCTTGCTATTGACAGAGTCCTATGGTGCTGGAAGCGGGGCGGGGGAGGGGAGTGACACTCCACGCACACCTGCAGGGGTCAGGCATGGCCCCCTTGCTTCACCACATCTGCCTCGTGAGAAGGTGTCCCTTAGTCCCTGAGTTCCCCAGTCCGTTCCTCATTGAAGCGAGGCAGGCAGCAGCCCGGGGACCTGTGAGCTGAGCTTTCCTCTGGGGCCTGCTTGCCGGCTGGCCCTGCTCCAGGAGGCCTGACATCACAGGCCCTTGTCCCCCACCCTCCGTCTGTTCCAGCCCTTGGCGGCCTCCCTGTCCATCGGCTGTGCTGCCCTGTGGAGGGCCTGGTCTCCAGCCCTGTCCTGCTTCTGTCCTGAGTCCCACTGGGCCCGGCCCAGAGCTTCCCACCCCTGGAGCCCCAGGTTTCTCCTCTCATCCTCTTGTTTAGTGACCCTGAGATCGAGGGGTGGGGTGGGGGGTGGTGCTGAGTCCAGGCTGCGTGGGGATGAGGCTGTGGTGGGTGGACTGCAGGAGAGAGAAGATAGGAGAGTGGAGGATGGGGGGATGGGTCCTTGGGGGGGAAGCGTGGATAAGGGGAGATCTGGGCATGTAGGGGCCTGCGGGTGCAGGAGATGGGAGTGCGGGCATGTGTGGGTCAGGAAGCTGGGTGTGGGTGCCAGGATTTTGGTGTCAGGGGAAACTTGGGTTCCCTGTTGCCCTGCTCACTGGCAGGGTGAGCTCACTAAACTTGCTGTCTTATTTGTGAGGTGCAGATCCACGTCTGGTTCTTCTAAGAATGGCACTGCTGACCCTGGATCTGTGTCACACGGCTTTGGCACAGAGTAAACCCTGTCTGTATAAGCATCCTCTCCGTCCGCCCTTCCACCGTTGATCCCCCCTCCAGCTTCCCCCGCCAGAGCTAGGCTGATCTCCGGGTCCCAAGAAGCCTGGGGTGGGGCTGGCCGGGGCCAGGCGGTGGTCCCGGGCACCAGCTTGCCAATGCATTCCCATCACCGCACAAGAATCCCCCAAAGGACTCAGCACTTCCCTTTGGAGCGGAATGTTCCCTGGCCTAGTCTGCCTCTTTCAGGCAGTTTCTGCCTGGAAAACTCAGACGTTTGCCAGAAACAAGAGGAGCGCCCCTGAGTCCAGACAGAGTGTTCCTGGAACACGGCTTCCACCGCTGATCCTCAAGACTAGCGAAGAGAGAAACCCAGAAGCCACTGTGGACGCCCCGACAGTCTGCTTCAGAATCGGAGCTGCGGGCCCTGTGCCAGCTGCCAACCGGTTCTTACTGCTGACTCCTTATAACTTCCAAAAAGGAACCCCGCCCCGCCAACGAGAGCCTCCTTGCCCTGCTGCACATGTGGTTCCGTTTCTGTTTTGTGCCCTCGGTGCTCCCAGCTCTTAGAAACGCCACTGACCATGCAGGAAACACACACGGTTTCGTCCCAAGGAAACACACAAGCCGTCTTCTGAAGCTGATTCCTAGAAGGCCACCTCTCCGCCCACCTGCAAAGACCCACGTGCCCCTGAGGAGCGGCTAATATGCAGCGCGCTCTTTGAATTCCCCCAGTTTTGTCTGAATAAGAACAGCCTTCAAAGCCAGCCGGCGTGAACAGGTGTTCTTTCCTCTGGGGTGAAGGAAACGCGTCCTTGCCCATGCTGACGGCCGTCCCTTCCTCCTTGGACAGTGTCCGGGCAGAGCTTCAAGGCAGCCGCTCCTGCCGACAGGCCCTGGTTTCAGGCTGGCCCCGCTGGGGATTCCTTTTTTTTTTTTTTTTTTTTTTGTATTTTTGCCTTTTCTAGGGCCGCTCCCGCGGCATATGGAGGTTCCCCGGCTAGGGGTCTAACAGGAGCTGTAGCCGCCGGCCTGCGCCACAGCCACAGCGACACGGGATCCGAGCCGCGTCTGTGACCTATACCACAGCTCACGGCAACCCCAGATCCTTAACCCACTGAGCAAGGCCAGGGATTGAACCCGCAACCTCATGGTTCCTAGTCGGATTCGTTTCCGCTGTGCCACGACAGGAACTCCTTGCTGGGGATTCTTGTGCTAAGAGAGCGTGTCACAAGGCAGAAGTTCCCACTTTCCCTTCGGTGAGTGTGATATTGTGATTTATCGTAAATACGTAGTTTGGTCTTTGCCTGGTTTCTTGGCTCATAGCTCCTCAAACCCTTGGAATGGGAGCATCTTTTTTTTTTTTTAGGGCTGCACCCATGGCATATGGGAATTCCTAGGCTAGGGGTCGAATTGGAGCTGCCTCTGCTGGCTTATGCCGCAGCCACAGCAACGCCAGATCCAAGCTGTGTCTGCAACTTGACCCCAGTTCCCAGCGATGTCCGATCTTTAAACTTGCTGAGCAGGGCCAGGGATCACACCTGTCTAACCACGGATTCCAGTTGGGTTCATTACCTTGGAGTCCCAACGGGAACTCCTACATGGAGCATCTTTGGGGGCCCAGGTTGTGGGTGCCCCTTTGAAGCTCTAGCTGAGTGGCTCCTGAACCCAGGCTGCAGAAATGACTATTTGCTTGGTGGCAATGTCCCCAGTGACCAGCACAGCAACTTGCTGAAAAGAAGAAGTTCTCCAAGGTATTGGCAAGCCCCAGACTGGCTGAAACACTCTGCTCTGAGGGTATCCTAGCCGGTTCAGCAATCCGGATGCTGGGGAAGATGATGCTCTTGTTTAGAAGGTTCCCCCCCCCGGGGGGGGGCGCTAACCTGAGAGGGTCAGCCACCCACCCTGCCTGGGTGGGTAAGAAGGTGTCTGGCCAGGAGCAGGGCCCTCTACCATGAGCCCAGGCCTCCACATAGTGTGCACTTTGCAACATATCCGCCCTGGCCCCCGTGTCTCCTGCTTCTGGGACGTGAGCCTCAGTCCTGGGCCTTTGGGTGATGCCAGGCTATGTGTGGGCGTTACTGGCATCCGAGCGAATGCTGGTCGTGTGAACAGTCCCTCGTGGCTGCCTTTCCCCCTCTAAATATCTGTAAACATTAACATCGTTGTAAGGTTGGGGAATACTCATCTTAACTGGATGAATGAGAATCGCGCGCTTACAGCACCGGGGGCAGGGCGGTCCCCGACGTGCCAGGACCCCTTCTGTAGCTCCTTCTCTTTTCCTTTCAAAATAAGCAGTACATCGAATCTGAAACTCATAGGGAAGGTTCACGGCCAACCCCGCAGAGGTGCTGGCGGTAAGGGAGTGAGAGGCACTTTTTCTGAGCCGCCATCGGCCACATTCCACCCAACGTGGCAGCCTTCAGAGTGGGCAGCTGATGGCCCTGCATCCTGGCCGGGGTGGGGGGTGGAGGGGTGGCCCCCTCGGTCCCTGCCCTCCAGAGGGGGGCTGGGGCACAGTTAATGTGCCAGAATCTTGCAGTGCATTTGAGAGGCTGCCAGGCCAGGCAGCTGGTGCCTTGGGGACTTACAGAGCCCTCAGGATGACTTCTCCCCAGCACGTTCTTGTCCAGTGACTTGAAAGGCCCCCAGGAATCTGAGAATGAGAAAGTCTAGTGTGGGGCTTGGACACGCTGGACTCCTGGTTTGTTCAGAATGGGTGCTCTGATTTATAACTGCCAGCCTTGGCATTTGCTCGTAAAGCCTTTATGGAGCCAAGCATGGAAACAACGCCGAGTGTGGAGTTTCAAAGGCTCCAACTCGGTGGAGGCTTCACAGCACTCTTGGTTATTTCTGTTTCCCTGAATTTACCTGGCTGACATCCACCTCTGTATGTACTTTTCAGCAACTCATAGCGAGGGACATATTTTTCTGCTTTATAAGGAGGTGGAATGTTTTCTGCTAAAGCCTTTCAGGACTGGCAGGCAGGACACCGGCAAAGCTTGAGAATTCAGGCTGTGTTGATCCCGTGAGAGGCTTGATTAAAGAAGGTTTTTTATAAACTTCTGCCTCAGAAAGGGCTAGGGGGAAGGTGGGTGGGTTCAAGGGCCAGGGCTTATCAGAGATCATGAGCAGTAAAATGCTTGAAAAATATTCTGCATGGAGGGTGTTCCTGTCGTGGCTCAGTGGTTAATTAATCCAACTAGGAACCATGAGGTTGAGGGTTCGATCCCTGGCCTTGCTCAGCGGGTTAAGGATCCAGCGTGGCCGTGAGCTGTGGTGTAGGTCGCAGATGCGGCTCGGATCCCGCGTTGCTGTGGCTGTGGCGAAGGCCGGCTGCTACAGCTCCTGTTAGACCCCTAGCCTGGGAACCTCCATATGCCGCGGGTATGACCCTAAAATGATAAAAGATGAAAAAAAAAATTCTGCGTGGAGGGCAAAACCTAAGTCCCATCCCTGGAGAAACCTGAAACCTGCTTCCTGGAGGAGATTCCTGAGGTGCTCTTGGGATTAATACAGCAGAAGGGGGGGGGCCAGGAGGGAGGTGGGAGACTCTCTGCAAGCCCACTAAGGCCACAGCTGAGCCCTCTAGACGATGGGGAGCAGGCTGCCTGGGACGGGGCGGGGGTCAGCTCGCTTCGGTGGGGGCAGCCTGCGGGCAATGCTTCCGGTGGTGGAGCTTAAGTCCTTTATGCCCTAAGGGCTTGTGCGTGAGGAGCAGCGCTGAGCCCATTGCAAGGTGGAAAAACACCAGGCTGCAGGTTGACGTGGGTGCACGTGGTTCAGCCAGGCCCGCCCGCAGACCTGCGCTTTCCCCGCATGCACCTGCAGCCTGTGGGCTCCGTCTCTCAGCAGAAGCATGGGGCTGGGTGGCTAAGCTGGGCACTCCTGGCCTTGAGCGCAGCCTGCAGTCAATGGGTGTTGGGTGTCAGTGGCGACATCCCGACTCCTGCATGAATGACTCTGAGGCGGCATCTGTGAGTCCCCCAGAGCTCCCAGCAGGATGACGTCCAGCTGCCTGCAGCGTGACCTGCTGGACAACACGCCCTCACTGGCTTCCTCCTTCCCACCTCTCCTGCCCATCCCCTCCCATGCCCCCAGGTCAGCTCGGTTGCTGGAGAAGCCACGCGAAGGTTTTGCTCCGGGGCCAGGCCAGGGGAGTCGCGTGAGCAGTGGCCAGGCCAGCAGACTGCCTGGGGCTCGGAGGAATCTAGTCTTTATGCCCAGTGTCTTTAAAGACCACTGATTTTGATCAGTGCCAAGCCTTTCAGGGTCCAAGCCATGGCTTGCACCCCTCCTCAGTGCCATCAGAGGCCATCAGAGGCGCTGATCAGCAGGCCCAGCGACATTCTGAAGGCTGGTCACAGCTTGGATGCCGACGTTGGCCGAACCACGACCTCACCCAGCTCTGTCCAGCGGCTCTTCTGAGGACAAACCAGGGTGATTATTTAACTAGCACTCTCGGGAGCTCCCATTGTGGCACAGGAGAAACAAATCCGACTAGGAACCATGAGGTTGCAGGTTCGATACCTGGCCTCGCTCAGTGGGTTAAGGATCCGGCTTTGCCATGAGCTGTGGTGTAGGTCGCAGACGCAGCTCAGATCCTGTGTTGCTGTGGCTGTAGCATAGGTGGGTAGCCATAGCTCCAATTTGACCCCTGGCCTGGAAACCTCCATATGCCATGCGTGTGGCCTTAAAAGAAAAAGAAAAAAAAAAACCCAGCACTCTTGTCATCAACTTATAGACTTGGGTCTGTGCTTGGCCTGGACTGTCCTCCCGGTAGCCGTGATGACTTACTGGCGTGGGTGCACACTGCCCAGAGATGTGCGGTGCACCCCGGCACACATGGCCAGGGCCCACGCAGATTTTCTTAGGCTCTCCAGCTTGGAGAAATCCACCACGCCTCCTCCTCTCCCTGGGCTCCTCCTTTATTTATTTATTTATTTTTATTTTTATTTTTTTGTCTTTTTGCCTTTTCTACGGCTGCCCCCGCGGCATATGGAGGTTCCCAGGCTAGGGGTCTAACAGGAGCTGTAGCCGCCGGCCTTCGCCACAGCCACAGCAACGTGGGATCTGAGCCCCGTCTGCAACCTACACCACAGCTCACGGCAACCCCGGATCCTTAACCCACTGAGCAAGGCCAGGGATCAAACCTGCAACCTCATGGTTCCTAGTTGGATTCGTTAACCACTGAGCCACGATGGGAACTCCCCCCTTCTTTATTTTTTATTTATTTATTTTTGCTTTTGAGGGCAGCGCCCGAGGCATATGGAAGTTCCCAGGCTAGGGGTCGAATCAGAGCTACGGCTGCTGGCCTACGTCACAGTCACGGCAACGCTGGATCCTTAACCCACTGAGCGAGGCCAGAGATCGAACCCGCATTCTCATGGAAACTAGTTGGTTCATTTCCGCTGAGCCACAATGAGAACTCCATGGGCTCTGCCTTAAAAAAGTCAACAACGAGTTCATCTCTGATGACCTTAGGTAGCAATTGGCATAGATTTTACTATTTTTGGCCATACTCGAGGCATATGGAAGTTCCTGAGTCAAGGATCAAATCTGTACCACAGCTGAGACCTGTGCCGCAGCTGTGGTAATGCTAGGTCCTTAACCCACTGTGCCGGACTGGGGATCAAAGCCATATCTCCACAGCAACCTGAGCCGCTGCAGTTGGATTCTTAACCCACCACGCCACAGCGGGACACTCCTCGGCGTGGATTTTAGAATATGAGTGAAGGAAATTCGAACATCCGGATGCTGATAGATTCCCTCCATCTCCGCTCAGTTCTCAGCAAGCACTCACTGCCTCGTGGGGCCCCAGCCCCTCCTCGGAGCTGGCAAACCCATGCTGGACCTGGTGGGAACAGTTCTGCTTCTGCCCGTGACTTTGCCACTGTTGAATCCCCATGGACTTTCATCATCCCACGACAGGTGCAAGACCCTCCCTGTGCCCAGGGCTGGGGGCGCACATACCCTGGGGAGAGGACTTCATTTTGGAGGCTGAGGGGGGTTCCTGGCTCCCTGGGGAGAGACCTGCTCATGCGGGCAGACTTGGGGCTCGTGGCATTAGTGGGCTTTTTACTGAGTTAGGGGGCTGTCTCCTCTTTCTGGTCAGCTAGCTATCCGGCTACTAGTTTTCTGCCGATTAGCTCCCTTCTTCTAAGTAAATCCTTGAGACTGATTTTTTTTTTTAAATCCCCAGGTTGTACCAGATCCCATTCATTAAGGAAATGAGGGCCTTTTCTCCAACATTAAAAATACTTTTCTTGAGGAGTTCCCACTGTGGCACAAAAGGATTGGCTGTGTCTCTGGAGCACTGGGACACAGGTTCGATCCCTGGCCAGGCACAGTGGTTTAAGGATCCAACACTGCTGCAGCTGTGGCTCGGATCAGATCTGCTTCCAGGCCTGACGGTGCCGTATGTCATAGGGTGGCCGAAACAAAAACAAAACCCAAACTTTAATCGAGCACTGAGAAACTGGAAGCCAGTTCCACATTTGCAGATACTTATTCCCTCTCCTTTTTTTTGGGGGGGGGGCTCTGCTGTAACTTGTGGCTGACCCCATGCCTTAAGTGGACAGGGGTGTCCAGGGCCTATGTCACCTGAGACCACCGGAGGCTTCCTCCCCGTCCTTTGAGTGAGGAGCCTGGCCCCTGGGGGCGGTCTGTTTGGGTGGCTGTCAGTGCCCCTGCTGGTGTGACACAGGGTGTGTGGCCTCTGTTGTCCAGTACAAGGAGAGGCCTGGGAAGTTGAGCCATTTGTCTTACAGGACACTGTGGGCTAATCCTCGAGCCGTCAGCAGCATGGCTAAGTAAACATGAACCTGAAGGTACCGTCTGTATGCTGTTCTGAGAGCGCCAAGGTGCTCGGCTCTGGATCCCCAAGGCAGACCCGGGTGTGGCCACGCCCTGACCCAGGGTCCCGAGTCCGCCCTGTCCCCTCCCAGCTCAGCCCCCGTGTGGAGCCCCTGTCTCCACGTGCGCCTGCAGACACGGGCCCCTGTCTCCCTCTGCCTTGGCCTGTCGCTGCCTCTGTCCTCTCGCAGGTAACTCAGGAGGGCTGAACCGGATGGCGACTGCTCCTCCGCTAAGTGGGAAACCTCACAGAGTGGGGGACACGACTCAGCGCCCAGGCAGTTGAAGCATCTGCTCCTGCATTCCAAGCATATTCCATCTGGCGCTGTGAGCGGGGACAAGCAGCCTCCAGTTTTCCGTGCGTCTGTCCCTCCCTATCGCAGGCTGGGGCTTCGTGCGTTTTGTTCTTCTGGGGGCCGGGGACAAGAGGCCCAGTTCACAGAGGTCCCTGCACTCAGGTGCAGCTTCCCTTTCGGTCTCTTCATCCTGCGGCCTGTGCTTTGCTGTCTGAGCTTAAGCAACCCTTGGGTGACTCGCGGAAACTTGCCCAGGGCTGCTGTGACGTCAGCAACCCTGACCCGAGGCCCGGCCTCCAGGAGCTGATTGACAGATGCCCCGCCCCTCTGCCCCGCCCCCTCCTGCTCCTCCTTTCTGGGCCGATCAGCCAGATCCCATGGAGCCTTCCCCTCCTGGCTCACATCTCCCGTTCTTAGTAACTCCAGCTCCCATGAGACGGCTGCCTGTCCTGGACCCCGTGCTTTCCCTTTTCCAGGCAGCTTGTCGCCGCCCACATTCTGCGGGACCTGCTTCTTCCTAAAAGAGACGGTTCTCTTTCTTGCCGCACCCCGCTCCACCAGCAGGCAGACCCTGAGGGCAGGATCTTGTCTGGCTCAGAACAAGTGTCGTGTCTGGGGCAAATGTCTGGTGATCGAATCAAGTGCAAGCTGAAGCGGCAGGAGCCCGGCTCTCCTCGCCTAGCATTCCATCCTCAAGCTGTGAAGCCCAGGCCCCAAGAGCCCACTGACTTGCCAGAGGTGACATGGTGGTCCTGGCAGAGGTGGGATGGGGGGCCGGGAGGGCACACAGGGTGCAGGTTCTCGAGCTAGGCCCCCATCATCGGCCTGGAGCAATCTATGACACTCCTCGGTGCCTCAGTTTTCCCATCTGCACAGTGGGGATAATAAGAGCAGGTGCCCCTCCTAGGAGTACTGGGTGGTCTAAAGAGGAAACTCTGGGGAAAGCCCCGAGGACAATTCTGGCCCTTTAAGAGGGACAGAGCAGAGTTCACTGTTGCATTAATCAGAGCGGTGAGTATGCAACCCACGGTGTGGGGAGAAGGAATGATCCACAGAGTGGGCACATCCTTGGAGGGGTCTGTGAGCACCTCTCAGGTGCCTGCTCAGGCCTAGGGGGCCGCACAGAGCAGGACGTCTCTAGTTATCTCCGTTTTCTTTGGGGAGTGTCTGCAGCCCTTTCTCTGTCCTTCATTAGCCCTGCACCCACACCTGCTCAGAAGCTGACTCGTTCATTCTACAGCAGTGTATGCACTCAAGGACACGTCAGTGGTGCCCGGGGATCCGTTCCGCTCCCTCCCTTCCTCCCAGTCAGAATTCCTTCCCCTCAGCCCCATCTTAGGCAAATGGACCAGTCTGTGTACTGGGGCTCCCGGGCCCTGCCTCTTTCCTCTGCCTGCTGGGAATGTACCCACGTGCTAACACGCCAACGGAGCCGTGCTGGGACCAAGCGTGCTCAACACCGTAGTGAGAGGAGGACGTGGGTATCAGGAGAAACCGAGCTGGAAATGGCCCTGCTGAGGTTCACACGACCTGCAACGCCCCGCCTGCAGCCCTCTGTCCCAGCATGCTCTGGGGCCCCACTCCTGTAGCTTTGGGGCTGCCATCACGCTGGCCATTGCCTCCACCTCCGGTGTGGTGTGTTCTTCCTGTGGCCACGCAGAAACAGCTCTTGCTTTCTGTCGGCTTTGTTCTCTCAAGCGTAGGTAGGGTTCCTTTGGTTCCCAGGGAGCCCGCTTTCCAAGCAGCCCTGGGGCTAGCAGCTGGAGTCTTTTTTTAGGGCAGTCAAGTATTTGTACTGAATGTTCCGAATCACCCTGGCCTGTGCAGGGTCACCAGTGGAAACTGGGTAACAGGAAAGCCACTTGCTTCTGAGTCCCGAGGTTTGCTGACATCCCCCCAGGCTTTCCATCCAGAGAACAGCTGTGGCTGTCGGGCTGGGACGCCAGCACCCAGTCTTTCCTTTCTCCTCCCTGACTTCCTGTCCCTACTCTGCCGCCTTTTTTTTTTTTTTTTTTTGCCTTTTAGGGCCTTACCTGCGGCATATGGAGGTTCCTGGGCTAAGGGCGGAATCAGAACTGCAGCTGCAGACCTACACCACAGCCAATCAATGCCAGATCCCTAACCCACTGAGCGAGGCCAAGGATTCCTAACCCGCATCCTCGTGGATCCTGGTCGGATTCGTACCCTGCTGAGCCACCGTGGGAACTCGCCTGCTGCCTTTCTTGATCCCTGTCCTGGGTCCGGAAGAGGGAGAAGACCCAGACTGCGGGTCTCTCTGCCCCCAAAAGAGGCAGCAGCTACACCCCACCCTCCACCCCCAGCCAGAAATTCAAGGTCAATGACGGGCCAGCCCAGGAGATGCTCAGTCTCCATGCTCTCAGGGGAGGGGCTTGGGTCTCCCTGGACACGTGGGTTGGGTGTTCTCCTGTCTGCCATCCTTGCACCCAAGAACGCACTGGTTGGCTTCTGCTAGTGGTCAAGAACCCCCTCCCCCTTCACCGAAGTCGGTGGGTACCCAGGAACATCAGACTTTCACGCCCCCGGTCTGATGGCAAGAGTGTGGGCAGCAAGGAAAACACAGCCAACGGTTGGTCCCAAACTCCCAGGGTGCAGCAGAGCCCTGTCCATCCTGAGGGTCAGTGCTCTCGTCCACAGACCTGGCAGTGACTCCCGCTCTCTCTCTCTTCCGGGCCCCCCTCTGCACCTTCCAAAGCAGAGGTCCTTGTGGCTGGCGGGGAAGAGAGGATGAAGGGGGGCTGGTGGAGCGGAAGAAGGTGCCGGGGAGCTCTTGGTGGTGCTTTTTGGCCTTCCCTGTGGACAGCTGGGCAGCTCTGCGAATCATCACCACCCCGGCTCCTGGTGGGGGCTCCGGGGGTCGCAGGGCTGACTTGGTCAGCCGCTTTCCTAGAAGGCACGGGATCTGCTTCCCGAGATGGGGTGACCGTCCTTCTGTCGTTGCTGTTTGGCCTCCTCTGACCTGGCCGCGCTGTGCAAGGCGATGGCAGGCCCCGTCGGCAACTGGATTTCCAGGTGGGGCTGCCTTTGGCCGGAAGGAGTGGGGTTTGGAGCTTGCAGGTGGACCCCAGCTTCAGACCGAGGAGAAGGGAGTTTCTGCATAGCAGTAAGGAGAAGTGGTGACTGGACACGGAGTGTCCGATTCCTCCTCTAAGAGCCCGCTCCCCCACTTCAAGTGATCAGAGTCCCACCCACACGGCTCCTGGCAAAGAGCTGGGGGCCCAAGTGGAACCGCCTGTCCCCCAGTCGGTAAGAGGCACAGCTATTGGAACCAGAATCTAAAGGTGAATGGGGGAGTTTCCGTCGTGGCTCAGTGGTTAACGAATCCGACTAGGAACTATGAGGTTGCGGGTTCGATCCCTGGCCTCGCTCAGTGGGTTAAGGATCCGGCGGTGCCGTGAGCTGTGGTGTACGTCGCAGACACGGCTCGGATCCCGCATTGCTGTGGCTGTGGTGTAGGCTGGTGGCTCCAGCTCCTGTTAGACCCCTAGCCTGGGAACCTCCATATGCTGCGGGTGTGGCCCTAGATAAGGCAAAAGAAAAAAAAACAAGGGTGAACGGCATCCAAACGTGATGGTCAACAAGTCTTTCTCAGGGGCTCATTCAATGCGCATTCATTAGGACCAGGACTCTCTGTCCCAACCCAGATGCTCCTGCCTTGCGCAGCTCGCTGTGGGATGAGGGGCAGGTAGCCAGTCTGTTTGCCCTTGGGATCTTCATGGGTCCTCCTGTACCCAGTGGCCGCTCCCCTCGTCTTTCCCCAAGTCCGGTGGCGTGGAGTCGGGGAGAGGGGGAGAGAATGCTTGCGGGGTGGTGCTAGGGGAGGGTCCTGGCCTTTGTGTGCCTTGAGTCCCAAGTCCCAGCGTGGCCGCAGGTCCCTGGAGGCCTGTGGTCACAGATCTATTTCTAGCATCGTTCCCTAGCCCCCCACCCCCACCCCTCGGGCAGTCTCACCTCCAGGGGAAGCACCCGGGGCCTGAGAGGGCAGAGGACAAACGCCAAGTCACCGAGCAGAAAGGCCTGGGACCCTAGTACCGCTGGCACGGCCGCTGCAGTTCATCCTTGCCTCCAGGCACCGTGGGTGGCCACCGCTTTGCAGCCTCTGCCTGACAGTCTCCAAGGTTACCCTTTTCTCTTCTTTGAAGGCACCCAGCTTACGGCCTTAGGACTCGGATCACAGCTGGAGGCCGAACTGAAGGTGTGTGATGGGTCTGGGAGAGGACAAGAGGGGACAGGGACCGGGAGCCACAGACCTGGCCAGAGCTTCTCACTGGTGTTGATAAAACCAACTTTCAGACTTTTCTTCGTTTCTTCTGATTTGGTGCCTGTTGCTCAGTTAGGGCTCACGTCCAGGGTTCACTGGTAAGCCGTGTACGAAGCACCTCCTTCCTGGGTGCAACGAACTTCCTTTCTTTCTTTCTTTCTTTCTTTCTTTCTTTCTTTCTTTCTTTCTTTCTTTCTTTCTTTCTTTCTTTCTCTCTCTCTCTCTCTCTCTCTCCCTTCCTTCCTTCCTTCCTTCCTCCCTCCCTCCCTCCCTCCCTCCCTTTTTTTTTTTTTTGCTTTTTAGGGCCCCATCTACAGCATATAGAGGTTCCCAGGCTGGGGGTTGAATCGGAACCACAGCTATAGCAATGCAGGATCCTTAACCCACTGAGGGAGGCCAGGGCTCGAACCCGCATCCTCATGGGTTCTAGTCGGGATCGTTAACTGCTGAGTTACAAAGGGAACTTCCTGGTGGACCTTTCTAGCAGGCTGTTGGGGTGGGGCTCCGGAGCCAGCGCATCTGTGTCTTGGGCAGAACACTGACACATCCCTACTCCTTAAGCATCTGGAGTCAGATTTGCAGGTCAGGCCCTGGGGCCCATGGTGTCTTCCAAAGTGGTTGCATCAGTCTCCATCCTACCCACGAGCTCTCTGATGATGTGACTTTAACATTCCTTTTTTTTTTTTGTCTTTTTGCCTTATCTAGGGCCGCACCTGCAGCATATGGAGGTTCCCAGGCTAGGGGTCTAACAGGAGCTGTAGCCGCCGGCCTTCGCCACAGCCGCAGCAACACGGGATCCGAGCCGCGTCTGCGACCTACACCACAGCTCACGACAACGCCGGATCCCTAACCCACTGAGCAAGGCCAGGGATCAAACCCACGACCTCATGGTTCCTAGTCGGATTCGTTAACCACTGAGCCACGACGGGAACTCCGTGACTTTAACATTCTTTTACCTTCCTGGAACTTGTCCCAACTCAGAACTCGTTCCCATCCCCCACCCCCAACTTGGTGAACTGTGCTGGAGGCCTCGCTCTGAGGCTCCAAAGCCACCGTGGGGTCACAGACATTTCCTGGCCACCCTCTCTGGGACTGCTGGAACCAGTTGATGTGTTGAAGACATTCGGGCAGCCTGAAGATCATCCAGCTTGTCACCCACGGGTGACTGCAGCCCCTGCCATCCCCTGACTGACCTTCCTGGGACCTCGAGCTGGAAACGCCCAGGTGAGCTGTGTCTGAATTCCTGCCCCAGAGACACTGGGAAAGATAATAGTGATTGCTGTCCAGCCACTGTGTCTTGGGGAGTGTAGTTTTCTAGCCACGATACCCGGAGCATGTCTGCGATAATGAAAGACTATGCTTGCATTGTTGAATCTCAGATTACAGGCAGATGGAGACTTCTTACCTCAATGAAACTTCTTCCAAAAATCTGGACCATGTGCTTCACTTCGTGCATAAAGTTCTGTTGCACCTGTGGACCATTTTGGTATCAATTTCTAAGATTCTTGGATATGGCTGTCTTGCCTCTGATAAACTGTTAAATTTAGAATGGATAAGCAGTGAGGTCCTGCTGTACAACCAAGGGAACTAAATCCAGTCTCTTGGGATAGAACATGATGGAAGATAATATGAAAAAAAAAAGAATGTATCTGTATATGTATGATACGGTCACTTTGCTGTACAACAGAAATTGACAGAACATTGTAAATCAAACATACGGTTTTTTTTTTTTTGTCTTTTTGTCTTTTTGGGGCTGCACCCGCGGCATATGGAGGTTCCCAGGCTAGAGGTCCAATCAGAGCTGTAGCCGCCGCTGGCCTTCGCCACAGCCACAGCAATTTGGGATCTGAGCCGAGTCTGTGACCTACACCACAGCTCATGGCAATGCTGTATCCTTAACCCACTGAGGGAGGAAGTGGATTGAACCCACATCCTTATGGATGCTATATGGGTTCTTTAACCACTGAGCCACGGCGGGAACTCCTATAAATCAACTATGCTTTAATAAAAAAATAAAACATAAATAACACACACACCCCAAAACAAACAAACAAAAGAAGCAGAAGGCAACACTGAGATGCATATCATGGCACATCTCATGGGTCTCCAGGGCCCTGGCCGACGTGGGTACCTGGGCTCATAGTTTGTCTCCCTGTCCAACCAGGAAACACTGGAAAGACCAAGAAAGGAGCTGCTGACCTCCACATTTGCCTGGACTTCTGGAACGTAATTTAAAATATTTATACACGATCGGCAGGAGATTACACTGGCCACAGAGAGCTTCAAATTACTAAGTGATCCACTAGAGTGAAAAAAAAAATTCCTTTAGAGAAAACATTTTAGAGGCTGGCTTGAAACCTTGCTCTGTTCTGCTTAAACAGGTTTGGAAAAAAAAAAATTATACTCGCCAAAGAAAGTTGTCAGAAAGAGGCCCAGTGGTTGCCATGGAAGGATGCCCCTTGGATTTGCCGTTCCAGTGAAAGAACAGGGACCCTGGCTATGCACGTCCAGCTGTGTGCGCGTTTCCCACGATCAGTTCCTGTGAAGGGCGGGTCATTGCTTGGAGCAACTTCCAGGGGCGGAAGTGATGGCTGTTTGCACGTGTGCTTCCCTCTGTCTGGTGGGCATCATGTACCACTGCAGGGAAGTGTGGCCCTGGGACCGTGTTCTGTAGATGGGACCACGTCCTGTAAATGGGTTGAATCTGGTCCCTGCAATCCCTGCATCGTCCTTCGTGTTCTCTCCTCCCTCCTGCTGGCTGGACGTGGAGGGCCCGGTGGGGCCAGGGCTGCTGGAGCGAAGCCGGAGTCCCAGAGGGCTGTCCCGGGTGGGACAAGCACCCTCCATTCCCTGTGGGGACCGGGGGCAGCTGGAAAATGAACGCTTCTCCTGTTACAAGTCGCCTTGGCCAGCCTACCCAGGACACCCGGAGGACAGGTGCACTGGAGGACAGGTGAGTCGCCCTCGTCTGTGCAGAGTCTCGGCTGGTGATGGAAGTGAGCGGAAGAGGAGGGTGTCTTCCCTTGGGACGAAGCTCAGTGTTTCCTTTCACTTGTTTCCACAAGAGGCGGGAGGAAGACAGGGCAGAGACCAAACACGGGACGGAAAAACGGAGCCCGCCAAGTTCTTTGCGTCTTGTCGCTCGTTTATGGCTCGTAAGCACCATGGAAGCGGGTCAGCCTTTGGCGTCGATGGGCCAGAGGCACGGAATGTATTTCCAAGTGTTTACCTTTCTTTAAACCTCTTTCGTACTGTGTCCTGGCCGGAGGGTCTCACTCCATCGTGTAGGCTTAATTGTAATCGTCAGTAACCACCACTGGCCGGAGGAAAATAAGTGAGTGAGGGTTCTTCTTTTTCTTCCTCTTTTTTTTTTATAATCTTCATCATTTACTTGGCCGTAAAGACTTCTTTCGGAAATCTGGCTGTTTGGAATTGCAGACGAAAAGCCAGACACCCCTGGAAGGGGCCAAGGTCAGATGGGTTTCTCCGTTAGCCTGATGCTTACAAACTGAAAGTGAGGATGGGTATGTTACTGCATATTTTCTGGATGGGTGTGCATACTCATTCCTAAAAGTTCAAAACGGTCACTCTTCCTCGTGCCTAAAAATATCATTCTAGGTACCTTCACCCACAGGCCTCACAAGCCTGTTCAGAGCCCTGTCACCCGCGAGCACCCACTCGAGGCAATTCTAGTTCATCGGCGCTCTGACAGTCATAGACAGCTGCCCATCACCTCGTTTTAAGCGGAAAAGGAACGTGGGGAATGCTGGGGAGTAAACAGTGATGGGAAATCTGTTTTTAAGAGCTGGTGTATTTGGAGTTAAAAAACAGTTCAGGGAGTTCCCATCGTGGCTCAGTGGTTAACGAATTTGACTAAGAACCATGAGGTTGTGGGTTCGATCCCTGGCCTTGCTCAGTGGGATAAGGATCCGGCGTTGCCGTGAGCTGTGGTGTAGGTCACAGACGCGGCTCGGATCCCACGTTGCTGCAGCTGTGGCAAAGGCCGGCGGCTACAGCTCCTGTTAGACCCCTAGCCTGGGAACCTCCATATGCCGCGGGTGGGGCCCTAGATAAGGCAAAAAGACAAAAAAAAAATTCAGTTTCCAATGCCTTGAATGATTTTATTGTGAACGATCGTGACAAAGGGGAAATGAATAGGAAACAGAGACGGGAGAGGTAGAACTATTTCACGTGCAATTACGTTTTACTTCATTGCAGGCCTGGCTCTGCGCTGTGGTGCCTGGATTTGCACCTGTCTACATGCTGACAAATTTTACTGGAATTAGGAGATCGCAGATTAGGAGGCTTTTTGAAAGATGGAGCTGCAGTCCTCTGCAGATAGACTCCGAAAGCGTGTGTGTGCCATTATGTTGAGCTGCAAAAATGATTTTGGGTCTATCTTTCTGTCTCTTCTGCGTACGGGGGTTGATGTAAAGTTTTTATTACATAAACACGGTGCCAAGAATGCTTGCGTCTGCAAAGAGCCGGCCAGGATCCCAGACATAGCAAAGTTTCAAGGCAGGATGTTTAAGAGATTAGGATTTGGTGATGCTCACAGAGTGACGGGTTTCTTCACGATCCTCTGACGTGCTATGGGTCGGTGGATTCCAAGCTGATGATCCTATTTGCTAACTCTTCCCGTGGGAGGCACCTTCTTTTTGGAGCTATGGTTGCATTAACGAGGACGGCTGGGCTGCAGAGTAACGCTCTGCTCCTTTGGGCAGATAGACTTGTTTTTCTCCAGCTCTAGGAGGCGAGGGTGGTGGCGATGATGTTGGGAACGTGGCACTGCCCCAACTCTCCTGACTCTGCGGGGCTGGGGAGTCATCAGACCTCAGTTTTTTGTTTTTCTTTTTTTGTCTTTTTGCCTTATCTAGGGCCGCACCCGCAGCATATGGAGGTTCCCAGGCTAGGGGTCTAACAGGAGCTGTAGCCGCCGGCCTTCGCCACAGCCACAGCAGCGCGGGATCCGAGCCGCGTCTGCGACCTACACCACAGCTCACGGCAACGCCGGATCCTTATCCCACTGAGCGAGGCCAGGGATCGAACCCGCAGCCTCACGGTTCCTAGTCGGATTCATTAACCACTGAGCCACAATGGGAACTCCCAGACCTCAGTTTTGAGCGTGAATGCGAACTTCGCAGCTGAGGCCATGCTGACAAGGAGCTGAGGGCCTGAGACCACCCTGGGGTGGGCAGCTGTGATTTTGGGGGGCCTCACATTTTTTAAGACACCAGGTCAGTCTCCCAAAGCAACAGAAATAAAAGCAAAAATAAACCAATGGGACCTAACCAAACTGACAAGCTTTTCCACAACAAAGGAAACCATAAAAACAAAACAAAACAAAAACAAAAACCCAAAAAGACAGCTTATAGAATGGGAGAAAATAGTTTCAAATGATGCAACTGACAAGGGATTAATCTCTAAAATATACAAGCAATTTATACAACTCAAAAGCAAAAAAGTCCGAATTCCCATATCGGCTCAGTGGTTAACGAATCTGACTAGGAACCATGAGGTTGCGGGTTCGATCCCTGGCCTCGCTCAGTGGGTTAAGGATCCGGCGTTGCCATGAGCTG
Organism: Catagonus wagneri; assembly: GCA_004024745.2. Lineage (NCBI taxonomy): Eukaryota > Metazoa > Chordata > Mammalia > Artiodactyla > Tayassuidae > Catagonus > Catagonus wagneri. The sequence goes on from PVHT020002421.1 coordinate 1,296,447, forward strand.
TGGTGTAGGTTGCAAACGTGGCTCGGATCTTGAAATGCTGTGGTGTAGGCCGGCAGCTACAGCTTCTGTTAGACCCCTAGCCTGGGAACCTCCATATGCCACGGGTGCGGCCCTAGATAAGGCAAAAAGACAAAAAAAAAAGGAAAAAGGCAACAACCCAACTGAAAAATGGGGGAAAGACCTGAATAGACATTTCTCCAAAGAAGACACGCAGATAGCCAGTAAGCACTTGAAAAAATGTTCAACATCACTGATTGTTAGAGAAATGCAAATCAAAACTACTGTGAGGTACCACCTCACACCAGTATAATATATAATGGCCATCATTAATGAGTCCACAGTAACAAATGCTGGAGATGGTGTGGAGAAAAGGGACCCCTCCTGCACTGTTGGTGGAAATGTAAGCTGGTACAACCACTGTGGAAAACAGTATGGAGGTACCTTAGAAAATTACACCTAGAACTACCGTATGACCCAGCCATCCCACTCTTGGGCATATATGTGGACAAAACTTCCTTGTAAAAGACACATGCACCCGTATGTTCATTGCAGCACTACTCACAGTAGCCAGGACATGGAAACAACCTAAATGTCCATCGACAGATGAATGGATTAGGAAGATGTGGTCTGCATACACAATGGAATACTACTCAGCCATAAAAAGAATAAAATGATGCCATTTTCAGCAACATGGATGGAGCTAGAGACTCTCCTGCTAAGTGAAGTAAGTCAGAAAGAGAAAGACAAATACCATATGATATCACTTATATCTGGAATCTAATATATGGTACAAATGAACCTTTCCACATAAAAGAAAATCATGGACATGGAGACTTGTGGTTGCCAAGGGGGAGAGGAAGGGAGTGGGATGGACTGGGAGTCTGCGGTAAATACATGAAAACTATTTGGAATGGATAAGCAATGGGATCCTGCTGTGTAGCACTGGGAACTATGCCTGGTCACTTGTGATGGAGCATGATAATGTGAGAAAAAAGAATGTATACATGTATGTGTGACTGGGTCACCTCGCTGTGCAGCAGAAAATTGACAGAACACTATAAACCAGCTATAATGGAAAAAATAAAAATCATTATTAAAAAAAAAATTCTTGAGACGCCTCCCAGTTAGAGGTGGGGTTGCTGTCCCCTTCCCTTGATTCTGCGTGGGCTTGTGAGCCCTTCACCCAATAGCCTGGGATGGGGGCTTGACCTTGGACGCCTGGCAACGCTGCCTCATCCTTTTGGGAACACCTGCTCTGAAGATGTTTCTTCCCAACCAGGCGACACATGGGGGGGTGGGGGGGTTGAGAGGAGCCCAAACCACGTGCAAATGTCACAGGCGAGTGTTCCCAGGGTCCCCAGCCCCCCGGGCCCCCAGCCTTGGAGTCATCCCTTCCCAGGCTCCAGCCCCAGCCATTCTGGTGACCCCAGCTTGGGGTGCAGACACTGGCGAGCAGGGCCAGCACCCCTGCCGAGCCCTGCCTGAGTTCTGACCCGCAGGGTCTAAAGGTGGGGTGGTCTGTCACACAGTGAGGAAGACCCAGCACCCGATTAGGCCTCCCTTCCCGCTGGGTGTGAGGGCTGAGGCCGGGGTGACAGGGAAGACAGCCAATACGCATGCAACCCTTCCCAAGGGCACCCCGCCTTCAAGTCCTTTACTGCTGCTGACTGCCTGCGCCTCACACCGGCCGAGGCTCGGAGGAGGGGAGCCTGGCCACTCGTGGTCTTGTTCCCAGCACCTCCTTGGAGGGAACCCCGCCCTGGGAGGGCCAAGGTTCATTGCCAGGGGCGTGAAGGTTTTTAAGATGAGGGGACAAGGAGAACGCCACCGAGGGAGGAGGGCCCTGCAAGGCCCAGCTGGTGTCCTTCCTTTTCCCAATAAGCGTGGGACACCTCTGCCCTTATTCCTTGTGTGTTTGTAGGACACACAGCCGGGCTGGCCCCACATCCTTGGCGCCACCCTGGGACGGGGCCCCCGACCCATGCCCCTTGCTCAGGACTTACCTGCGGCTCCTTGTTGGTGATGTGTCCTCTGAGCAGAGGGAAGGCCCCCAGTTGTGCCACCTGGGCCAGCCTCTAGCTCTCTATTTACTTTTTTCCCATTAAAACTCCCCCCCCCCGTTTTTTTTTTTTTTTTGCTTTTTAGGGCTGTACCCATGGCGTATGGAGGTTCCCAGGCTAGAGTTTGAATCAGAGCCTCAGCCACCAGCCTACACCACAGCCACAGCAACGCCAGATCCGAGTCGCATCTTTGACCTACACCACAGTTCACAGCAATGCTGGATCCTGGATTCATTGAGGGAGGCCTGGGATTGAACTTGCATCCTCAGGGCTACTAGTTGGATTCGTTTCTGCTGTGCCACAGTGGGAACTCCAAGACTTTTATTTCTTTTTAATTACTTAATGAATTTTACCACAATCATCACAACCAAATTCTTTTTATTTTTAATTAAAAATTTTAAAAAATTGTTTTGGCTGTGCCTGTGGCATTTGAAAATTCCCAGACCAGGTATCAAACGGGCGCCCCAGCTGTAACCTGAGCCACAGCAGTGACAACGCCTTAACCTGCTGAGCCACGCAGGAACCCCACTTTCTTTCTTTTTTGGACAGGTTTCAAGTTCACAGCAAAACTGAGGGACAGCGGCTTCCCCAGATCTTTCAGCGTGTGTGTCTAGCGTGGGGTCTCCTGGAAGCAGCCTGGGAGGCAAGGAATGAATGCGAAGTGCTTGTTTAGGAGGTGATTGCGGCCAGTCCCGCTCAGGGAAGGAAGCAGGGAGACAACGAGGGGAAGCAGGACCGTAAAATGTGTGTCTTATATAACCGAGCCCCCAGGTGGGTGCTTCTTTGGTTCGCGGGCTGGATGCTGAAAAGTGCCTCAGGCGGCCCCAGCGAGGCCAGCCGGCGGAGTCTGAATTCCTCCTCCTGCTCCACGCCCACTGGCCGAGGCTTTGGATGGGAGCTACAGGACTGCAATCAGGCCAGGTACCTGCACCGGCTTCCTGCAGGGCTGTGAGAGAGCAGTCTGAGCTAAGGGCTAGCGGGAACCACCCCCGACCCCAGGGGCCAGGACTCAGACATTCTGGCCCTTGGCCGGCAAGGTCACAGGATTTATAGCAAGGGGACATTCCTTTGAAAAGCCATCTGCCCCATCACCCACCCCAGCGTCTCCCAGGTCCTTCTCTGTTTTTCGCTGGAGGAATCCCAGCCTCCCAGGTGGCAGGGCCGACCTGTGATGGGGTTACTGGGTGTCAGCTGTGGGCAGGGCCGGTGCAGCCCACGGTGGGCCTGGCCAGGAGGCAGCTCTTGCTTTGCAGAAAGAACCCTTTTTTTTTTTTTAACTTAATGAATTTTATTACATTTATAGGTGCACAAAAATCATCACAACCAAATTTGATAGCATTTCCATCCCAAACCCTCAGTGCATCCCCCCACACGCCAACTTCTCTCATCTGGAAACCATAGGTTTTCCAAAGTCTGTGAGTCAGTATCTGTTCTGCAGAGAAGTTCATTGTGTCCTTTTTTTTAGATTCCACATGTAAGCGGTAGCATCTGATGTTGGTGTCTCCTTGTCTGACTGACTTCACTTCGCATGATAATTTCTAGGTTCATCCATGTTGTTATAAATGCTGTTATTTCGTTCCTTTTAATGGCTGAGTAATATTCCATTGTGTATATGTACCACATCTTCCCTATCCACTCCGTCGATGGGCATTTAGGTTGTTTCCATGACCTGGCTATTGCATAGAGTGCTGCAATGAACACCAGAGTACCTGTGTCTTTTTGAGTCATGGTTTTCTCTGGATAGATGCCCAGGAGTGGGATTGCTGGATCAAATGGTAATTCTATTTTCAGTTTTCTGAGGTATGGAGAAGGAACTTCTGCCTTCCAACACTTTCCCTTCTCCCTTCTCCCCGGCCCGTGCTGATCAGACTACCAATCAGACCATGACCACTAGCAGCCTTGGCCACAGGCTTGGGGTTGGCCCCGGGTCCGATCCAGGCCCTCAGAGAGTCATTCTTTGGCCCTGGACAACGAACAAACCAGTTTCCCTCTCAGTACTTGCCATTCTTATGACACTGCACAGCATGAAGTGCTAGCTCACGCGCTGGCTCCCGAGGCTGCCCGCGACTGCACGGGCAGAGTGGGGAGACGTCATCACCTCTGTCTTAGAGGGGAGGAAATGGAGGCCCTCGGGGGCGGTGTGGCTCCCCTGCCACACGGGATCCGGTGAGTGGTACCCGATGGCTAGTGTCTGACATCCCTTCTTCCTGGGACCGCGTGGCTGTTGAATTCTCAGCACCACTTCTGGGGCTTCCATGGTGATGGTGGCGGATGGGAGCTCACCTGCCCACTGCTCCCGGAAGGGCTGGCCAGGCCATCTGGAAGGACCCAGATCGTGCCATGCTTCTAGTGCTCTGTGTCCTTTTCACCAAACCACACCCCCTTCGATTATATGAAACACTGAGCATAGGAAATGATACTTGTGCTGACGACATGCTTGGGGCGAAGCGCCCCAGTGTTTGCCGTTTACCTTGAAATGAACAAAAAATATGCTGGGGTGACGGCTGGCTGTGACGGACAGAAAACCAGAGCAACGGACGCTCACGGAGGCATCTGGGCGGCGGGGCCCTCTCAGCGATTCTCGCAACTTTTCTTTCTACTGGAAACCCTCACATTAAACGTTGGGTGATTTTAGTGCCGCGAGGCCTCTAAGGGGCACCCCTGCGGTTCTTCAGCCTGCACCGATCACATGATCAGAGTACAGTAGCGGAGACAGGGCCACCTCCCCAGGCGTGAAGGGCCCAGGATGCGTGTTCCTGGGAGCACAGGCTTGCGGCGCAGGCCCGGGCCGCATCCCCCAGCGTGGTCAGCGGTCCTGACCTGGCCCTGACCGCCGGCAGCCATCAGTCACCTAGACAAACACGCTCACGGCCAGACACGCCCCGAGGGACGAGGAAGCACCACTCCGGGTTGACAAGTACTGGCTTACCCCTCATTGGACATGAAGGAGGCCCAGAGAGGGTGATCCACTTCAGAGATGGCACACAGCACGGGGGCGGCCATGGCAATCTAGGGCCCAGGGGGCCTTGCGTCCTTGGCTGGACCTCTTTCTTATTCTCTTGCTTCTGAGACTCTCAATGGCAGACGCAGTTGGTAACTCAGGGCATGGTAGCGATTCTTTGTACTGGCTACATCTAAGATATTGAAACTCAAGTTTTTGTTTGTTAGTGTGGTTTGTTTTGTTTCTTGGCCACCCCCTGCAGCATATGGAAGTTCCCTGGGCCAGGGATCAAGTCCGAGCTACAGCTGTGATCTACACCACTGCTGCGGCAATGCCGGATCCTTAACCCACTGCTCTGGGCCAGGGATTGAACCCTGCCGCTGCAGAGACCACGTCAGATCCTTAACCTGCTGCGCCCCAGCGGAAACTCCCGAAACCACGGTTCATGTGCTTTTTCTTTTACACAGGTCTCAGGATATGTGCTCAGAACCATTTTCTCCGGGATCGCTGACAAGTTGTGCTGACCCAGGCACAACAGAGCACCATTCCACAGGGCTCACCGGCTGCTTCTATGTGGCCCATGACACTGGAAAGGCTCTCTGTAGTCCTTGGTCTACGCAGTTACTCAATCTGAGACCAGGCGGTTCCTGGCCTGGGTTCACACTGAACTTCCACCGGGTCAGTTTCATCACCCTGGAGGCCCTGGGGGCTGCATGTCTGCCGCTGACCTGCACTCACCTGTGCATTCCAGCCTGCGCTCCCTGCTGGGCCCAGCAGCCGTCCGCCTCCCGGCAGGATCCAGCCCGCCTCACCCCAGGGAGAACTCCCTACAGCCGGCTGAATTATACTTCCTTCTCTGGGGTTTTTGGTCTCATTTTATTTAAAACATTTTTATATTGAATTTTTAAGTCATGCTCACGGATTATGGAATCTCCTGGGCCTGGGATCGAACCTGTACTATAGCAGTGACCTGAACCTCTGCAGTGACAATGCCGGATCCTTAACCCGCTGTACCACAAGGGAACTCCTTCTGCTTATTTTATTTTATTTTATATTTTTAGGACCACACCGGAAATTCCTGGCTAGGGGTCCACTCAGAGCTGCAGCTGCCAGCCTGCCCCACAGCCACAGAAACTTGGGACCTGAACTGCATTTGTGACCTACGCTGTAGCTTGCGGCAACGCCGGATCCTTAACCCACTGAGCGAGGCCAGGGATCAACCTGCATCCTCATAGGTACTAGTTGGCTTCTTAACCCACAGAGCCACAACAGGAGCTCTGTCCTGCCTCATTATAAATCTGGCTTTTATTTTAAATATGCGGTGAGCTCCACACTCTGGGGAACAGAATGGGAAGCCTCTTTGTTCTGATGACACATGTACAGGATGCAACGTGGGTGAGCTGCCACTGGGCTCAGGACGCTTCTCACAGACGCAGTAGTGTTTCCACAGGCTGATGAAACTCCAGGACACGACTTTTCCAAAAGTTTTGCCTCAGTTCTCTGAGACATACATTTGGAGCATTTTAATTCGGCTCTGGGATTAGTTAGTCAGAAGCACTCTGGAAAGGTTTGCTGGGATCTCTATTGAAACTGCAGATTGGAGTTCCCGTCGTGGCTCAGTAGTTAATGAACCTGACTAGCATCCATGAGGAAGCAGGTTTGATCCCCGACCTCGCTCAGTTGGTTAAGGATCCGGCGTTGCCGTGAGCTGTGGTGTAGGTCGCAGAAGCGGCTCGGATCCCGCGTTGCTGTGGCTGTGGCGAAGGCCGGCGGCTACAGCTCCTGTTAGACCCCTAGCCTGGGAACCTCCACATGCTGCGGGTGCAGACACAAAAGGCAAAAAAGAAAGAAAGAAAGAAAGAAAGAAAGAAAGAAAGAAAGAAAGAAAGAAAGAAAGAAAGAAAGAAAGAAAGAGAAATAAAGAAGGAAAGAAGGAAAGAAAGAAAGAAACTGGCAGGTTAATCATTGGTGTCTTTCTTTGTTCCCTCTGAGCCATCATAAAATCACAGCGAATGAACACAGAAAGGTGTAAATCCATAGGGATGTGGACTGGATGTGCCAACAAAGTTTTGGAATGTGGGAAGGACATGGCTTCATGGAAGAGATCAGCTACAAACTATGTGCCAGCCAGTGCAGGTGAGCACGTGTGTGTGTGTGTGTGTGGGTATGTGCACACGTGTGTGGTGTGTGGGTGGGAGATGGGTAGTGGGACAATAAAAAGGAAGTTTAGGGCTATTCCAGTTACTGTTCTTATACAACGAATCAATCCACAGTGACAAGCACATGACGTTATCCTGAATTCAGACAGGGCATAGTGGGACTGGTTTATATTTTTCTTTTGGGGGGAAGGGGACTTTTAACTTTGCTCTTCCATGTCTGGAGCCTTAGCTGGGGATACCCCAAGGCTGGTTGACCACAGCACCTGAAATGGCCTTTCTTGTGGCTTGGGCTTCGTCACAGCATGGTGGCTGCATTCTCCAAGGAGTATCCCAGGACAGGCGGGTGGAGACTTCTTAGCCTTCTGTGACCCAGCCTCGGGAGATAGATGCCCAGCCTTGCTTTGATCATAATCTGTTGCTGAAGCCTGACGATTGGAAAGAAAAGTGCTTAGACACTCCCCTCTTCTTATGAGGGTGTCACAGAACTTTGGAGCCATGCAGAAGCCCAGGGCACTTGGAGTCAGAATCCCTGGATGCTCAGAAGGCCAGAGAGAGGGCACAGCCACACTGCAAGAGTCAGGAGGGCTACCCCTTGCAAAAGCTGACTCATGGAGGTCTGAGCTTGGCAATCCCAGTGAGAACTGAGAACAGAGAACCTAGGCTGAAAACAGGTGAATCAAGCAAAAATATGCTTTCTAAATAGTCAGACCCCTTACCACTGAGTCCTCTTACCCCACTTAGCTTAGCTGCCACCCTGCAGGCAGAATGTTGAATGATTCTTCTCTAGTGAGACTGGGAAACAGAGAAAAGACCTACAGGATTGACATCTGTGAGTAGCTCAGTGAAATAGACCAACACCCACCTGATCAACCTAAAGAGAAATAACCAGATGGCAAACTCCACTCAGCCACACTGACCTTCCAGCCATCCTGCCGGGGCCTTAAATGTGAGCGAGATGGCTCCAGGCACCTGAGCACTGGAGGAACGTCTTTAAAGGCAATGACAGAGATAACCAGTAACCACAAAGATCAGAAAGAAGAAACTCAAAGAGAGAGAGACAGTGCAGAAAACAAAGGCATAGCCATGAATCGATCATATGACAGTAAAAAGAAGAACACTTAGAATACATGCAAGAGCTCTTAAAAATTTAAATTAGGTAGCAGAAGTAAAAAAAAAATCCAATGGAATTTCAGAAAATAGTGTTGAGGAAACCTCAGGGAATAGAAGAGAAAACCAAAGGTAGTCCTAAGAGGAAAATTAAAGAATTAATCAAGGAGGTACAACAGTTGACAAATAGGAGCTCCTGACAAAGAAAACAGGAGAGGAAATTAGCAGAGACAATAACCAAAATGGAAGGAAGGGAGTTCCCAGGCTGGAAGTGCTTAGCACAACCGGTGACAAAAAGACCCATGTCAATTCATATTACCATGAAACTCAGGATACTAGGGATAAGAAGAAGATACTAAAAGCTTTCAGAGAGAGAAAAAATAGCCCATATATGAAATATTTGCAATGAGCATGCCATCAGCTTCCTCAGAGCAGTGGAATGGGTGTCAGTGGAATGATGCCTTCTGCACTGGGAGGGAGGGGGTGGATCTGCATCCTGGACTCTTATACCCAGCCAAACTATCAGGCAGGTGCATAACCCAAAGAGTAAATTTGCTGCTGAGAATCTTGATTGATTGCATGTGAAAATGCCCACATTTTCTTGGGCTTAGATTTATGTGGAATCTTTCAGGAAGGAACTATAGGACCATGTTTGGTGGAGTATTTATCCCAGGGTCTACCTTTTTTTTTTTTTTTTTTTTGCCTTTTTGCCTTTTCTAGAGCCGCACTCATGCATATGGAGCTTCCTAGGCTAGGGGTCTAACAGGAGCTGTAGCCGCCAGCCTGCGCCACAGCCACAGCAACATAGGATCCGAGCTGCATCTGCAACCTACACCACAGCTCACGGCAATGCTGGATCGTTAACCCACTGAGCACGTCATAGTTCCTAGTTGGATTTGTTAACCACTGAGCCATGACGGGAACTCCCCCAGGGTCTACTCTTACCCCTTTGACGTATCCTGCTCTTCAGGATTCTCCCATCTCTGCTTTCCTTTATGGTCAGACTTGAAAGCATCATGTGCGTCTCTGACATCTGAAAGCAGAGCGTTCCCATGAAACCTTTCCTAAGCCGAAATGGTGTAAGGAAAGGAAGCAGTTCAGTTAGGACCCGTTTTGCTAACAGATGCACAGAATCAGTGGAGATAAAGCCCAGATGCTCACAGACACTGTTCAAGTTGGCAGCTCTTCGCTGAGATGCTGAGTGTGTTTCCGGGAAGAAGGTTGGTGGTGCCATTCTTGCTGCTTGCGGTGTGAGCTGCCTCTGTAAGGGCTGCTGCAAAACGAATGCTGATCACTCTGTTCACTTTGTGCCTTTTTCCACAAAAGCGAAATCCTTTTGGGATTTCTTTTGGTTAGAGACAACCGAGGTTGGTCTTTTGTAAGAGCCAGGTGGCACAAGGCGAACTTTCGAAATATGAGGGGAACCTGGATACAGGAGTGGTTCCAGCCTCCATGGATCCTTCGAACTCATCCTGCCTCCTCTTTCTCACTCCCCACGTGTTCCGTTTTTCTCGACGACCGTTTCATCCTTTCTCTTATTTCTTAAGATAATAAACATAATATAATGTGGAAAAGATTAATCAAAGTAAAAGTCCCCATTTATCCTCCCTCAGGTGTTACTATTTACAGTCCGTTCCATGTTCTGTTTAGGAAGATCTTTCTGGTGCCAAGCTTACAAATATCTCCTCCCACATTTTCTATTAAATGGACATTTTATTTTTTTTTTAATTTATTTTTTATTTTTTTGCATTATAGCTGGTTTACAGATTTTCCAACTGCACTGTGTGTTGACCTGGTTACATGTACATATATGGATTTGTCACATGTGATTATAGACATAGTTCCCCGTGTTATACAGTTGGATCTCCTTACTCTTCCATCACTAAAGCACTAGTTATCCCCATTCCCTCCCACCCCTCCCCCACCCCTCCCCTCCCCCTCCCCCTCCCCCACTCCCTTGGCAAACATAAGTCTGTTCCCCAAGTTCGTGATTTTCTTTTCTGTTGAGATGTTCTAAACGGACATTTTAAAAGGAAATTTATATACTTCATCCAACTGGCATTTGTTTTTCTGCGTGTCGTGAGGAACTTGGGTTTCGGCTGAGGGAAGGGCCACTCGGCTCCACTCACTGATGGGGAGGGCACGTGGCTTCCCATCCAAGACGCTTTTCAGTCTCATCTTGCTCCCCGCACCGGGCACCTGGCTGTGTCCGCACTCCTTCATCACGACTTCCTGGGCTCCAGCAAAGGGATGGGTTCCCTCTTTCTTCTCTGGCTGTCCCTCCCTGGAGTCCTCTCCTGGCTTTTTGGTGCAGTCCACCCCACTCCACCTGGCTCAGGCCACCTTCCCCCTGGAGCACCAGGGTCCCCCTCCCTCCTTCTTCCTCCGGCCTGCTGATCACCTTCCCTCCCCAACACCTGTCTCTTCTGTAGAGACCCCGGGTCACCTTTGCTGCTCCTCCATATGCTGTCACTGCATGTCCTGCGGATCCTGATCTTGCTGGGTGCGAACTTCCAGCTTCTGTCCCTCCCTCTCCCCCCAGGCTCTCAGAGGTCCCCGCCCTTTCTCAGTCTGCGCTCTCACATCTCTGGGACTTCGGAGGGCCATTCCTTCTGCCTCGGACTTCCTTCCTCTGTCTGTCTGACAAAGCCCAGGCTTCCTGGAACCCCAGTCCCGCCTCTCTCCCTCGCTCCATTCTCTGAGCCGCCTGAGCTCGGAGCCCTCCTCTGTCTATGTGACAATCAGAGCCCGTGCGCCCCACTGGGTCCTCTTCCTCGACGACACCAGGTACTTTGCCAGTAACGGGACAGGTAAGAATCTGGAAGCAGGAGAGGCGAGTGGCCTGAGGCAGTGCCGTCAGCCAGGGACCCTGGCCAGTGGCCAGCCTGCTTGCTGGGAGTCAGGCTGTGGCTGGAGGGAGGTCAGGCCGCCCCGGCACAGCCCTTATCAGTTCAACTGAAGGGATTCAACCAGGAAGCCCTGTGGCTGGCTGCCCTGCCTGGCCTGCTTGCAGCTTCTTTTTAAAAGAATACATTTTGTTCTTCCAAATCCCGAAGAATGCCTGAAAGACACGTTGGCTCCTGGGGCGGCTATGCCAAGATCAGGCTGCCAGGGAACCCTTTGTGGGCAGCATCAGTGGCTCCACGACTCAGGGCCACCGTCTCTGGGCTGGGTCTGCCACACACGCGCCACTTGGCTGCTCTCCCTAAGCCCTGAATGGACACGGTGCAGCAGCTCTGGCTGCTTCAACGTCAGAGTTTGATTTCCCGGTTCTCTGAGGAGGCGGGGAGTGAGTGGAGGGCCGGCCGCTTGGCCGAAACACACGCCCTGGGCTGGTTAGAGGCACAGGTCCAGTGCAGGTAGGGTCACCGTGGTTCTTTGGCTGCTCAGCACAGTAACCGCAAGGACCAGCTGTGTTTTAGGTGCAGGCACCGGCCAGTGCCTTGGTGCAGGCACTGCTTCCCTTGGCGAGAAGTTTTCTGTAACATCTCTGTCTGTCAGTCCATCTGCAAGCCTTGCTTCACCCCTGCCTTTCTATAAACCTGGCTGGCTAGTGCCAACACACAGCCGCCACCAATTCCTCTCTCTTCCTCGGCAGATGCCACTAAGTACTCATGGTGGTGTCTGCATGCAGCCTCAGAATCCTTCTCGGGGTTCCCAGTGGTTAACGAACCTGACCAGGATCCATGAGGATGCGGGTTAGATCCTTGGCCTCGCTCAGTGGGTTAAGGATCTGGCATTACTGTGGCTGTGGCATAGGCTGGCAGCTGTAGCTCCAATTCGACCTCAACCCCTAGCCTGGGAACTTCCATAGGCTGTGGGCATGGCCCTAAAAAGCCAAAAAAAAAAAAAAAAAAGAATGCTTCTCAACATTTGTTGGGGGCTGCCTTTCCAGGTGATCAGTCTTTCTTTTTCTTTTTGTCTTTTTGCCTTTTCTAGGGCCGCATCTGCGGCACATGGAGGTTCCCAGGCTAAGGGTGTAACAGGAGCTGTAGCCGCCGGCCTTCGCCACAGCCACAGCCACGCGGGATCCGAGCCGCATCTGCAACCTACACCACAGCTCACGGCAACGCCGGATCCTTAACCCACTGAGCGAGGCCAGGGATCGAACCCACAACCTCATGGTTCCTAGTCAGATTCGTTAACCACTGAGCCACGACACGAGCTCCCCAGGTGGGTCGCTTAAGAGGCGTTCTGGGAGCCAAGTATTCACGGCTCTAGTGTAAACCCTGGCCTGGGCCCACCACGACAGTCACAGCACGGGGCTGGGCACTGTAAGGGCTCCCGGTTCCCCTTTCTGGTTTCACAGGTGAGGAGGTGGGGCCCAGAGGAGGCGAGCGCAGGATGGCTGTGGTGCATTCAAGCACGTCCTGCAGGAGAGGTGGGGACACATGCCCGGCTTGGGAAGCCTGCATTTGGGGGTTCCCTCTTGGGAATCAAGAATAAGATGGACGGTAAGGGCTCTGGCCAGCGTGGTGGCGTGAGGAGCCCATTGGTCTCCATGCAGCCCCTCATTTCCTTGAAAGCAGAGCCCATGCTCGGAGCACAGCACGTGTGCTGCTGCTGTTTCCACGCTGGTTCTTGAGCCTGTTTTCCAGATGGAGACGCTGAGGCTCAGAGAGGCCAAGTGGCTTGTCCAGACCTCTAGCTGGTAGATGAGTGCTGGCTCAGGGCCGGCTCGTCTGTTCCTTGGAACCTCTCTAAGGGTGGTGACTGTCACTCTTTGGTTCCTTTACATCTGCTGGATCGCCTCTGGGGTGTTTCTGCTCGTTAGAAATAACCTCACATTCTCAGATCTAAGGCTGAGGCCGGTGAGGTTTTTGTCGCTCCGGTGGGAGGATCCGATAATAAAGACCGCAGTCTTGCTGGAGTGGAACTCAGTTGTCCACGGGCAAACCGGAAGCAGCACCTGGGACCTGTTAAAACCTTAGGTGTTTTGCTGCAATTCAACTGACATTAGTTAAATTTCGGTCTTTGCAAACAACGTCTCTTCGCTCAAGCATATTGGCCTGACAGGAGTGTTGCGGGTGTGTGGGTGTGAGACGGGCATCTGTACCCTTGACCTGTCACTGCAGCAGGTCGCTGTGCGTTCATAAGGCACACATCCCTGGATGCTGCGCAGTGAGCGCTGGCCCTACGCCTCAACAGTCTTGCCGTGGCCTCTTTGAGTACACTGGTGCGGCTGGTGGACGGGGGACAGGTTTGTGGAGGTGACCCATGGAGAGAGAGCGGTTTCGGACCGGGAGGTCCATTGCCGTGTACCCGCTACCCTGCCTTTAGAGGTTCAGAACAATAATCCTTTTATGGTATGTCCTGCTTTTGTGGGTCAGAAACAGGGACAAGGGGCGTCTTGTTGGGTCCCCTGCTGCTCCCAGAGCTGAGGAGGTTGGTCACACCCATCTGGTGGGTATGCTGGCTGGAGGCATCCGAGACCCTCTCACGCGCTCGGGGTCTTGCTGGGGTTCCTGGCCAGAGCACACACACGCGGTGCTGGCAGGAAAGGGACTTTCTCCACGGACCCCGCCCGGGTGGGGAGCTTCCAAGAGCGGAAGTGGAATTTTCAAGACCCAGAGCTCGCGCCTTCTGGCCTTTGGCTGAACCCACTTGATGAGCAAGTCATGGGAGCCAACCGGGATCCCAGGGAGGGGAAGTGGGCGGTTCTTCCCACCGGGAGGGGCGGGGCTTGGCTGCCGCTTCTCTGGCTCCGTGCAGAGCCCCAGGGAGTGCGGGACCGTGAGTATACTGCTGGGAAGGCCTGAGACCTAGTGCCTCCGAGGGGTCAGGGGAGTCAATGCTGTCTGCCGGCCTCGGGAGTCTCTCCCTGCTCATCTCTGTGCACCAAGAGGCTGGTCCTGTGAGCAGCATCGCCTGGGTCCTTCTCCCCTGGGAGGAGGCAGGGGGTCAAGAAATGTGTCCCCACTGCCTTCTCCCTGCCCCTTCGGGGTTTAGCAGTAGCTGCTCCTCTCCTCACCTCCTCTCCACCCCCGTCCCTTATCCACTGTCCTCCAGTTCTCCCTGGTCCCCCCACTCCCCCGCCATCGCTGCAGTGGGGGCTCTGCTCCTTGCGCCCTCCCTGTCGCTCCTCCCGGGTCCGCAGGTGTCCCCTTATTGGCTGCTTGTGTTGCCATGTGTTTCCCTACAGGTGCCTGACAAGTGAGGCACATTAAAAAAAATTGAACTTGGGAGTTCCTGTTGTGGCTCAGCAGGTTAAGAACCCGACTAGGATCCACGAGGATGTGGGTTTGATCCCTGGCCTCGCTCAGTCGGTTAAGGTTCTGGCATTGCTGTTAGCTGTGGATGCAACTCTGATCTGGCGTTGCTGCGGCTGAGGTGTAGGATGGCAGCTGCAGCTCCGACTTGATCCCTAGCCTGGGAACCTCCGTATGCCACAGGTGAGGACCCCAAAATAAAAACAAACAAACAGATAAACAAACAAAAAAACTTGTGAGAATTGCCTTTAGGGGAGTGTTTAAGAGGTCTCCAGGGGTCTTTGGGAATCTGAGGGCTGGGTAAGCTGGTTGCTGTGCCTCAAAAATTCTGGTGTTTCTGTGTATTTTCCCTTTATTTTTGGAGCTGTGGTTCCTGGTGTGGCTGGCGGGCAAGGCCTCCTTGTCAGGCTTTGTGGAGCCTGAAGCTCAGTCTCTCCTCAAAACAAGGGCAGGATCTGAGCCCACGTTAGGAGAGGGCATGGGTGGGGCTGGGACACCATGATCCCAGGTGGCCCCACTGCCATTTCTGATCTGACCCTCAGCAGCCTGTGTTGGACTGCGTGGCTGTCTTTACCTGCAGCTTGTGGCTGCTGCAGCTGAGATTCTGGTATGAAGTTTCCTGCCCGAGGCCCTGGGGCTGGTCCGGGGGCTCTGAATTCTCACCTGCCCCAGCCTCCCACCCCCTTCCCGCCTTCTCAGTGACATTGAAGATGCTAGTGGGTTCAGGTAGGGGAGGATCTTGGAAAATGGGGAAACCTGGAGGTGGAAGTGAAGCATCTGCCAGGGATGTTCTCAAGAAAGAGGACGTGAACTTCATGCCTGGCATGTCCTCCGTCTGCAGTGCGAGCCTCATAGGCTGGGGTGGACAGCCATCGGCAGATGCCCCAGCCCACCATGTTCTCCCAGCACCCAGCCACCGCTACCACTGCCACCCCACGCTGCACAGGCCCTGGTGATCTGTATCAGCATCAGCACCAAACCTTATCCTGAACGACTGAGGCTGACGTCTGGTGACCCTGTCAGCCCAAGACTGGAGGGAGCAGGACCCCGAGGCCAGTGATTTTAATCAAGAAGTCAAGGAGCAGGAAGGCTTCTTTGCAATGGAAGCAGATGCAGAACCACTTCCTTCTAGAAGAGTTGAAGGTGTCCTTCTTGGAAGGCAATGAATTGAACGCATCGACTCTGTGCCTTGGATCCAGCCCAGGCTCTGGTCTACCTGGAGGGTTGCCTTCTCCTGTGAGGGTTCTGAGCTAAGGTCACTTGACCAAGGAGCCACGGTGACACTGGCTGGTCTCGCTACGTCCGTGTGAGTCTCCTTCAGGCTATGGCATCTGTGTCTTTAGTTCCTGTCTTAGCATAACTGTCTCTGCTTCTCCAAATATCTGACAAACGAAGCCCCACTGCTCACTGTGGATGTTCCCGGGCTCCTTGGCCATGAAAATGCCATGGAGAAGCCTTGGCCTTGGGGAATATGGTTATCCTGATGTTGGCCTGATGTTGGCCCACGGCTTGGGCTGGGCTGAGTGTGAGCCAGGGCTGCCCACAGGCGGACACGGGGCACTGTGTACCTGGACAGGGCTCTCCCAACTCTGACCTGCCACCCCACGTGTGTGGCTGCCTCCTGAGGATGGGAGCCCCTCTACAGGCTGCCGTTCTCTCCCTCCTGAAGGGTCCCTGCAAGCCCCAGGCTGAGGTCCTCTTTCCATCTGCACCATGTCTTCCCTCCCTCCCAACAGCTGACCCCCTTTCAAAGCCTCTGGGCCCCTCACAGCAGAGGATGGGGCGTGGGGTACGGCCCCTCTCCTCCCTGCTCTCCCTGGCCCTCCATCCCGTGACAGGCCAGGGCTGGGAGATGAAAGAAGGTTGCTCTGTGTCACCACAGCTGGGTGACTTTCAGGTGTTGGGAGGGCGATGAAAACACCTCCAGAAGGGACACCCTCCTGAGGGTGACAGTCACATAATTTTAATGCATTTACATTTCACTCCATCAAGACGTGGACGAGCCCATTTAACTCATTTCTGCATCTCGTGGACTTTAGGCACATCAAGTTGGGTTATCCTTTCATGGAAGTACTGCCCCCAAGGGAATATCAATTAGGTTGCGTTGTGTCTCTGCAAAGTCTTGTCTTCTTCGTAAAGACAATTTCTTGTTTGATGGGGATCAAGCCACAGTACCTTCCATTCTCACCTTGCAGGGACAAGCAAAGACAGGAACCTTCGGGTATCAGAAGTTCAGCCCAGGAGAAAGTGGCAGAGCAGGAGACCTGTCCCCTCCCTGTTGCCTTTTACTATTTTTTTTTTTTTAGGGCCGTACCCTCGACCTAGGGAGGTTCCCAGGCTAGGGCTCCAATCAGAGCTACAGGTGCCTACCCACGCCACAGCCACAGCAACACCAGATCCGAGCCACGCCTGTGACCTACACCACAGCTCATGGCAACGCTGGATCCTTAACCCACTGAGCGAGGCCAGGGATCGAACCCGCAACCTTATGGTTCCTAGTCAGATTCATTAACCACTGAGCCACGACGGGAACTCCTAAGAGAAACTTCTAAGAGCTTCTACTTTTCTCCTTTATTGAGACCGGTGTGTCCTGCCTGTGCACCCAGGCGGCTGCATGAGGAAGGCTGGCTTCTCCGGGGCCAAACCCTCTCCAGGGCAGCCTGGTCCCAGCCTTACGGCTGCAAAGAAAAAGATCCTGCCTGCATTTTCTGTCTGCCAGCAGCTGCCACTGTGGCGAGGCCCCTGAAGGCTCTCATTCTCGGTACCCAGGGTGCTTTGCATGCGGCATTCCGCAGACAAAATTTCAGAACTCGGGCGGGGAACACGCCCCGATTGGACGTGCAAGGGACCTAGACCTGCAGCAAAAGGCCGGGTGCAAATGTGGGAGCATAGAGCACACGCTGCTTCTCCAGGACGTGTGCACGGCACAGAGTAAAGTATTTCTACTTTTTAGTGTGGTTCTCTCTCTTTTTTCTTTTAGGGCTTCACCTGCAGCATATAGAGGTTCCCAGGCTAGAGGTCGAATCGGAGCTGCACACAGCCACAGCAACACTGGATCTGAGCTGAATCTGTGACCTACACTGCAGTTCATGGCAACACTGGATATTTAGCAGGGCCAGGGATTGAACCTGCATCTTCAAGGATACTGGCGGGGTTCATAATCTTTGAGCCAAGACGGGAACTCTAGTGCGGTTCTCTTGCCTGAGCAGGGGGAGGGTGCGGCTGCTCCCGGCCCCGCTACCTCTCCTGTCTCGGCTGCGCTGGCAAGCAGGCCTGGTCCCTCCAGCCCTTGCTGGCTGCACACTGAGTAATGACTTGAGGTTTTGGTTCCGGAGGGGCCTCTCCTGGCTGTGAGCCCTTTTTACCCTTTTCTCGTGCTGAGCCTGGCGCCGATCACCCAGCACAGGCTCTCGAATCCTCTGGCACATCTGAGAAGCCGTGGGATGTCTTCTGCTGGGCTTGTGGACAACCCTCTGGGCTGCTGCCCCGGGGGTGGGGCCGGGAAGCGGCCGGCAGGACGGAAGCTTCAGGTCGGGGAGGGCGGTGGGGCCGGGGGTCGGGGCGGCCTACAGAGTGGCCTCTTCCCGGGACGAGTGCTCACGAACAACACGGAGAACAGAGGGAAAAACAGCGTTGCCTCGGCCCCGCCCCCTTCCCGTGGGTGGCCACCTCCTCAGTTAATTGGAAACACAGAGGCAGTGGTTGTGAAATGCAGCTTGGGGCCATCGGCACCTCCCGTGGCCCCTCACTGTGGTGTTTGTGGACGGATGGTCACCGGCTGTCACAGGCCTCGGAAGGGGTCCCGAGCAGCAGAGAGTTCCAGGAGGGAGGCCGGGAACACACGGGTCGCACAATCCAGAGGGTCATCTGTCCTTGTGCCGACGGTCCCGGGAAGACGGTCAGCTGATGCTGGGCGGCCAGGCCGCCTGAGAGTCGGCCCCAGGGCCGAGCGCTCGCTGCCCGAAAACGAGCCTTGAAGGCGCTGCCTGGGTACCAACATCACCCACTGCTGTCAGCCCGTGTCCCCACTGTCTCCACCTTCTGGGGTGCATGGGGTGCAGTCAGCGTGCACACTGCCAGGTACACCCAGCTGTGCGTATGGCCCTTTTAGCAGGTGGGAGAACAGCTGTCCCCATGGCCTGCAGGGACCCAAGGCCAGGCTGTGACAGGGAGGCGGGGAACAGTGTCGCTGCTCCTCAGGTAGCTGTCCTCAGTCCCCTGGGCCATGTGGATAATACATGCGGGGCCGTTAGGACCAGACTGGACCCAGAGCTCTAGCTGGGTGGGGCCGGCCGGGTCCCTGTCTTTTGCCCAGTCCTGCTGCCTGAGTCCCTGCATGGCTTCTCGGGGCGAGCGGAGGGCGGCCCTTCTCAGGTGCCTCCTGCCGGGCCCGTGTGAGCTGCCACGCCTGTCCCCGCACAGCAAAGATCATCACCTTCAGCTCCGGGCAGGGGGCTGGGGGGAACGTCTCAGCGCCTGGTGGGAAGTCACAGCTCTGTTTTGGATGCCACATCTGTTAAAGTACAGCTGTCACCTGCGGAACTGCAGGCTGTTTGCACCCTGGGGGCTGGGAAAGGAATAGAATGTGGGTGGGATTCTTTTTTTTTTTTTTTTGGTCTTTTTAGGGCCACATCTGCAGCACATGGAAGTTCCCAGGCTAGGGGTCCTGTTGGAGCTGCTGGCCTACGCCACAGCCACAGCAATGCTAGATCCAAGCCACATCTGCAACTTACACCACAGCTCACGGCAATGACGGATCCTTAACCCACTGAGCGAGGCCAGGGATCGAACCTGCATCCCCATGGATGCTAGTTAGATTCGTTTCCACTGAGCCATGACGGGAACTACAAGAATGGGACTCTCGAGGCCAAGGGAGACTTACGAGAGGGCCTGAGTTCACACGTGATGTCAAGACAAAGGACTCGTGGACCGCCTCCCCCCGCCCCCGCTTCCTGCCACGTGTATAAGAAAACGGGCCCAAGTTTCCCCAGAACCACTGGGCTTTGATGTCACACTCTCCACTCATCTGGTCACCCAGCAGTGGCTGCCACTCACCCTCCTGGAGTTCCCGTGGGCCACTGGGCAGCTCTGGTAAGTTCTGAGAGGACCCCATCACTGCCCCCAGATGTTCTGACCCCCGGGTCACCAGGGTGCGGCTGGAGGGAGAGTCAGATGAGCAGGCTTCCTTGGGGCCCCAGGGCTGATGAAGGGTGGGCTCTGCATGAACTTAGCCCTCCCGGGAGGGTGGCCGGCCTGACCCTGCCCCATCCTGGTGTGGCCAGTGAGTAGTCCTGGTGTGGCCGCTGCCCTGTGGTTCATGCCCCCGTGGAGATGCCAGTTTCCAAAACAAGAGCACCCCCCAAGTCCATGGCCCTCCATCCGGCTGGCTGGAGCCTGGGTCCGTGCGCTGCTGCTTCTCGATGTCTGACCTTGGCCGAGCCAGCGTGTCATCGGAGTGATGACATCCCTTCCTTCATAGGATATTTGGAGGCCCGTGTGGGAGACTGTAACGCAAGTTTGAGCATGTGGATGTCAACCGCTGTCAGCTCCTTTCTTCCTTAGTGAAGATGGGGGAGAGATGGAAGTGGCTTTTAGAAGCAGCGTGATGGAGGAGTCGCGGGTTTTGTCATAGGCTCCATTGGAGGGTGGGGCTGCTGCAGTGTCCGACGGCGGTGGTGGGAGAAGGGGACAAAGAGCAAGACCTCGGGGTCCCGGGGGCTGTGCTGTGCACGTGGAGACCAAGCCCCGTCCCCCCAGCCACCTGTTCTCCTCCTGGGCAGGCGACACACAGCTGAATTCAAGCAGCTGAGCCCTGAGCCCAAATGTGAGTGGCTTGCTGGGTGCTGGCTCCCCTGACAGGGCCTGAGAATTCTGCACGTGTGAGGGTGCTCACAGGGCCAGCCACTGTGGGGACGCCGCCCACGCAATGAAACTCGCAATAAATGACGATGGAACGGTGCCAGGAAGCAAGGGCGAATCTGCCAGCATTGAGTTCCGCTCCAGGACTCAGTTGAATGTCTGTGGTCAATGGCCAGGGATAAAATTCACCCGTTGGTGGGGACTTTTTAAGACTTGCCAGGCTTTTGCTATGCCAGTGCCGTCGACTGGGTGGTCGGGCTGGGGCTCTGGGGCTCTGGGGACCTGCAGCCAGATCACCCAGGGAACCTCTGATCAACACAGATGCCTGGGGTCTCCCTGCAGAGATGTCGCTTGGGCCCGGGCCAGGTCATCTGCATTACAACCCCTTCCCAGATTTGGAACCAGTGCTGCAGACACCTCTGGGAAAGAACCCAGGAAGGTGGTCTTTGCCCCCAAATCTAATTACTGGGGGCCCTGCTGGCACGTGCCGTGTCCAACCTGCCTGGACCCCTTCTCAGGTGGGGCCAAGTCACGGGCTCCCGGATGCTGCTTTTCCAAGAATCCCACAAAGGAGAAAGCCTGTGGCCTCTCTCTCCGAGCCTCTGTCCCTTTCACTCTGAAAACTCAGCTGGGTTTAACCTCCACAAGGACTGATCTCCCCCCGACTCCCGCTCCCCCCCGTCCCTCCCCCTGCTATGCTTTAGGTCACGCTCCAGGACGCGTGAAGGATATGACACCCACACACATTTGTCAACTTCTGATCACACACCGAGCTGGCTGGTGAAGCCAGCCCTCCAGGACGCGGAGGGACGGTGTGTTCCAGAACCAGTTTGTCCACCCACCCCAGCGAGGGCAGGGGACAGAAGGAGTCGGTGTGGGACCGCCCCTCCCTCTGCGGCACTGGCTCCCTGCTGCAGAGGCCCACGAAGGCCCCGCCCTCCCCAGGTGAGCGCAGGTAAGCCCTTCAGCGGCCTGTGATGTGGTGCCCATGGGAGTCTTTCACCCTAAGGAAGCCCACGGACCCCTGAGCTTCCTGTCGCCGGGGCACCTCCCCTTCACAGCCCCGCCCCATCCCCAACCGAGAGCTTGTGTGACATTCTTAGTCTCTGTCTCTCCCTCTTTTCTTTTTTTGGAGATTCCCAGGCTAGGGGTCTAATCAGAGCTATAGGTGCTGGCCTGTGCCAAAGCCACACCAGATCCCTAACCCACTGAGCGAGGCCCAGGGATTGAACCGGCAACCTCATGGTTCCTAATCGGATTCGTTAACCTCTCTTTTCTTTTTGTCTTTTTAGGGTTGCACCTGCATATGGAAGTCCGGCAGCTGCCGGCCTACCCCACAGCCACAGCAACGCAGGATCCTAGCAGCGTCTGTGACCTCCACTGCAGCTCACCACAATGCCAGATCCTTAACCCACTGAGGGAGGCCTGGGATCAAACCCACGTCCTCAGGGAAACTAGTCCAGTTCGTTCGTTACCTCTGAGCCACAACGGGAACTCCCCCTTCGTCTCCTTTAAAGGCAGAGAAGCCAGCTCTCCAATAGGTTTGCTTGCTCAAGTTCAGAGCTGCTTGTCAGCAGGGGTGGGACTGGCTATCCCAGCCAGCAAGCCCTGGTCAAGCACTTCAGCCAGTCGACCGGAAATACTCCCAGAAGGATTTTATAACCAGTTCTGATTCACCTTGTTTGAAGTAAACGTGCATCTGTAGCGTCCACTAAGCTCGATGTTTCTGTTGCAAACAGTAAAGTCTCGCGCGGGCTGAAGGTGGGCCATTTCTCTGGTTCATCGGCTTATCGTGTGTTGGTGGGAGACCAGTGTTATCCTTGGAATGCGGTATTTCTGTCCACGTACTGATCTCTGCAGGGCAGTGATTTAGATAAGGTGGAGAGATGCCTGTAAGCTGAGTTTTGAATCCTGGCTCAAAAGTCACTGGCTTAACTTTTTTCACAGCCACAGGAGACGGGCCCCCGAGATAAACCTCTGTCCTTACGAGCCGGCCGCCTTTACCTGCTGGGTACGAGGTCCAGACGGTGCCTCTGGTTTTGCTGGGGTGGGTTGTGCTGCCCTGCAGAGGCCATGGGCACACGTGGGTTGGTTCCTTCCCCATGGAGTGGGGAGACCTTACTGTGTCCACATTAGTAAATGTGGAAGCCTAAGGTTGCCCGTAAAAGGAAGGTGCTCACTGCTGAATGACATGAGCAGACAAGTGAGACACGTGGTGGGGGAGGGGTGCTTGGATCCACTCAGCAGTTCCTGGGGAAGGCGACCTTGTGTCTTTAGGTCTGACCTCCTGGGTGGGATGGATGGATGAGGTCCGTGGAGAACAGCTAGAGGCAGGTCAAGCAGAAGGCTTGGTCCTTTTGTCCCTCGTGCTGCTTCAGAAGCTCCGACATCAGTTCAAGGGTGGCTGATGGGGAAGGCGTGTGGGGGGTTGTCACCTATCCCTGGCATGCCTGTCCTCATGCCTGGGTCCTGTGCAGCTGCAGACACCAACGGACTCTGGAAGTCACGGCTCAGGGGAGAGCAGGGGACCGAGGCATCTGTGTGATCCTGACTAGACTGACTGCCGTGTGCCAGATCTGGGCTTGGTCCGGCTCTGCTCAGCCTGGCCGTCACCTGTGAAGAGCGGTGACATCAGCTCCCCGTATGTCGAAGGCTACGAGGGCTCCCTGGGGCCCTGTCGCATTCCGTCCACACGGCTGCCCTGCGCTAGGGACCCCTGCCCTCCACTGCCCTCGCAGCATAGGGCTACGTCTCACAGCGGGTGGGAAAACGGTCCGTGCCCTGTGACTGGGCAATGGCACAAGTGACCCGTCACCTGCAGGCTGGCTCGGATGGCTGCCCTGCTGCCCTGGTTCCCGTGTGAGGTGCAGACGGATATCTGGGAGCCGATGTGAAGTCTGCGGTCGGGAACTGGGGCTCTCGCGGGGAGGAGGAGGCTCCCAGGTTTGGAGTCTTGTCAGCTCGTGTGCAAACCTTTAGAACATGCGGACCCAGGACTGATTCTTTGCTAATGTTTGAAGGACCCCCCCCTCCCCACCCCTCATGCACCTGAGCCAGCCTGGGCCCACAGAGCCCGTGCGGCAGGGCCAGCGTGTTTGAGGCAGAGGCTAATAATACGTGGCCTCGACGGACCCCACATGCCCAGCAGGGCTGACATTCTGTGCACAGGTCTTCTTGTGACATTGTTCCAGGTGCCCACAAAGGCACCTCAGAGGGTCCTCGGGAGGGCCTGCTTCAGCCATTTAAGCTTTGATGCCTGGAGGACAGAGCCTGGCAAGTGACCGTGGGATGAGCACCGTGCAAGGCCTGGGCCCTGCACGCACCGCCCCCGCCCCCAACCCATGCTTCACTGTCAGCTGACTGCTGCCCTTGACATTGGCGCTCACAAGGAGGAAGGATCTGCCACGGGTCTCTGAGAAGCAGGTTTAGTTGAAACAACAGTCACTGGGGCCGCTGGTGTTTTCCGGCCAGGGCCGGGGACACGTGCGAGCAGGACAGCACGGTAGCTCCAAGAGTCCCACTGGCTGCTATTCTGGGTGAAAGATGCAAGCGTGGGGATCTGGGTGTGGTTCCTGTCTCTGTGCCTGTCTCACGGGGTGGTCACGTACAGGGGACTTCCTGGGAATGAGGCTGCCGCGTAGGTTCAGGGAGTATGGAGACTCCGTGGCGCTCAGAGCTTTGTCCATCTTTGCTTGTAATTTCAGAAAGCCACAGCGCCGGTGGCTATGCCGTGCATGAATCACTGGAGAAACCCCCGCTGTCCGGCTGCATTGCCTCTGCTGCCCAGAAATGTTACATTGGGTGCAAGTATCGGAGGACTTGGTTGTGTTGTCTCAGGCAGTCGTGCATAAACATTTATTACTAAAATAGATGTTATCATCAATGAGTTTTCTTTTATAATGACATTAAGGTTTTTTTTTTTTTTTGGTCTATATAGGGCCACACCCATGGCATATGGAAGATCCCCCCCTTCAGGCCAGGGGTCGAATCTGAGCTACAGCTGCTGGCCTACACCACAGCCACAGCAACGCCGGATCCTTAACCTGCTGAGCGAGGCCAGGGAGTGAGCCCGTGTCCTCATGGATACTAGTCGGGTTCATTACCGCTGAGCCACGGTGGGAACTCCACGTTAAAGCATTTTCTGTTCTACTATCTACCTATCATCTGTTGCATTGTTATTGATGTATCACGGTATTCAAGTATTTAACTTCAGAATACTAAGGGGATTATTACGAATATTTGTTATGAAAGGAACAGATGGACCAGACCATCCACGGGCAAATTGCAGCTGGAAACAGAAATGCAGACCGGCCTCCCTCTGGGGAGCCTTCCTGTTGGAAAGGCGGCCTGCACCTGCCCCAGGCCCACTGGCCTTGCTGGCCCTGCCCTTCAGGGGCCCCGACCAGACCTGCAGGCCAGCTCTGCTGTGATCCTCCCAGCCAAGTCAGGGGACTAGATGGAAGGCTTATGGCTGAATCTCAAGGGGGGGCTTGCAGGTCCCTGGGCTCTGAGAGGGCAGGTGCTTTTCAGTGGCGTTTGGAACGTGTGCTGACACGGGGTGGTAAGACGGTGGGACGAGAAATGGGAAATGTGGGGTGCACCCAGAGGCCTGCTGGGCCCCTGGGTTCTCCCTAGGGCTTCAGAGGGAAAGCATAAAGCCTCCCAGAGCACTGCCTGCCTGTCTGGGGGGTGCCCCTCTCTTGAAGGTGAGGGCCTTATGCACCAGAAGGAGCAGGCTGGTTTTAAACAACCACCCAACCTGGGTGACTCTTTCCTGGTGGCAGGTCTGGGCCGGAGCTGGTTTCTTTGTTGATTCCACAACTGGCTTTGAGAACAGTTCCAGGAGAGGGTCCCGACACTGTTTGGAATAAAACCATGGAAGAAAGCACAGGCCCTCTCAGGAGATCCTGTCTTTGGGTGCGTAAGTTCTGGCATGTCTGGTGAACAATGGGGAACAAACAGGCCTGTTCATTATAGTCCCGCCGTGTCCATGTTCTGGAGGATTCTGAGTTGAGTACCGCGAGCGCAGGCTTCCACTGGTTACCGTGGGGTCCTATAGACGTCAGTGCTGGGAAACCCGGTACGAAAGGCGTGTGTGCATCTGCGTGCGTGTGCCATGTGCACACGTGCACGGAAGCCCGTGGCTGCGTGTGCGTGTGCTCGTTGGTATCTGGAAGGTCATCAGAGAGCAGGGGTGAGGAAGGCAGGCCCCCGGGGGCCCTTGGCAGCAAGGCAGTGAGTCAGCAGGATTCCCCAGACCCAGATCCGGCTCCGAGGCATTGGGAAGCCTCGGTCTTTGTCTTCTTGGGTCTTCCCTCCGGCCTGTGGCCACATCCTCTGCTCAGTTTGAAAGACGGGTTGGTGCGGGAGTTCCGTCGTGGCTCAGTGGTTAACGAATCCAACCAAGAACTATGAGGTTGCGGGTTCGATCCCTGGCCTTGCTCAGTGGGTTAAGGATCCGGCGTTGCCATGAGCTGTGGTGTAGGTCACAGACGTGGCTCAGATCCTGCGTGGTCGTGGCTGTGGTGCAGGCTGGTGGCACCGATTCGACCCCTAGCCTGGGAACCTCCGTATGCTGTGCATGCGGCCCTAAAAAAAAAAAACAGTATCCATGAAAGAAAGTTTGGAGTAAATATGATGTGACATGTTCCCAAGTCCCAGTTTCTGGGTGGGTTTTCACTGCCCCCCCTCCATTGACCGGTGCCAAGCACGCCCAGCCAGTGGCCAGGAAGGGAGGCTGCACTGAAAGCCCCGCCTTCCTGGGCGCTGGGTCCTTTCTCTTCGTTACATTTTGCAGTGAAACCAAGAGGGGGGTTAAATTAAGTCTAGGTCCACTTGCTTAGGTTGAACTTTGCTTGCAAACGAGTGACAAAACAACTTTTGGTTCTCAGAGCCTTTTGGATCTCGAGTGACTGATAAGGAATTACAGATCTGCAAAAATAAACAGACCCCGTTGACACAACTAGACTTGAAAGTCAGACCTGGGTTTTGCCGGCGCACAGTCTGTGTGTGTGTGGTGTGTGTGCGTGCACGTGAATGCATGCACTTCCTCTGTGCCTTAGGATGGTGGTGGGGTCAAAAGTCACCCTAGATTAGCCCCCTCTTTGGGGCCCCTGCTTAAAGTGGCCCAGCTGCTGCCCACTGGCTGCGGCAGCAGATGGCTCCTTGCCCTTGGGCGGGAAGGGTTGGGGGCGGGGAGGTCTGAGCTGAGCTCTCGGCTCTCAGGCCACCAGCCCCCTCCTCTTCCCGTCACTCCTGTCCCTCCATAGCACCTGAACTGCTCAATAGCTGGCGGGAGGGGACCTGGAGGGGGCAGGCACGTCGGGGGGTGGGGGTGAGGGGGGACCTGGGGACACTCTGTGGTGGTGTTCAGGAAAGGAGAGCCTGGAGCCAGCAGAGGAGGCGGCTCAGCTCTTTGACGGTCTGGAGGCGGGGTGGAGGAGGAGGGTGCCTGCGGGGACAGCCAGGATGGGGAGGGGAGTGGGTCAGAGTGGACCCCGTGCCTGATGCATTCAGTGAGACACCGCCCACCCAAGTGCCAAGTTTGGGACGGGTGCAGACACCAAGCTCTTAGAACAGGTCTGCGAGGGAGCTGGGTGTGTCGGGGTTCGAGACGGGGTGGTTCACACGTCACCGTGTCATGCTGTGCTTGTCCTCCTGTGGTGGCCCCCCGGACTGCTGGGGCCCCGGCCAACCCTCTCGGGCTCTCGTTGAAGCTGCTTTTCGTGACGGGGCATCCTCGAGGGACAAGCTGCCTTCTCTGCAGGCTGGGGGGGTGGGGCAGGGAGAGCGGGAGGTGGCGTCACCACGGGGTGCTGGCCCACGCAGGGGCCGGCCGGACCCGCATCCTGAGAGGGTGTTGCAGGGAGCCTGACGTTGCCTGGGACAGCCCGTGGTCCTGGCTGAACGAGCCGCCTGGGTCTTGGGGTTGCCTGAGGCCCCAGTGAGTCTGAGATTGAGTTTCCTACACCCCCAGACAGAAGAGGCCCTAGAGCTCAGTTAATTTAAACAAACATAAGTGAGATGTGATATTTTTGCACGCACTGAGGTACGTAGTAAGCATCACCTTGGAGAATGTTTAACCCACCCTGCAGAGGCACCTGGGGTTGGAAAGTCATCTTAGGGGCTGACTTTGAGGAAAAAACTCTGGGTTTGTGACTCCCTTGCGGGGACAGGAGAAATCTTGAGAGGGGAATTTCCTACTGGAAAGACTCGGGGCCTGGATCCAAGGGTCTTGAAACTCCGTGTCATACTTTCTTTTTTCTAGTTGGAGATTAAAAAGAGAACTTTAAAAATAATTCTGAGGAGGCTCAGTGGAAACAAATCTGACTAGCATCCATGAGGATGCATGTTTGATCCCTGTCCTCGCTCAGTGGGTTAAGGATCTGGCGTTGCCGTGAGCTGTGGTGTAGGTTGCAGACGCGGCTCGGATCCCGCGTTGCTGTGGCTGTGGCGAAGGCCGGCGGCTACAGCTCCTGTTAGACCCCTAGCCTGGGAACCTCCACATGCCGTGGGTGCGGCCATTAAAAATAATAATAATTCTGGAATGTACTATATAGACAAAAGTACAACTAATATGTATATTAGAAAGAACAGTAATAAAACAAGACAGATGCCGGGGTGGGGGCCCAAAGTAGCAGTAGAAGGACACTCACACGTCTGAACAGACCCACCCCCTTCTCCCTTTTTCGTCCTTTAGGTTCAGAAAACACTGTCCTGAATTCTGATCATTGATATATCATCTTATTTAAAGTTTTATCGTTGCTCAGCAATAGACGGCTACATTTTGCCAGTTTCGGAAGTTTTACAGATAAAATCATATTGTATAAATTCTCTGACTTGATTTTTTTCTGCTCAGGAGATTCACACGCATTGAGGCCTAGAATGGTCACCCAGTCATTTTCACTGCTGCATAGTACTCTGATGTGGGAGTTATTTGGGTTTTTTCCAGGCTTTCGCTATCGCAAAGGACGCCTGTCTGAATATCACTTAAAGGGGCTGATCCCAGAATGTTCAAATCCTGGCGGGTTCAAATCCTGGCTCTCAGGTCCCACGTGTGTGACTTTGAATAAGTCAGGGCGTGCTCTATGCTTCACCTTTCATACATAAAATGCGGATAACAACAGTACATGCATCAGAAGGCTGTAAGGAGGACCAAGTGAGCTAATTTGGTTAAAGCACTTAACCAAAAGATGCAGGGCATCTTTTTTTTTTTTTTGGTCTTTTTAGGGCCACACTCGTGGCATGTGGAAGTTCCCAGTTTAAGGTTCAAATCAGAGCTATATCTGCCAGCCTAAGCCACAGCCACAGTAACGCCAGATCTGAGCCGCGTCTGCCACCTACACCACAGCTCACGGCAACGCCAGATCCTTAACCCACTGAGCGAGGCCAGGGATCGAGCCCGCATCCTCATGGATCCTAGTCGGGTTCGTAGTTGGGAGTTGCCAGTGTCATTTTATTTTTATTTTTTTTGTCTTTTTGCCTTTTATGTAGAGCTGCACCCGCGGCATATGGAGGTTCCCAGGCTAGGGGTCTAACAGGAGCTGTAGCCGCCGGCCTTCGCCACAGCCACAGCAACGCGGGATCCGAGCCACATCTGCGACCTACACCACAGCTCACGGTAACGCCGGATCCTTAACCCACTGAGCGAGGCCAGGGATCGAACCCGCAACCTCGTGGTTCCTAGTCGGATTCGTTAACCACTGAGCCATGACGGGAACTCCGCCAGCGTCATTTTAAAGGTTAGATCTGATGAGGACGGTGGTGACGGTGACGGTGACAACGGTGATGACTGCGCTGATGACACTGACGGTGGTGATGATGATGGCAGTCGTGACCATAAGGTTGACAACAACAGTGCCAGCGGTGGTGGAGATCGTGGTGATGCTGCTGCTGGGGGTGACCGTGACATTGGCAATGACAGCCAGGATGATAATGATGACAGCGATGGTGAAGACGGCAGTGATGCTGCTGCTGGTGGTGACCATGATGTTGAGAGGGACAGTGGTCACAGCAGTGGTGCTGATGATGGCCATGACATGATAATGACGATGAAGGTGGTGACGATGGATGCTGGTGAGGACGGTCTGGAGAGGGATGGTGATGACAACGCCTTGGAAAAACATGCAAAAAAAAAAATCCCTTTAGGAGGAGTTCCCTTCGTGGCTCAGTGGTTAATGAATCCGACTAGGAACCATGAGGTTGTGGGTTCGATCCCTGGCCTCGCTCAGTGGGTTAAGGATCCGGCGTTGCCGTGAGCTGTGGTGTAGGTCGCAGACGCGGCTCGGATCCCGCGTTGCTGTGGCTGTGGCGAAGGCCGGCAGCTATAGCTCCTGTTAGACCCCTAGCCTGGGAACCTCCATATGCCGTGGGTGCGGCCCTAGATATGACAAAAAGACAAAAAAAAATCCCTTTATATGATACCCTTTGTCCTCTTTTTTTATTGAAACCCTTTATTGCTTTCATTCTCTGAGCAGTAATTAACTGGTAACTCCTTTCTCGTGCTTTCCTCTTTTCAACATCTCGTCTTGTCCCAAGGCTGCCTCAAGCGAGGCTTTACCTTCCTGGCGTCCCTGGCTAAACCAAGCTGAGGCCTTAGGAGAGGCTGGGTGGCGGGTTCCAGGTGCTTGCAGCAGCGGGCTCTCGGTGTGCTGTGGAGCTCTGTGCCGAGGCCCGTGTCTGGGACACCAACAGCATCACCCATGCAGACAGAGAAATGCAAAGTAACACATCAGCCAGGGAAAGCCTTCAGGAAGAGGCCCTGTACGATGCTCAGAGCTGAAGCTTAAAGATGGGGCCTTTTGAAACTGGGGGGCGGGGGGGGGCGTGTCCAAGAGAGACCTGTGCTTGGAAATGGACTTGCCTTCTGGTAGCGATTTTTTTTAGGGTCTTTGTAAGTTTATGAGGAGGAGTCAGTATGATGAAAACAATCTCATCCAGTGATATTTACCAACAGAAAAGAAGTGTGGACGGAGGGGCTGGGCAATGACCCAGTGTCCCTTCCCTTGAGTCTGGCTTGTTAGCCAGTGCCAGGCACCACCCTGGGCCCTGGAGGTAACATAGCACCGAGGGGCCCACGTCTTCTGCCCTAGAGAAGCCGGTCAGGGAACAAGGCTGGGTGAGATCGCAGACGTGCTGGAGGAGGTATCGCAGGGGGAGGGCTGGGGGATGCGGGGTGACTATTAGAAGCCAGGGGAAGCCTGCTGTCACCTGCCCTGAAAACATGAGAACGTGCTGTCATGGGATGTGCAGGGCCTGTGAAACAACCGCAGGGCCTCCAGGAGGAAAAAAAAGCTCGGAATGCTTAGGAAGCCTAGCGGAAACCCCTGGGAGGGAGACTGGGAGATACCGGGAGAGGCTGCAGGTGACGCAGACCTGGGGTGCTGGTCTGCAAGGATCAGAATCGCCAGTGGCTCCCGGGTCTAGGAGGGGTGAGCCACACTCTCCCCGGGGTTGACACCCAGTGTGGGGCCCCCTCTTCTCCTGCCCCTGGTGAGGGGAGGCAGCACCTGGAGGCCAGACTCACCCAGAGCCCTCTGGCCTCGAGAACAGGTCTTCAGGACAAGAAGTCCTTCCTTTGGAATTCGCTGCCTTACCCGTTATCTAGGCAGGATCCCAGGGGCTGGGCTGATGGGGACCAGTTTGGGTCCTTTCCAGATTCATACACCGGGGTCGTGACCTCCAGGACCTAGAACGGGGCCTTACTTAGAGACAGGGTCTTTTTTTTTATTTTCTTTGCACCATGGAATTTATTTATTTATTTAATTATTTTTTTGAGTGATTTTTATTTTTTCTGTCATAGATGGTTTACAGTGTTCTGTCAGTTTTATTTTTTTTTATCATTTTCAATTTTTTTTTTTCCATTATACCCAGCTGTACAGCGTGGTGACAGGGTTACACATCACAAGTGGTTAGACATAGTTCCCAGTGCTATACAGTAGGATCTCCTTGCTTTTCCAGCCCAGAGGCAACGTCTCCAACTGTTAACCCCAGACCCCCCTACCATCCCACTCCCTCCCCCACCCTTTTGGCAACCGCAAGTCTGTTCTCCAAGTCCCTGATTTTCTTTTCTGCATAAAGGTTCATTTGTGCAGTATATTAGATTCCAGTTATTATTGATATCATATGGTATCTGTCTTTCTCCTTCTGACTAACTTCACTCAGTATGAGGGTCTCTAATTCCATCCATGCTGCTGCAAATGGTGTTCTGTCGATTTTCTACCGCACAGCGAGGTGACCCAGTCACAAATGCATGCATACACTCTTTTTCTCACCTGATCGCGCTCCATCATAAGTGACTAGATATAGTTCCCAGGGCTGTGCAACAGGATCTCATCGCCTATCCATTCCAAAGGCAATAACTTGCATATGTTGACAGAGAGAGGGTCTTGACAGAGCCGATCAATATAAAATGAGATTATTAAGGTGGGCCCCAACCTAGGATAGGCATCTTTATTAAGAAAGGGAAATTTTGTAGTTCCTGTTGTGGCTCAGCTGTAACGAACCCGGCTAGTATCCATGAGGACATGGGTTTGATCCCCGGCCTTGCTCGGTGGGTTAAGGATCTGGCGTTGCCGTGAGCTGTGGTGTAGGTCGCAGACGTGGCTCAGATCTGGCGTGGCTGTGGCTGTGGCTGTGGCTGGCGGCTACAGCTCTAATTTGACATCTAGCCTGGGAACCTCCATATGCCTCGGGTGTGGCCCTAAAAAAAAGAGAGGGAAATTTGGACACGGACAGGCACACAGGGAGGTGCCGTGTAAAGATGGAGGCAGAGATCTGGGTGCTGCATCTGCGAGCTGAGGATCACCAAGGGTGGCCAGCAAAACACCAGGAGCTGGGACGCCTTCTCCCTTAGGGCCCCAGAAGAAATCAACCCCGTCGACACCTTGGTCTTGGACTTCCAGCTCCAGAACTCTGAAAAAATACATTTCTCTTGTGTGAGCCACCCGGGGGGGGGGGGGCACTTTGCTGTAGCAACAGGAGGAAGGAAACTTACATGGATGACGTAAAAGAGAATTCCTTCAAATTGGAAAGGTTCTTATCATCTTCAGGAAACTGACTTTTTTTTAAATTATTTTTTATATTTACGTATTTAATTTTATTTGGTATATAGCACTATGAACTTACTGTCATGGAAATCCAATATAGATTTTTTTTTTTTTTTTATGATTAGTCAACTCCACAAAGACAATAATACTCCCGTGGAAGACCCAAGGGGGGAAACTGATATGTTTATTTTCAGTTCCTTATATTGTAAACATTTAATCTATACACTGTTAGTAACTTTTTTTTTCTTTTTGTTTTTTAGGGCCACACCCCAGGCACATGGAAGTTCCCAGGCTAGGTAGGGGTTGAGTCAGAGCTACAGCCACTGGCCTACACCACAGTCACAGCAACTTGGGATCCAAGCCGCGTCTGCAACCTACACCACAGCTCACGGCAACGCCGGATCCCCAACCCACTGAGCGAGGCCGGGGAGCGAACCAGCAACCTCATGGATACTAGTCAGATAGTTTCCGCTGCGCCATGAAGGGAACTCCCTACTGTTAGTAACCTTTAGTGAGAGCTTTGCAAAGACCAGGAAATGATGCTCCACTTTTCTATTCATTTTCAGCCGCAGCATTTGCAATAGAACATCAGATCTTCTTTTTCGTTAGACTTTCTTTACATAATTATCTAAACTTTCTTCTATTGCTGTTATTTTTTTCCCCCCCAAAGAATTCACCACTTTAGTACTCAGTGTTAAGAATGCGGAATCTGGATGAAACCCCCTCAGGCACAAGCTAATGGGCGGCCAAGGTTGCAGAATCCACATATGTTTTGCCTGCTGCCTGCAGTGGTTCCTGAAGTTGCCGCATACATATGTAAGGTCCACAGAGACGTGGCTTCCTGTCGCTTTGCTGGAGGAAATAAGACGTGGAAGGAGTGGAAGAAGCAAGCTGCTGCCAGCATCATGCTTGTCAGGAAGCTGCCACCAACACCATGTTTGTCAGGAACCTGACAACAAAATGGCAGGTTTTACTGGATGGGTGGGTTCTAAGGATTCCTCTGGAAAAAAAAATTGTAGTCATTAAAACAATATAGGAAAACTGTCAATTATACTTGCATTTCTTATGGCAGCCCTCAGTGTGTGTTTAGGGCTTGTGTTTAAAGGATAACTGCTTTTAAAAAATGTTTTGGCTCCGCCTGCAGCATGTAGAATTTCTCTGAGCCAGGAATCGAACTGGCGCCACTGCAGCGACGATGCCGGATCCTTAACCCGCTTCGCCACAGGGGAGTTCCAGGATGGCTTTTTAAGCAATAGGCTGAATTAAGATGGGAAAGTTCTCAAAAATCTTTCCTGGAGATAACACTTTTCCAGCACAGAGACGGAGGGAGCGGATGAAACAGCCGGAATCTTGCCCGCTCAGGAGATGAAGTGCAAACCCCGTCCCTGAAAATGATTTTGGTTGCCTGGACTTAGCTGAGAGCTGACCCCAGGCCTGCGCTCAGTTTGGGCCAAAGAGGCTACAGCAGAGTGGAAGCTCAGTGGCGCAAACCTGAGCACAGCCGTTCAAGGAAGCAACAGATTCCCCTGGGCCAGCTGGCAGCCAGAGCTGAAAGAAGGATCGAGATGGAGGGTGGGCAAGCAAAGGGAAAGAAAGGACATCGCAGCCTCCTAGTTCCTGGTTTGGACCAACTGCCACCACCCAAAACCAAGCTGGCCTTCCACGGCGCCAGCACTAAATGGTGTAACAGGAGGGAGACCCAGGTCGACCAGGTGCCCCTGCCATAGCTTTGCAAACGTCACCAGGAGTGAAAGTGCCCAGCCCGCGTGCATGTCCCCAGTGTGAAGGTCCCAGTGAGCACATCGCCCTGCCATGTCCCTTAGCCACTGTCTCCCCTGGGGTCTCAGCAGGTTCGCCGAAAATCCTCATGATAAAAATGACTCGCTTGGAGTTCCCTTCGTGGCTCAGTGGTTAACGAATCCGACTAGGAACCGTGAGGTTGCGGGTTCGATCCCTGGCCTCGCTCAGTTAAGGATCCGGCGTTGCCATGAGCTGTGGTGTAGGTTGCAGATGCGGCTCGGATCCCGCGTGGCTGTGGCTGTGGTGAAGGCCAGCGGCTACAGCTCCTGTTAGACCCCTAGCCTGGGAACCTCCATATGCCGTGGGTGCGGCCCTAAAATGACAAAAGGCAAAAAAAAAAAAAAAAATGACTCACTTGAGCAAAAGCTGGAAACAAAACTTTGGGCTGAAGGATGTGGAACATGGCTTTCCTTGGGCTCCTCCAGCCCTGGGGTTAGATTGCTGGAGGCTGGGGTGGCCCACTGGGCAGCATCAGGCTGTCTCAGCGCAGTGAAGATGCCCAGGGTCAGTGAAGTCTCTCGGGGCGGGTACCGATGGGCAGCGGGCTGACATGCCGAGAACGCGACTTTCTCCCCCATCCTTGGTGCTGTGGGAGGAAGGGCAGGGCTGTGATGGGAGGCAGGGGGCGTCAGCACCCACTGTCAGCTCGTGCCCACCCCACCCCCCAACCCAGCAGCCAGGAGTTCTGCCCAGCAACCAGGCCACCCTCCATCTGCCGTCTGGAATAACGAGCTCACCCCGCTGCTGCTGGCACAAGCCAACTTTCATTCTTCTATTCACTGGGTTACGCTTTCAGCTTTCCATTGTTCCTCGCTAATGGCCTTACAACGCGCCTGCCCGCTACCTTCCTTCCCCGCTGGCGGCTGGAGGCAGAGAAAAGCCTTCATCTTTCTGACCTGAAGAGCAGGCAGGGTGGCAGGAGTGTGGGCCCCGTGCTCCGGGATGCTGGGGCGGCCGGGGGGCGGGGGGGAATGCGGGTCGCTCCCCCCACCCCAGCCCGACTTCACTGCAGACACTGGTCTGGCCTCGAGTGTTGAAATATTTTATGGGGCCCCTCTCCCTTCCATGGGTGACCTGGCGGGGTTGCCTCATGTCCCTGGCTTCTGTGTCTTTTCAAGCCCCACCTCAATCAAGTGCATGGCTGTCCCCGCGCCTGTGACAGATGGCCCAGGTTCCTGAGGGTGAGCTGGAGGCCATGGCCCTTGATTCCTGCTAGGAGAGGCATCAGGGTGGGGTGGCCGGGGGACTTGTCTGCCCCGGATAGGTTGTCTTTTAACTCTTTGCGTGTTGAGGGCCAGTTCTTGCAGGAAGAGGAGCCATCGAATTGGCCTTTTTCACTTGGCCTTCTTAAGACCCGCTGGTGCAGCCGAAGGCACTAAAAGGGTAAGAAGCACAGCAAAAACTCTCATGCGGCAGCAAGAGGACTCACTTCTTCTGGGGGAAGGGGGATGGGTGTTGAACTTGACTGCGGTGTGTAATCACCATCCTCAGGAACGAGTGTCAGATAGTGTTACTTATGCCTGGTTATTGCTTAGCTGAGCAGATGGATCCAAAATAGAAGGGTTTCTTTCTTTCTTTTTCTTTTTTCTTTTTTTTTAGGGCTGCACCCGCGGCATATAGAAGTTCCCAGGCTAGGGGTCTAATGGGATCTGTAGCCGCAAGCCTATACCACAACCACAGCAACTTGGGATCCGAGACGCATCTGCAACCTACACCACAGCTTACGGCAACACTGGATCCTTAACCCACTGAGTGAGGCCAGGGATCGAACCCCCGTCCTTGTGGATGCCGACTGGGTTTGCTAACCACTGAGCCATGATGGGAACGCCAAAATAGAGGGATTTTTTATCTGCAAAGGAAACTTCAAAGAACAAAAACTGCTGGGACTCCGTCCTGAGTTAGGAAAACATGGGCCGTGCGCAGCTTTCCCAGGGGAGATGCGGTCGCTACTGTCGGGGCTGTGGAATGAAGGTCCGGGGAGCTGACTCGCAGCCACTATCCTCTCAATGACCTCCTCCGATTCCTAATCCACGACATACAGTTTGCGGGCACCGGTTGTTACCGTGAAGTGTGAGCACACGTGCTTGCCTGACCCGGGAAGGCCCCAGCATGCATCCCAGACGGCTGCCGGCTTTGTGGTTTGAGTGCACAGCTTTTTCCAGCCTTAAAGCAGTGACAGGCCTTGTCAGAGCCTCCTGGCCTCCAGGCACGTGGCCACATTGAGTATGTAAATGAGTCGGATGCTTGCCCCGAGGCCTGGGGGCGGCTGAGCCTGCCGCCTCGCAGCCCCGGGAGGCCCGGCAGGTGCCGTGCCAGGCAGGTGTGGCGCTCACCATATGTTCTGGCTAGGGTCGGGTTTCTGCTGGCGTCTTTCAGCTCCCCACCAGGTGAGATCCAGAGGGCGGAAGGAGCCCGCATCAGCCTGTGGCAGCACTGTCACCTCTGGGTACTTGTTTGTTTTGCTCTGACAGGTTTGTCTATAACTTTGGAGCCAGGACAGCGCTGAAACCTCGGTCACGGAAGGTAGAGCAGAGACAGAGGTTGATGATCAGAGAAATGAAGAGCTGCAGCCAACTGTCGGAAGCCTACAAACTGGGTAATTCTTCTTTTTTTTTAAACTGTTTCCCTGAATGTTTCATCTTGTCAACAAGCTACAAATTTCTTTCTTTTTTCCTTTTTTTTTGTCTTTTGTCTTTTTAGGGCCACACCCCAGGCATATGGAGGTTCCCAGGTTAGGGGTCGAATCAGAGCTGAAGCTGCCACAGCCACAGCCATGCCCGATCCAAGACGCGTCTGCAACCTACATCACAGCCCACAGCAACGTCGGATCCTTAACCCACTGAGCGAGGCCAGGGATCGAACCTGCCTCCTCACGGATTCTAGTCAGATTCATTTCCGCTGAGCCATGATGGGAACTCCTGGGTAATTCTTTTTAAAATCCTCTGCATTTTCGAGAGCTCTGTTTATGGCTAAATGAGGTAGATGCCTTCCAATTCCACGGCCCATCTCTGTGGAGCCCAGACTCAGGCTGCAAGACAGTGTAAGGCAGAGCTCACCTACTCTGTTCCTCCTTTGGTCCCTCCTGAGGCAATCTGAAGACTCCAGTACTCAGGCTGCAGCCTGGAGAATGAAATTGGACCCTCAGGAAGTAGGACCAGGCACCTGTACGTTCTGTTGCTCAGCGATGCCGTGTTTGAAAAGCCACGGTTTCTGAGCTCTGCGGCCCCGCATCGCAGCCACTGGCCGCACGTGGCCACTTACCCTCAAGTTATCTGAAATAAAACTTAAAAATTAAAGGAGTCCTCTGGTGGCGCAGCAGGTTAAGGATCTGGCTTTGTCCCTGTGGTGGTTCAGGTCGCTGCTGGGGTGTGGGTTTGATCCCTGGCTGGGGAACTTCCCCATACTGCAGGTGCGGCCAAGAAATTAAAAAATTAGCTTCCCAGTGCCGTGAAAAATCTCTCTGATGTCTGCCTTCACACGCGGAGCACCAGGGAGGTGACAGGGCTCAGGGCAGTGGCCGGTCTCTCGAACCCTCATTCTTCAGTGCTCAGGCTGCTGGGGTGCAGGTGTGTCTAGAGAAAGGCCTGCACAAAATCAAGTGTGCAGAGATGGGGTACCCCAGAAGCGCCTTCATGGAGCCCACCTTCAGAGTGCCTGACTAGCTTTGCTTGGCCTTGGTGGTATATATTTCCAGGTGACCCTCTTGTCTTCTGGTCACACATGCACATGGTGGGGGGGGGGGCCTGGCCCCGCATCAGACTTTTTGCCATGAAAAGCATTCATGCAGCTGAGCGCCCTCCCCCTGCCCTCCAGTGGATGCTTGCGTGGAGCATGGGCCGTAAGCCTGCAGCCTCTGTCTCCAGGTCTGGGGACTGCCCTGTAATTTATCAGGGGATCGTTTTTGCCACAAAGGGACAATGACACACGCCAGGGATCTCTGCAGGTTTGCTGTTCCAAAGAGCCCAAGTGTAAACCAAAGGGGCAGTAAACAGGCTTGGACCAAAAAAAAAAAAGGTGCGGGGGAGGGGGGAGCTTTCCCAGCACGTGCATTTCACAGCGCGTGCTGCCAACTGTTGCGAAAAGAAAAAAAAAAAAAAAGCACCACCCCTAAGAAGAAAGCGAGGAGAGATGTCCATATTACTGCAGGCTGAGCCCTCCCTCCTCCTTTGTCATTGTTCCCTCGGCCTGCGGCAGGCCCCGCGACAGCTGGGTATCACTAACAGCTGCCTTTTCCTGGGGTGAAATTAAAAGATTAGGGGATATGGGCACGTGCTGGCCTCAGGAGCCCAAACAATGCTTGATTTAGGGTGAAACTTGTCTGGGGAGGCTGACAAAGGAGGAGGCTCCGAGTTGGCCAGGGGTCAGGGGGAGGCTGGTTCTGCCGAGACAAAAGGGCTGGGGGGGGGTCGGAGGGGGCAGAGGGCTGGTGGGGGGCGGGGATGGGGTGGGGTGGGCGCCGGGCTGAGTGAAAAGAGGCCTCGGAGCAGCTGCTCCTGCTCCAGAAATTTGAGATGGGTCTTTTCACAAACACAAATGCGGGAGAAGAATAGGGGGCCACGCTTAGCTGAAATGACTCGTTTGCAAATGAAAGGGAGATTGAGCGCCCTGACATTGTCCAAGTTTTCACCTAAGAGGGTGGAAAATGATTCGTACACGCGGCAGCGCTGGAGTGTGCCTTGGAGCAGATGGGCCAGCCACCCCGCGCCCGGCTCTGTGTTTACATAACAATCGCGGGCCCTGCCCCGGCGGGTGCAGAAGCCCTGGCCCCTTAAAGGTCCAGCAGGGTGCCCAGCCGCATCCCCTCCCCCACTTGGACCCATGCAGTTCCAGCCCGGGTGGGGGGGGGGAGCACAGGAGGCCTTGGCTTCAGGCAGTGTGGATGTTAATTTATGTGCCAGGCTAAATTAAATACGCTTCGTAGCCAAGAAGCCACAGATGACTGCTGGCGAGGCGGCCGGCAGCCCGGTGGGCACTGCGGCTGTCACCCCAGGGGGGGTGCCCCACTTCCCGCTGGCTCTTTGCTCTGGGTGACTAGGGACCGGTGGACGAAGCAGCTCCTTGGAGGGTCGCCTGGTCCTCCCTGCACGCCGAGAAGGGTTTAAGCACGACGGGGGCTCCCACATTTTATCCCCGAAGCCTTGGGAAAGGACTGCCCTGGGCGGGGGTGGGGGGGCAGAGGAAAGTTGCAGCAGAGATTGATCACCTGCCTGCGGGGGAGGGCGGTGGTCCAGGGCTGGAGTCCTGGGGCTTGCATCCCAGCCTCACTTCTGGAATCTTCTCTCCCAAAAGGCATAGTTTAGTCTAGCGAACGGTGAGGAAGCATGGGACAAACCACACTGAGGACCGTTTCCAGAAAGCCCTGTCACTGTCTGTGCACATGGGTCGGAAAGCAGAATTTTCCAGCATAGTGAGGTGAAAAGAAAGAAGAGTTTACTGAGCTATGCGATGGATGCTTCTAGAGCAGTGGCATGATTAGGGAGAGCAGACCCAGACCGGGGGTGGGGGTGCGGGGTTGGCAGGGTGAGGTGGGGTCTATGTCTGTTTTTATAGCCCAGGGGGAGGAGCGGTCTCAGGATGCACCTACTGATTGGTTGGGGAAAGAGGGGGTCTTCGGATCCACTCGCTGGTTGGCTGGAGACTTATACGGCTCCCATAGGGGTGAGGTTGGGAGTGGGCCAAGCCCCTTTCCTGGTAGGGGGCAGGAAGGAGTAGACCAGGTTGCTCAAAGCAGAGGAAGAAGGAGGCATTATAATGAGACAGGTGGGGACGTGATATTGGGTCTGGTGACTCTTGTCTTAGCCGGAGGCTTTGAGTCCAGTCTCCTTGAAGGGGCCTTGAAGTCCAGCCCCCCGTACTCCCCAAGTCATCTCGAGGCAGAGAAATTCTGAGGACCTACCTAGAGGCCGCGGCCAAGTTCAACCCAGACTCTGCCTTCTTCTTTACTGTCAATGGCGTTGTTGAAACGACTGGCAAAAATTTGAGGTCTGCGGCTGAGATTCTAACACGGTATCCTGTTCATTTCGAGATTTTGATGATTGTACGATGGTTGCATAAGAGAGTGCCCGTGACCTTTAAGGAAATGTACAGTTTGTGGGGCAAAGGGCATCGACTATGCAACTGATTCGCACACTATTCAACAACAACAACGAAAAAGGGTGCATTTGTATACAGAGGGAGAGAGAGGAACAAAGACAGAGAGAGAGAGAGAGAGAGAGAGAGAGAGAGATGGAGAGACAGGGGGAGGAGGAGAGAGGGAGAAGAGGAAGAGAGGAGGGGGGAGGGGAGGATAAAGGCACAGCACTCAAATCTGGGAAGCCTGGCGAAGAGGCCGCGGGCAACTGCTCTATCAGGATCACTTTCCTCTAAGTCAGAATCTGTCCAGAGCTGTTCAGAGGGAAAGAAAGGCAACAGAGGCTCAGAGATTGCTGGGTCTCTCTCACACCCTCCTAGGTGCCCTGGAAGTCCGCAATCTGGGGACCTCTCAGCACGGGTGACTGTGGCCATGGGAAGCTGGCAGGTCACTGAGGGCGGGGGTGGGGAGGGTCTCAGGGGGCCGACGGAGGACAGATGCCTACAGCTGTTGCCTCAGGTATTTGTGGGAGAGGGTGGGGCTCAGCGGGGAGCCAGAGGGAGGAAACGAATCCACAGGAGATGTCCCCTGTCCCCGTTCACCCTGGGTGGTGGCTACCTCTAAGGTGCTGTTTCTTTTTTTTTTTTTTTTGTCTTTTTGCCTTTATGTAGAGCCGCACCCACGGCATATGGAGGTTCCCAGGCTAGGGGTCTAACAGGAGCTGTAGCCGCCGGCCTTCGCCACAGCCACAGCAACGCGGGATCCGAGCCGCGTCTGCAACCTACACCACAGCTCACGGCAACGCCGGACCCTGAACCCACCGAGCAAGGCCAGGGATCGAACCC
Organism: Catagonus wagneri; assembly: GCA_004024745.2. Taxonomy (NCBI): domain Eukaryota; kingdom Metazoa; phylum Chordata; class Mammalia; order Artiodactyla; family Tayassuidae; genus Catagonus; species Catagonus wagneri. Next base: position 1,337,544 of record PVHT020002421.1, read on the forward strand.
GCAACCTCATGGTTCCTAGTCGGATTCGTTAACCACTGAGCCATGACGGGAACTCCGAAGGTGCTGTTTCTGATGAGGTGTTTCTTTCTCTCCATTCTCATTCTCACATCATCAGATTCAATGAACCGCCCGCCCCTCCTATTTAGCTTAAGCTGAGTTTAACTCCTTTTGCTGTTTTGGTTCTCACTTTCGCCTACGCATTTAGCCCATCTCCAGGAGAGGTTAATGAGACAGGTCCAGGACCTGTCCCAGAAGACCTGCATCAGAATCCTTGGGGGCAGGCGAGGGGGAAGTTGACAATCTTGTGCTTTAAGAAGTTATTTTAGGGGTCTTGAATGTGCACTCAGGGAAGCAAAGGGCTCTTGGGACGTTGCCCTCAGCGACCTGGCTGCCTTCACACACTGTGCCCGGGGTGCTCCGGAGGGCAGTGTCAGGTGTGGGACCGCACTGGCCCGAGGCTTCAGCACACAAAGGCGGATGCTGAGAGCCCGGTGTCCTTTAAACCTGTATCCCCACCGTTGGTCAGGGTCAAGGGACTTGTGGCAACACTTGCAAGGGGCACGGTGTGAAAGCACACGGTCTCAGCACCACCGGCAGGAAGGCTGAGCATCTTTGTGGCACATGGATCTTGGCTGTGCAGAACCCAGAGACTTCCTCACATAGCAGGGCCCCGGGCTGGCGCTGCTGCAGCGCTGAACCCTGCCAGAAGTCTTTTCGGAGCCTTTCCTCTCAGGTGAAAGGTGCTGCTAAATTGATTTTAGCAGTTGAATTTTCATCACTTCTTCCTTGCGGGATTTCTGGGGCATCCACGTATCATTTGTGCTTTCTGTTCAGGAGATGTAGCGTGGTATGAAATCTGTGATTTGCTGTATGTGATTTTACAAACATGCAGATGCCGCAGGATGGTTTCCACAGTGCAGCAGAGAAATCCAGTGCCTCTATTTATTTTTTATTATTATTGTTATTTTTGTCTTTTTATCTAGAGCTGCACCTGCGGCATATGGAGGTTCCCAGGCTAGGGGTCTAACAGGAGCTGTAGTTGCTGGCCTTCGCCACAGCCACAGCAACGTGGGATCTGAGCTGAGTCTGCAACCTACACCACAGCTCACGGCAATGCCGAATCCTTAACCCATTGAACAAGGCCAGGGATCGAACCCGCAACCTCATGGTTCTTAGTCAGATTCGTTAACCACTGAGCCACGAAGGGAACTCCCCCAGTGCCTTTAATCAGCCTGACAATTCTTCTTCCTGAGTTAGCGGCCATGAGCTGTGTACCTGCCTAGCTCCTTGGGGAGTTGCGGGCACGGGGACATCCAGGAGTATGGGGAGGAGCTGTAAGGGCACTGCCTCACAGGGAACTCTTTAGACAGGAACGCCTCTGAAGGCCTCTGCTCAGCATCTCCCTCGGTGCTGAAAGGCCACGAGATTCATGCAAGTAGTTTCTATCCACACAGGAAGGGAAGGCAGCAGAGGCACTGGCGCAGGGAGGTGCAATGAATGGTAGAACGAAGTCCCTTGATGGGGCCTCGGGCCCTGTCTCAGATCAGGTGGCTTAAACTGCAAACATCCATTTCTTTCTCATAGTTCTGGAGGCTGGGCATCCAAGATGAGGGTGCCAGCCTGGCTGGGTTCTGGACAGGGTCCTCTTCCTGGCTTGCAAGCCAGACAGCAGGCTTCTCACCGTGTCCTCACGTGGCAGAGAGAGCAACGCAGGGTCTCTTTCTCTTCCTCTAAGGACACTAACCTCATCCTGGGGCCCTGCCCTCATGACCTCATCTAAACCCGATTACGGCCCAAAGGCCTCGCCTCCAAACACCGTTCCAGCTGGCTGCTGCGGTTTTAATATGTGGATTGGGGGGCAGGGGCACAAACATTCATGCCACATCAGCCCAGGTGATGAAGCAGGGCTTGCTGGGTGTGTTCCCAGCTACATCTCATGCAAGACTCAGTCGCACGTGTATCTGAAATATATTGTTTTTGTTTTTTAGGGCCACACCCGTGGCATATGGAGGTTCCCAGGCTAGGGGTCGAATTGGATCTATAGCTGCCGGTCTACACCACAGCCACAGCAACGCGGGATCCTAGCCGTGTCTGTGACCTATGCCACAGCTCACGGCAACACCAGAACCTTAACTCACTGAGCGAGGCCAGGGATCGAACCCGCATCCTCACGGATACTGGTCGAATTTGTTTCCCCTGCGCCACAACGAGAACTCCCTGAAATATATTTGAAAACGTTCTACTGAGGCGAGTGGAGAACTGTTGGTTACCAAACTAAAAAAGAAATTAAGAAAAGGTATCAGTAAGGAAAAAGTTGTTTTGCTATGCTTTGATGAGGTCATTTTCCAATCCTCTGAGACTCTAAACTCTCAGCTTGCAATGTCGCAAATGCAATGTCACGTTGCGTTTGCATTTGTGTGCCCATTTGTCAGGCAGTCCTTTCCTGCTAAGGCTTTGCCTGCACCGCTGGGAGGGGCTGTGTGTCTCTGGCAACCCAGGGGTCCCTTTAAGGAAAGGGAAAGGCCAGCACAGGAAGCACATTCTCTGCCCTTCATTCTGCCTCTGGGAATGGGGTGGCTTTAGTGACAAGCAGGTTTGGGTGGGGCTGGCGGGGCAGATCCACCAATTCTTGCAGAGGTGTTCTTGGTACCTCAGCTCTGGCTGGCATCCTTCTTAGAGGCTGGGGGATGGATGCAGGCATCAGTGGCTGTTGTGGGTTACAGGACACTGGGGACATCCAACACAAAGGCACCAGCTGCTGGTGACAGTGTTGGCTGGGGGGAGGGCTTGTTTACGAAGCACTGGCTTCTGGTGTCCTCGGAGGCAGGTGAGGCCAGCTGACCCCGTGCTTGCCCAGACCCAGGGGTCCTACAGGAAGCCCTAGTGTGGGGACCGGGACAGAGCACCTGCCTCCATCCAGATGTGGCCTGAAGGACAGGTGTGGGGACACACCCTCTTCTCTTCACCCTTGTAGCACAGTAATTAATTTTGCTTTCCACACATGTGGCATATGGAAGTTCCCAGGCTAGGGGTTGAATTAGAGCTGGAGCTACAGCTGCCAGCCTATGCCACAGCTACAGCCATGTGGCATCTGAGCTGCATCTGCGACCCACACTGCAGCTCACGGCAACACCAGATCCTTAACCCACTTAGCGAGGCCAGCGATCGAACCCACATCTTCATGGATACTAGTCAGGTTTGTTACTGCCGAGCCACGATGGGAACTCCCAGCACAATAAACGCAGTAAACCATTTTCAGATGGACTCCGTGCACATCACTGTCCGAATCCAATGTCCTCTGTCCTATGATAGTAGCGCCACCTCCGCTTTGGTGGCACTGAGTGCATGAGCTCTGGAGTGAGTCCCAGTGCTCAGCATAAAAGTAAGAGCCACAACCCACGGGACACGGAATTCAGCAATGGTCCTGGTCCCGTAGCTGCGGGTCTCGGCTGACTGGGCGACCTGGAGTGGCTCCTCTGCAAAGTCACTGCATCTGTGGGCTGGGGACCGGAGCAGCCTGCCGTTCTGTGGGGACCACGATCCCACAGGCTGCCTGCTCGGTGCCCGGAACCACGCGTGGCTCCAAGGCGCTGAGCAGCTCCATCCTTTCAGAGTATAAGGAAAAGACCAGAAAGAGCTAAACGCTGCTCGGAAAGGGTCCTGAGCAGCACGGGGCAATGCAGTTGGAGCTGTGCGTGGCTCACATGGGCATGGACGCCCCATGTTGGGCATCTGCACAGAGAGACCCTAAGAGAGCCGGTGGAGGAAGCAGTGCCTGTATCACACACTCACCGCCGGCCCTGGGACCCAGTGCAGCCAGCTTGAGTGTGGCTTGCAGCCCGTGACCCGAATCTCCTGTGTCCGCCTCCCTCCCACCTCCCCGGGAGGTCTTTGGAGGTGACCTGGCAGGTGAACCGGCCCCCACCGAGGTGGCACGCAGAGACAGAGAAGGTCGGGAGGAGTATGAAGGTCACCTCCGTCCTTGCTCCTGAGTTTTCCCCTGGCTGCCGAGGTCATTGCTTGGAGCTCCAGCACAGGGACGCACCGGGAGTGGCCAGTGCGGGCAGACGCGCAGGCTGGCTCCAGCGTGGGGCCAGGAGGGCTGCTGGTAAGTGTGGCCGGGTGGCACAGAGAGGGCCTCCGTGGCTGAGAGAGAGGTTCCAGGGACGTCTGGCGCAGACAGAGCCTGCAGCAGAAGCCCGGGCAGCCCTCCAAGAAGGCACAGACCCCTTGCAGCCGCTCAGCCATGCCCCGGAGGAGGCGAGCGCTCACTTCTTTTGTACGCTGCCTTGTCTGTGGCCCACGTGGCTCTCAGTCCTTTCATTCGCTGTCATCCGTCACAGAATGCTACCGTCCTCACAAACCAGCACGGCCTCTTTCCAACTGCTGCAGCCAAAGGCATGGGTCTGAGAGCAGAAAATTGAAAATTGGCTCCTATGCCTTTTTTTTTTTTTTTTTAATGAGAAAGCACATATTGTGCTGCCCTCTCAGCCTCAGAGCCAGAGGCTAATTAGACTCTAGTTTTCCATTGTTCCCAGGAAAACAAAAGCTAAACACGCTCTTGGTGAGGGCGGGGGCAGCAGGGCCGTGGGCAGCCCCTTTCTCTCCGGCACAGAGACTCTAGCCAGCAGCCTGGCATGTGCTCGGCCTGAGGGCGAGGGGCTGGCAGGGCTCTGGGAAAGGCCTGTGTGGCACTTTTTTCTTCTCCAGCCCTGCCTCTCCGCAGAGGCATGTTCCCTGGGCAGCAGGAAATGCAACTGCAGTTGTCTAAGCGCCCCCGTCTACCTCCAATTCCTGTTGGGGCCAGCAGAACTTTGCATGTCAGGATGTGGGCCTGGCAGGTTTAAGACATGCCCATCTGCGGGTTCCTGTCGTGGCTCAGTGGTAACGGACACGACTAGCACCCATGAGGACGTGGGTTCGATCCCTAGCCTCGCTCAGTGGCTTAAGGATCCGGCGATGCCGTGAGCTGTGGTGTAGACTGTGGATGCGGCTCGGATGTGGCGTGGCTGTGGCTGTCGTGTAGGCGGGCAGCTACAGCTCCCGTTTGATCCCTAGCCTGGGAACTTCCATATGGCCCTAAAAAGACAACCCCTGCCCCCAAAAGAGAGAAAAAAGAAAGCCATGCCCATCTGCTTGTTCTATGTACCCGCTCCCCAGTCCCACCATCGAGGGATGAAGTGTCTGTCCCTTCCCCTTGTACTCAGACTCACCTAGAGGCCCAGTGCTCCTGGGAGCCAGAGCCGTCACGCAGGAAGTCCTGCTGCCTTGCGTTGCCGTGTTTTGAGGAAGCACAGTCTGGCCTGTGGGAATGAGCACAGGCGAGGCCTGAGATCACAGAATGAGGGCCTGGCCGGCTCCCCACAGCCACTCCGGCCATTGCCAGGCTCCAGCACAGCTGCTCAGCCAAGCCCTTCGCCAACTGCAAGAAATCAGAAAATGTGGTTGTTTCAAGGCACCAGTTTTGTTTTTTGTTTTTTTTTTTTTAATTTTTTACGGAATGATAGTGAGAACACCCAATACTCCCTGGCACACCCCCTCTCGCCCCAGACCCAGAAACCAAAGGCCAGTGGACACTTAACACAAGAAGGCCTGCTTTTCCTGGGCCTCCTGATCCTGGCTCTCAGCAAGGCCTCCTCAGGTGACAGGGCGTAGCCATGCCCTCTGCTTGCCTATTTACAAGTGCCTCTTCGCTTAATTCACCTTCAGTTTCTCCCCGGCTTTCCAAGGGACGGCAGGTGCCGTGGCAGCCCCCACGAGAAGTTAAAATAAAATCGAGGAAATCGGGCCACTTTAGCAGGAGACGGGAGAAGAGCAAAGAGTACATCAGGAAGCCGAGATAAAGCAGATAAACTGGAACTGAGTTAAAAGTTAACTCCGATTTCTCAGCAGTGAAGACGTTTTTAAAAGGGCCAGTGGTGGATCTGAGGAAAAAAAAACAAAGGCAGAGCAGTTTTTCTGGAGACACAAGTCACTTTCCTGGCACTCAGATCCAGGAAAATTAAGTATAGGAACTAAGACACAGGCAATAACATCGCATGCTGTGTTCCCCACGGCCTTTGGTTTTTCAGAAGACAGGTGCTTTTCTTTTTTTTCTTTCTTTTTTTTGTCTTTATGTAGAGCTGCACCCACAGCATATGGAGGTTCCCAGGCTAGGGGTCTAACAGGAGCTGTAGCCGCCGGCCTTCGCCACAGCCACAGCAACACGGGATCCGAGCCGCGTCTGCGACCTACACCACAGCTCACGGGAACGCCGGATCCTTAACCCACTGAGAAAGGCCAGGGATCGAACCCGCAACCTCATCGTTCCTAGTCGGATTCGTTAACCATTGAGCCACGACGGGAACTCCAACAGGTGCTTTTCAGGTTGTTCTTTTTACTGTTGTCACGTAACCAAGCCTTGGATGAGATGGTTTGGCCCCTTCTGGGTACAGCTGGCAGCTGGATGGGGCCTGGGAAGCCTTGGGGACAGAATGCTCCTGGGAAGCAGGGCCTTTGTGGACCAGCAGCCCTCGCTGTGCCTTTGGCAGGGATGGGGCGGTGTCGGAGAAGGCCAGGGGTGGGTCCTCAGTGCTGTTGATTAAGGCCAGATCCTGGTGCTTTGCACGCCTGCGGACAAAGTGAAAATGCTGACCACTGTTCTAAAAGTTCCATCAGAGCTTCGGCTCAGGCTGAGAGCCAGTGGACAGAGGAGGCCCTGGGCTGCTTCTCCCTTAGAAGGGTTTCTTGTGGTGACTTCTCAGGAGGATGCGTATGACTGGGCAGCTGGTCCCATGGAGCCACGGGCCTCAGCCAAGCCTGGAGTTCCCCAGGCCTAAGGGACGGCTCAGGCCACTGCTGTTCTTCCATGAGGGTGGGCCAGGCCTCCCTTCTCACGCACGGAGGCGGGGCTCTCGGGTTCTTGTCACGGGGACAATGCATTCATTCCACACAAAAGGCAACCACCCATGGTACAACTGCCTTTGTGCATTATTTCCCTGCATCAAAATATATCTTTTTTGGAGTTCCCGTTGTAGCTCAGCGGGTTGCGAACCCAACTAGTATCCATGAGGCTGCGGGTTCGATCCCTGGCCTCGCTCAGTGGGTTAAGGATCCAGCATTGCTGTGAGCTGTTGTGTAGGTCGCAGATGCGGCTCGGATCCCGCGTGGCTGTGGCTGTGGTGTAAGACCAGCAGCTACAGCTCCGATTCGGCCTCTTAGCCTGGGAGCTTCCATATGCTGTGGGTAAGATCCTAAAAAGCAAAACAAAAAACAAAAAGAATTTTTTTTTTTTTAAATCGGGCCTGACCTGGGGATTTCACGATGGAATATAACATACTTCCGCCTTTGTGGTTTCCTTCCTCTTCTGCACTCGCTTGTACCCACAGACAGGAAGCGGTGGCGGGGGGAACACGGGGGTCCCTCCTAGACACTGGACATGGGTGAGGGTGCTCTCCGTGCCCACAGTCAGGCGATGCCTGGCAGTCTGCTGGGCGTGGGGCCTGGGGTCTCCACGTCAGGGCTCCGGGTCCTTAAAGCTGGACTGGTCCTGGGGCCTGGGGTCTCCACGTCAGGGCTCCGGGTCCTTAAAGCTGGACTGGTCCTGGGGCCTGGGGTCTCCACGTCAGGGCTCTGGGTCCTTAAAGCTGGACTGGTCCTGGGGCCTGGGGGGCCCACGTGCGCCAGGACTTGGCTACGGTGTGGCCCTGCTTGGCTTGGGCCGGCGTGAAACTCAGGCCCAGCCCAAATCTGGGGCAGGGGAGGGGGAGCCCCGGGACTCCCGCGATGGAATTTCCCACCTCCGTGGCGTGCTGGCCCTCGCTCTCCGTCTGCAGGGACTCGGAGGACGCGCGCTCTCCCGCCCGCCAAGACCCCCAGACGCCTCGGGAGCATTATTGTTTTCCGACCGGATAATAAAAATGCTGCTTTCTCCTTTTTCTATACTCCGCCCGGCCCCACGAATTCCCAGCAAGCCGGCTCCACTCAGCCTCCGACAGAACATCCGGACAGACACCGCCACGTCCCCTCCTGTCGCCCCCGGTGCAGGCGCCTCTGCGGGCGGGGAGCTCACCCCCGGGAGCCGAGCCGGCTCAGATCCCGGGGACCGTGGGAGGTTACCCCAGGTGGAGCAGACATGGGATATTTTTGGGGGGGCCTGTCCTTACTCTGCATGAACCGATTCAAGTTTGAATTCTGACCTGTGCCACCTCTGAGGGCCGTGTGGCGTCTGAGCAAAGGATGCTCCTTGCGGAGCCCTCGGCCCCTCCCCCGCTGCTCCACCTCTAGGCTCCAGCTGCCGCTGGGGCTCCGACAGTCCCCCAAAGCCACCCCCTGCGGGGGCCTTGCCTTCATTCCTCTGCTCTAAGCCCAAGACAGAGTCGCTCTCTGGGTGACGATGTTTCCTCATACTCATCCGGTAAATGAAGTCACCAAGGCAGACAGCCTGGACGCCTTTACTGTAACTGTGATGCAAGGACCTGCTCCCCAGGGAAGGACCTGCTCCCCAGCTGCACGGAGGGATGTGGGCAGCAGATGGCCTTCAGCTGTCACGACCGCGGCATAACCTCTGCGGCCCTTGCCACCCTGCCCGAGGCCGTCCCCTTCCAGGTGGTCACAGGCGGTGACCGGTGGAGGCAGCGTAGCATGCAAGGCCTGATGGGAGCAGGGCTGCAGGGTGCTCCTGAGCCCACCTCTGGGGCCCGCCGGCTCCTTGGGGTGTGCCAGGTAGAGAGAGAAGGCAAGGGCACGCTCAGGTGACCTTGGTCTCAGCCCTCCGCCCTTCCTGGGAAGCCACCGAGAAAGGTCTCAGATGCAAAGGGAGGCTGAGTGCTCCTGGAGCCCCAGGTGTCCTCAGGAGCGAGCATTTCCCCCCGTTTGGAGAATGAGGACATTGCCCACAAATACCAGGCCCCCTTCGCTTCTCGGAGCTTCCCTGAGCTGCCTTTCCTGCCAGCCAGCCTGGGGCCCGGCCTTGGACGCCCACATCTCCCAAGCCAAGCTTAGTCGAAGGAGCCTGGAATGGCAAGGCCTTGGAAAGGGACGTTGAGGAAGAAGAGGGCCTAATAGAGCAGACACTGTGATTCCAAGCCGGGAACAAGTTTGAGACCCCAGTCAAGGCAGTTGTCACAAGCAGGAAACGGCTAAAGTCGGAGTAAAGCAGAAGGCTCCCAGAGAAAGTTTTTTGTTTGTTTGCTTGTTTTGTTGTCTTTTTGTCTTTTGGGGCTTCCCCCGCAGCATATGGAGGTTCCCAGGCTAGGGGTCTAACAGGAGCTGTAGCCGCTGGCCTTCACCACAGCCACAGCCACGTGGGATCTGAGCCGCATCTGCGACCTACACCACAGCTCACGGCAAAGCCGGATCCTTAACCCACTGAGCAAGGCCAGGGATCGAACCCGCAACCTCATGGTTCCTCGTCGGATTCGTTAACCACTGAGCCACGACGGGGACTCCCCCAGAGAAAGTTGTGATGAAAACATGACAAGAGTGAAAGAGCAGCATGAAATGAAGACATAAAGAACCGTAAGAAAGGAGAACTTGACCTCGATGCTGGGAAGAGTGTCACTGGCCTGCAGCATGGGGGGTGGTTCTGCATAGACAGTCGTCCATGGGAAGGAGTTCTGCTTGGCTCAGGACAGAACCGGTTTTTGTAGCTACCATCTTATGGGCGGCACTTGGTGGTTTTTTGTTAGAGAAAATGAATAAAGGAGTGGTGACTTGCTTTTGGCTAAATGGTAAATGTCAGGAACTTGGACAATGTCCAAGTAAAAGTGGTGAAAAAGTGGATGTCGGAGAAGGCGGGAGGACATAAGTCTCAAAAGATGCCAGGGCAGTTCCCATCGTGGCTCAGTGGTTAACGAATCCGACTAAGAACCATGAGGTTGTGGGTTCGATCCCTGGCTTTGCTCAGTGGGTTAAGGATCTGGTGTTGCCGTGAGCTGTGGTGTAGGTCGCAGACGCGGCTCGGATCCCGCGTTGCTGTGGCTGTGGCGAAGGCCGGCGGCTACAGCTCCTGTTAGACCCCTAGCCTGGGAACCTGCATATGCTGCAAGCGTGGCCCTAGGAAAAGGCAAAAAGACCAAAAAAAAAAAAAAAAAGCCAGGAATTGCCTTTGGAAGCTGATGAAAACAGAAAGAGATAGATGCAAACTATTGCCTTGGGAGTGGATAAGCAATGAGATCCTGCTGTTTAGCACCGGGAACTATATCTAGTCACTTATGATGGAGCATTATCATGTGAGAAAAAGCAATGTATACATGTGTGTGTGACTGGGTCACCTTGCTGTGCGGTAGAAAATTGACAGAATGCTGTAAACCAGCTACAGTGGAAAAAAAATAAAAATCATTACATAAAAAGAATTAAAAAATGAATAAGTAGAAAATAAAAATGTTCACTGATAAGAAAAAAAAAACAGAAAGAGGTATTTATGAATATTCCAAAGGCAACACATTAAAGAACTAAAGTCCTAGATGTGAACACCAGACTTTGGGACAAAACAGTAATACATTCGCCCTAACTGTTCGTCTGGAGACACACCTGACATTATCCAAAGCTGACGGCACTTGAGCACAGGGGCCTAAGCCACAGGCAGCCACTGCGGACTGAAGACCAGAACTCACTCTGCCACGATTTTCCTCTGGGAAGTGGGCAGATGGGTGCGAGACTGTGGCCTTTTCCTCGTAAGCGCTTCTGTTTAGCAAGGGACGCAGTGTGATCTTCCTGAAAATAAAAATCTGCCTTTGTAGAAAACTGGAAAATACAGAAAAGTATAGAGGAAAAGCAGTAAAGGTTATTCACAATTCGACTAAAATATAATCAGTTACAGTTCTGATTGCCGGCACGTTTCATATTTCATGGTGGTGTTTCTCTTCGATAATTACAGTGTACATATTTTTGATGTTTTCTCTTTTAAATGTTGGATTATATTATAAGCATCTACTGATGACATGAGATTCCTTAGTAAAAAAGACCTTTTTTTTTTTTTTGCTTTTTGGGGCCGCACCCATGGCATATGGAAGTTCCCAGGCTAGGGGTCTGATTGGAGCTACAGCTGCCAGCCATAGCCACAGCCACAGCAACGCCAGATCCGAGCCATGTCTACGACCTACACCACAGCTCATGGCAATACGGGATCCTTAACCCACTGAGTGAGGCCAGGGATCAAACGCACAACCTCATGGTTCCTAGTCGGATTCGTTTCCACTGAGCCACGATGGGAATTCCAAAGAAGACTTTTAATAATGATATTATATTCCACAATTTACATAATTATTCTATTATTGGATATTTGCATTGTTTCTGATATGAGTTTCTATGACAAATTCTGAGGTGAACATTTTTAAACAATGTGAATCTTAATATTCCCCATGATTTCTTTAGCATATATCTTTAGAGAGAGGATTACAAGGTCAACATACGTAAACCTCTTTAAAGCTTTATCTTGCAAAATTACTTTCAAGTAAGAGTCTACTTAATTTTTTTTTCCCCCTTGAAGACCTGCTGGCCTAGCCTTTGTTATTGCTGCATTGTTCAGACCTGCAGGATGTGTTCAATGTCAGCCTTATATCTATCTGAGATTTGAGATTTGGCCGGGAGAAATTCCATGAAGTGTGCTGTAAATACGGTTAGCGTGCTGTAAATATTGCCCTCCGTAGCTAGGTGTCAAACCACAGGATTTGTGAATTCAAACCACTAATGAGTTCTCAAAATAGCAACTCTAAGAACTTCATTCGGGGTTGACTCTACGGTGCTGAGAGAAGGGAAATATTGCTGACTGCAGGAGACTGCAGTGGCTGGGATGGGCTGATGAACCAAGATAGACGCAGATTAACCGTGAACCTGATCAACTTATCTGACTTCCTCTCCTCTCGGCCCCTCTTTCCTTCCCCCATCCTTCCTTGACTTTTTTCTCTCTTCTTCATCCCATCCACGCATCCATCTACCGATCCTTTCTTTCGTCTATCCATCCACTACCCTTCTGTGCACCCATGCATCCAACCATCTACTCACCGATCTCTCCATCCTTTTTCCATCTAACCCTTCCACCGTCTGTCCATCCATCGCCCCTACCAAGAATTTTTAAGAGGTTTTCCCAACCCTTACAGCCGCAAAATCTCTTTCAGTGCCTCCAAAAGTTAGAGATTTTTCATTATGGAACTCTCCGGGGTTGAAGAACTCCACGGCATTTAGCCATCAAAAGCAGCTGCAGAAAACGTAGCTCGCACGGTCCTGCATACAGGCAGTGTTTGTGCAAAGGGTAAGAAACACTCCTCTGCTCCCCCGGAAGACTAGATATTTTTATCTGCACCGAAGAAAGCAGAAAATGAAAAAGGATAAAATTCAAATCCAGAGGGCTATAGAGATCAAATCCATTTTTAAGCCTTTTATAGAGAATTCAAAGCTTTCTGTAAGCTTCCTGTCACTCCGCAGGGCAGGATTTGACAAAGTGCAAGTAACTGGGGTGTGTGTGTCGGGGGTGGGGGGTGAACTTAAATCGTGATTGCTGTGAAGACTTTTCTGGTTTTGACCTGTCTGTTGCCTTGGCAACGGCTTTACTGAGGTGGCTTCCTTCCTGTCCAGAGAAAGGGGCATCTGCTCTCTGGATGGTTCTTCTGGATCATTCATTCCTCTTCGGTTTTGTGTTTCTATCAACCAAACAAAATATCGTGGAAGAACTCTGCCAACGTCTGTCTTTACAGTCATTTTATGAAACCTCTTGGGACATCCTCTGGAGTCCACCCAGGCTCATTCAATATTTATAAATCCAGTACCTCATTCAACAGGCTATACTGAAATCTCCCCATGTAGTCTACACCAGGCAAGGTCTGGTATACATGAGACTGTGGTTCTAGCTACTAGGAACTTCAAGCTCATTGAGGTGATAAGATACGCTTATGGAAGAGTTGCATAGGGAGTCCCCGTGGTGGCGTAGTGGAAACAAACCAGTCTAGTATCCATGAGGATGCGGGTTAGATCCCTGGCCTCGTTCAGTGGGTTAAGGATCCGGCGTTGCCCTGAGGTGTGGTGTAGGTTGCAGATGTGGCTCAGATTCCGTGTTGCTGTGGCTGTGGCGAAGACTGGCAGCTGCAGCTCTGATTTGACCCCCTGCCTGGGAACTTCCACATGCTTGAAAAGCAAAAAAAAAAAAAAAAAGAGTTGAGTAAACATACACATTAACAACAATAATAGCACTTATTCAATATCCATGCTGGGAGTACTGGGCCACACTTAGGATGAAGTAGCTGGCAGACCTGAGCCCCTGGAGTTTGGACATTTATCCTGGGGTCAAATGGACATCACTGAGGAGTTCGAATTGAGGAATAAAATGGAACTTGTTTCTAAAACCAGACCGAGTGTGGCTCTTCTCCTAAATTCCAAAGTGGAAAGACAGCGATATAAATACCTGTTCCTGGAGTTCCCGCCGTGGCTCAGTGGTTATGGAACCGGACTAGCATCCATGAGGTTGCCAGTTCGATCCCTGGCCTCACACAGTGGGTTAAGGATCTGGCGTTGCTGTGAGCTGTGGTGTAGGTCGCAGATGCGGCTCGGATCTGGTGTTGCTGTGGCTGTGGTGTCGGCCAGTGGCAATAGCTCCAATATGACCCCTAGCCTGGGAACCTGCATATGCTGCTGGGGTGACCAAAAAAACAAAAACAAAAGCAAAACAAAACCCCACTTGTCCCAGGCCTACTCACTGAAAGATGATTACTTTTCAGTTCAGCAGATATTATCAAGGTTGTCATGTTGATCATTCATTCAAGAGAGACTGGGGAGTTCCCGTTGTGGCTCAGTGGTTAAAGAATTCGACTAGGAACCATGCGGATGCGGGTTCGATCCCTGGCCTCGCTCAGTGGGTTAAGGATCCGGCGTTGCCGTGAGCTGTGGTGAAGGTTGCGGACGCGGCTCGGATCCCGTGTTGCTGTGGCTGTGGCGAAGGCCGGCGGCTACAGCTCCTGTTAGACCCCTAGCCTGGGAACCTTCATATGCCACGGGTGCGGCCCTAGATAAGGCAAAACGAGTGCAGCCCTAGATAAGGCAAAAAGACAAAAAAAAAAAGAGAGAGAGACTGGGAGGTCAGAGTTGGGGTCTGGCAGAGCGGATTTGTCTGCTTGGTACATGAAAACAACATTAGAAGGAGGTCTGCGGGGCCAACTTCAGAGTTAATTGGAGGTGTTCTTTGGTCAGCTTCTTGAGCAGAAATGTATAGTCAACGTGGCCAAGAAAAGTAGTGGCCTAGAGTGGATGGTGGTACAGACGGTGGTCTGATTTAATTGAGAAAGAAGCTATGTTGAAACACTAATGCAGTAAATAATAGAAGGGCGGTTGGACTTTTTTTTTTTTTATTAAGGAAGGACAAGCAGAAACTTGAACAAAACTCGACATAAAGGTACGATGAAGTGCTTTTTTTTTGCCTTTTTTTTTTTTTGCCTTATCTAGAGCCACACCCGCGGCATATGGAGGTTCCCAGGCTAGGGGTCTAACAGGAGCTGTAGCCGCCGGCCTTCGCCACAGCCACAGCAACGCGGGATCCGAGCCGCGTCTGCAACCTACACCACAGCTCACCGCAACACCGGATCCTTAACCCACTGAGCGAGGCCAGGGACCGAACCCACAACCTTATAGTTCTTAGTTGGATTCGTTAACCACTGAGCCAGGACGGGAACTCCAAGGGTAAGATGAAGTTGATAAAATGGGACGAAATCTGGGTGGGGAAGATGAAGCTGGCATATGTCTTCCGAGGCTCAAGGGAGTGAAAGACCAAGAATCTGGTCAACCTGAGACTCAACGGGCTCCTCAGGCCCAGGGCAGGCCCCTTGTTTAATCTTAAAAGGCCTCCGCCTCCTTTACTTCCACTAATGGGAAAGCACTGGAAGGTGACATGCAAATTTATGTAAACAAGAGGCAAATCAGCCCCCTGGCTCCAGTCTGGACCTTTTTGTTTTCCTCTTCCTTGGACGGGGCTCCAGGGCTGAAGACAGCGGACCTGACCCCTGGGGGGCGAGAGCAGCAGAGAAGGCTGTGTTCTGACTCAACCTCCACCCAGCTCGGGCCCTTTCTGCAAAGCTGTGCCTTTCCTGTTACCCCAAGAAGATAGGGGTCTGCTTGAACAGCCAGTGGTGTCATGGGCGGGAGCCACCACCCAGCCACCTCGCCTGGGATCCAAACCTGGCTCGCCTGCCGCCTGGGTGTACGGAGAGCTATGCTGGTTAATTCTGAGTGGCAGCCTGGCTGTGTGATGAGGTGCCCAGCTACTCGGGCAGACATTCTCCCGCTGTTTCCGCAAGAGTGTTTCGGACGGACAAGCCTTTAAACTGGTGAAGTGAAATAAAGCAGATTGCCATTCCCGATGGATTGCCTTGTCCAATCGGCTGAAGAGTAAAAAAGCCAGTCTCTGCTCAGCAAGAGGGAATTCTCCAGTAGATGGTCTCTGAACTTCTGTACCATTGGCCCTTCCTGGGTCTCTAAACTGCTGGCCGGCCCTGCAGAGTTTGGACTTGCCAGCCTCCACTAGCCTGTGAGCGGACTCCTTGAATAATTCCTTCAATTATTCCTTGAATAATTCTTTCTCCCTCTGTGTGCTCTGTGGCTTCTGTTTTTCCAGAGGAACTTGACTCTGAGCTTCTATTTATTTTCTGTATTGTGGGGGTAAAACACACCTGAACCGTGAAAGAATATGGAAGCTAAAACAGGATGATGGAGGCTGGTGGTCTTTATTCTTCAGCTAGGGTTGCAACCATTTGGAGGTTTGTTAAAACTCAGATCTCTGGGCAGGAGCCCAGGCGTTTGCATTTCCTCATGTCCTCAGGTGATGCTGTTGCTTGGGGAATGAACTTCGGGAGCCCCTGATGTGGGTGATAGCCTGGCTGGGCTCACTGAATATGGATGAGGTACAGATCACAGGCACCCCTAAATTCATCTGCATTGGTATTGGTGATGGCAGTGAGGCCATGAGCCTTGTGCCTATGGGCCCAACCAGCTCAGGCTTATATGGTCCCTCCTCACCCACAGACAGCTCATCATGGGTCTCAGTGTTTGGGAACAAAATCCACACAGACAAGGAGGTACCCAGAGGGTCTTACTTATTTGTGCCTGAGCAACTGTGAAACATTCTCATCCTCATCCCCAAATGCTCACAGGTGGCTCATGTGCTTGCAATTAAAGTGCATAAAGCTTAATTTGACCTCAAAGACTTGACATTTTTACGTGTTGGCACTTCAGAGTAATTGAGTGCATTTAAAAAATCCGGTCCAATAAATCATCACTGGTTTAAGTGATATTGGATGGTTATCGAGGAAAGTGAGGGGAAATCAGAGAGGTTAATCTGAATCCTTGGGCTCTTTGGGGATGGGGAGCCATAGTCCAAGGCCCCGACATTGGAGAGAAGATCATTTTGAGATGATATGTCTTAAAGTTCCCGTCGTCAAGTTCAACAGGGAGATGCCCTGGGCACTCCAGTCACAGGACATGAACTGTGCGTGCTGTGTGCCATCCGGGCCTCTCACCCAGATCCGGGCCCCGGGGGAGTCTGGCTGGTGAGCTCCTTCTCTTTCCTCTTTGCCCAGGTGATGCTTGGGAGCACAGCACCCCCGCGGGTCACCACTAAACTGCCTGGCACGCCCCCGCCCAGAACTGGGTCATCGGTTTGCATCATTAGTCACCTCTCTGTCCCCATGGCAACGGCAGAGGGGTGCCCAGGAGTGGGATGCTGAGCTGGAGCATGGATGCCCTTTAGCCTGGGGATGGGGGGCGGTGATGGGCCTCCGGGCTCAGGGGACGGCTGTCAGGAGCAACATGAGTCCAACTATTAGTTACATTGACTCAAGGGTGGGCTGATGGGGCCCATTGTTGGGGAAAAGCTCCAGAGCAGATTCAGGAAGAAAGACTTTCCCTGTCCTCCCATCACGGGCCAGGAGGACCAGGAACAGCTTTAGGTGGGCAGCTGTGGCCTCGCTCAGAGCTCAGCCAGAGAGCTCCGTGGCGGGGGGGTAGCCAGACTGCCCTCGGGGGAAGGTCTCTGCTCAGGCCTTGCTGTCAGGGACTTGGGAAAGAGGGGGGCCTGGGGCTGACCACCCCACTTAGCTTCCTGTTCTCTTCCAGACCGGGATGGGGGGAGCCTGGGTGTCTCCCTAGGACGAGCATCTTCGTGACTAATGGGGGATCTCGCAGGAGCGAGGATGCTGACTCAGTAGGTTGGGATGGGGACCCCAAGGTCTGCACGTGTCACAAGCTCCCAGGTGCTGCTCGTCTCCAGACCACATGGAGCAGCAGGGCTCTGGTCTAGATGGACACCTTTTTTTTTTTTTTTTTTTAATTTATTTTTGCATTATAGCTGGTTTACAGATTTCTGTCAGATTTTCCAACTGCACCATGTGGTGACCCGATTACATGTACATATATGGATTTGTCACATGTAATTAGATATAGTTCCCTGTGCATTACAGTTGGAGCTCCTTGCTATTCCATCATTAAAGCAGTAGTTATCCCCACTCCCTCCCACCCCTCCCCCACCC
>PVHT020002421.1:1356029-1483766 GCA_004024745.2 Catagonus wagneri
CTGAATAGTATTCCATCGTGTATATATACCACATCTTCCTAATCCAGTCATCTGTCGATGGACATTTGGGTTGTTTCCATGTCTTGGCTATTGTGAATAGTGCTGCAGTGAACATGCGTGTGCAAGTGTCTTTCTCCAGGAAATTTTTGTCTGGATATATGCCCAAGAGTGGGATTGCTGGGTCATATGGTAATTCTAGATGGACACTTTTTGTTAAAGACAAGGGCCAGCTTTTGAATCGTGGATGCGAATTGGAATAGAGAAAGTTCCTCACTATTTTTGGACTTCCAGCTGCATGGTTTTTATCTTCCAGTGCGAGACTCTTTACAATTATGGGCTGTGCTGTCTATGCACCAGCGCCTGGCCAAAAAGACAATGTGCCCTGAACAAATGACCGATTGACTGGACAAGGTCAGAGTTATCACCACAGTGCAGGCTGTGCGTTTGGTGAACCAAGTTATTAATGCTCACGAGGAGACTACGAAGAAACTTCCAGCTCTCTCCCAGGGATGGGCTCTGGATTCTTGGAACATCTGTAGCTGAGTGTCTTAGGAGCTTGTGTTTCTCAGGCTTGCCCACCCTTGCTAGATTCTTTTTTTTCATTTTTTTTTTTGTCCTTTTATGGCCACACCTGCAGCATATGGAGGTTCCCAAGCTAGGGGTCTAACTGGAGATGCAGCCGCCGGCCTTCGCCACAGCCACAGCAACGCGGGATCCGAGCCACGTCTGCAACCTACACCACAGCTCACGGCAACGCCGGATCCTTAACCCACTGAGCAAGGCCAGGGATCGAACCCTCAACCTCATGGCTCCTAGTTGGATTCATTTCCGCTGCGCCACGACGGGCACTCCCCCCCGTGATATTCTAAACATGTCATAAACACCCTTCGTGTCACCCCCTCCAAAGGCGTCTCTTCTGCAGCTACTCACTCCGGATGGAAGTCAGCAGTCATGTTCTCAGATCCACACTTTCCTCCCATTTCCACCATCTTTCCTCCCCTTACAATCCCAGCCCCACAGGATGCTGCCTCCTTGGCCACTGGGAACTGGGTTGAGTCACCCTTCACTGCGTTTGATGCAGCCCCTCCCTTCTTGTGCTTTAATGTAAGTGGCTCGGACGGGCCCCATTCACATGACTGGAATCACTGTCTTAGCTCATCTAAGATCCACTGTGTGCCCGTACGCAGTGCTGTTGGAGGCGCCTTGTTACCTAACTGCCTCTAGCACCATCGTTTCCAATGCTCTTCAAATTCCACCCAGTACTCACCGGATCTGCGCATCCTTTCCAGGTGAACCACAGGCTCTGTGGCCGAGACCTTCGCTCTCTTCCCCGTGGACGCCTGTCTTCCTTCTTCACTCGGAACTGGATGCAGTTCACGTTCGTTCATGCACATTTCTTTTCATTGATTTCTTTCTTAGCCAGAAGCTACCTGGTACGCCCACGTCACTCTCCAGTCTCAGCACTGGTGCTCACAGTATCCAGGGAGCGCACAGAGGCTCTAAGTGTGAGTCTCCGGAGCCTTCTCATCACACAACCATCTGGCGGCTCTTCACTTACACGAAGCCTCGACTTCATAAATAATCTGTTTGGGTGGCACAGTTTATGATGGGGCACAATCAGTCTGTGGCATTTACACGTTATATGGACAAGGAAACTTTTTTTAAAAAAAATTAAATTCAGAGTTCCCATTGTGGCTCAGGCGGTTAAGAGCCTGACATAGCATCTCCGAGCATGCCTGTTCAAACCCTGGCCTTTCTCCATGTCTTAAGGATCCGGCGTTGCTGCAAGCTGCAGCGTAGGTCACAGCTGCTTAGATCCCGGCATTGCTGTGGCTGTGGCGTAGGCTGGCAGCTGCAGCTTCGATTCAGCCTCTGGCCCAGGCAATCCCATGTGCTGCAGGTGAGGCTGTGAAAAACAAAAAAATTAAATTCATTGAATATGTCTCCGGTTGAACATGGAGAGCTGCTCCTCGGCAGAAGAGTGACTTTTAGAAAGCAATCCTGTGAATGACTGGGAACACACCAGGCAACGATATTCATCATTCTCATTTTACAGAGACTATGCACATCTGCTAACTTTAGGGGGTCTCCAGTGGTATGAGAACATCATGTCATTTGAAAGGGAATCAGAAGTCTTAAAATTCTTGAGTTTCTTTGGTAACCCTCTTAGGAGGCATTGAGTTTATTTCTATCCAGAGATTTGGACCTTGTGGTGTTGGCCATGGATTTCCTGAGGGTTGCCATTTGCATGCTCTGAATTGCAGCTGAAAGAGTCTCTAAAGTTTTTTTACCTGTGGAGGTTGGAAACGGAGAGCTCCCTCTGAGAGTGCTGGGCTGCCTCTCTTTCTTGTTTCTAACTTTCTTTCTTTCCACGGAACCGAAAGAGGCTCTTAGTGTGATGCTGAAGGGAGCAGGAAGCGGTAAAAGGTGTGTGCTGAGTGGTCGGGGGAGAAAATGCAAAACTGTTTGAAGTCAGCGCCTCCCAGAGATGGCTCTGTAATTTCCCCAGGGGAGGCAGACCGGCCTTTCTTGGAAAAACCCTAACAACGTTACTGCTCTCAGGCCTTGCTTCGCTGTTGGGACAGTCCCACGGGGCCATGCAGATCTGCCTGGGCTGGATGGGAGCTGTGTCCTAAGGTCCCCTCTTTGTCTGGGTGGAAGATGTGGGCAAGCACAGGGTCCCTTCTTGTGCAGGCTCCATGCCTGATTGTCTGTATACTGTGGGGAGGCCACCCTCCTGGATTAAGCAGCTTGGCGGACCCATTCATTCCTCACCTCCATCAGCTGGTGGGCAGTCAAAGCTAGTGAGGGCTTCCATGGAGGTTGCATGGGCTTATCCTCAGGATGGCCAATCAGCTCATTGCCTAATGAATGGACTATATACAGGCTAGAACTGGCCCTGTTTTCCTGCAAACTTCCATTCCCTGATTTTGTTGCATGCTATGCGAGTGATTTTGGTTCTGGGCTAACCTAGTGGGTATCTACAAACGGTGACACGGATGTGGATTATTGGGAGAGTTTGGTGCCTAAGATGCTATTTGGTTCTTTGTAGACAGACAAAGTGAATGAGTTCAGGTCTGGCGAGCCTGATGTTTATGTGATTTGGGGACCACTGGGAAAAAAGTGTACAGAGTTACAATACAAACTGCTCGGGGCACCTGCCAGGAAGGTGGGTGGGAAGTGAAGAGTCAGCAGGTGTAATTTTAGGGTCTTACATTGTCAAATTTAAGGAAAAACCTGATGATCTTCTATCACAAAGTTTTCTCGAATATGTGGGAGTCCTGGGCAGGTCAAGGGTCTTGGGGCATATCCTCACTGAAGTGATGGAAAGTCCATATCCTAGCAAATGACGTGGTTCCAGAACATTTCAGAAGCACCGATACCATGCTTTGACCATGGCATTAATTTCAAAATTGTATCACCATATATGATAGCACAGAACAATGCTGATGGAAGTGCAAGAAAGAAAAATATGCACATAATTCTATCATCCTAGTGCAAAAGCTGTTCTCTTCTCCATATGAATGTATGTTTTAAAATAGTTATAATAATAATCATAGAGTGAGGAAAGCCTTTCTTAGGAAAGACACAAAACCTAAAAACCATAAACAAAAAGATTGACACATAAAAATAAAATGAGGGCAATACACAGCATAAGGCAAATCAAAAGACAAATGAAACACTGGGAAAATATTTGCCACGTAAATTGTAGACAGGGACAATTCTCCTCATTTATGAACAGCACTTACACATCAGTACGAAAAAGTACAATAGCCCAAAGGAAAAGGAGTAAAAAAATATTATCAAGTAGCTCTCAAAGTTTTTAAGCACATGAAATAAATGCCCACATAACCTATTAATTAGAGCTATGCTGAAATTTTGGAAAAGCAGTTTTTCTTTTTTAGGGTGGAAATTGACAAACTGATTCTAAAATGTAGGAAATTCAAAGGGCCAAGCAAAAGGCCAAAGTGATCTTGGAGAATTAAGATGGCAACACTCACACCAACAGGAAGAAAGACCTATGAGAAAGCTGAGGATTAAGACCATGTGATGTCTACACAGAGAGCGGCAGACTGAAAAACAGAAGAATAGAATCTATGATCAGACATGAATGGTGACTTAATTTATGCAAACTTAGACACCGAAGGACAAAGGGAAACATTTTTTCCCATAGCAATGGCACTTATCCAAATATACATATATCTGAATTTATATTGACTTTAAATTCAGAATGAATTGCAGATGCATCACAATTTTAAATGTGAAATGTAGAAACAATAAAACTTCAGACAAAAATAAGAGAAGAATTTCATGACCTTTCAGTTGTCAAATGTTTCTTAAACAGGACACAAAATGTGCACAGAGAGGAAAACATGATAAACAGGATTCAGTGAAGATGAAGCATTTCCAGTTCTCCAAAAACAGTCCACAGAATGGGAGAAGATACTTGCAATATAGACCTGACAAAGACTTGTGTCCAAAATATATAAAGAGCTCTTACAATTCAATAAGAAAAGAAACAATCTCAATAGATAGATGGGTACTTTCACAAATAGGAAACCCAAATGTGCATAAGCACATGAAAAGGTGCTCAACTTCTTTAGTTATCAGGGCAACGCGCTGAAAACCACAAGGTAACAGGACCACAAGCAGACACAAAATTGGTTGAGTGATAACACATTGATAATGCCAAGTGTTGGCAAGGACGTAGAGCAACTTTACTCCATATAATGTTGGTGGGAGCATGCGTTTGTACCACCAGGTGGGAGAGCTGCTTGGCTGAATCCACTAAAGCTGAGCATGCACTTACCCTATGATGCAGGACAGAGTCAACTTGGGCCTGCTGGGGTGGGGATCGTCCTTGGAAAGAACAAGTGGGTTAGACTCTGTGCATTCACCTTGTGCAGGCTTCAGCATGCATAGTACGCTTCAATACAAAGTTTAAAGAAAGGGTGACATTCAACTATGCTGAAGTTCCAGAGATAAAAAAATATAACATCGGAGTCGTGAAATAGGGACATTCTCATATATTGCTGGTGGGCATTTAAATCAGTGCAACATCTGAGAAGTGAAATTGGTATTCTCTATCAAAATAAATGCAATTCTACCTCTTATTACTACAGAGACTCATGCACGATGACATCACTCTATGTAAAGAAAACACTGTAAACAACTTAAATGTCCCCACTTGGTGGCTTGGTGCCTACTCTGCGGTTGGTCCTCACTGTGGACTGGTACGTACCACACAAACCGGGCAGGATGCTCATAGTGTACAGTCACTGAAGCAGCAGGGGAAGCTCTCTGCATATTCTACAAATTCTTATACATCTTTAAAATTTTGAACCACCCTGTATCTGTCACCTACTGATAAATAAGATAAAGTAAAAATTGAAATAATAGAATAATATCATTTTGTATTTTTTTCTAGCTGCATTATTCTACACACTTTTCCAGGTTCCTGGTCTTTCTGCTTATTTTGAATTGTGGCATCTTATAGTTGTCATTATATCATTAGACCGATGGGCCATAATTAACCCAAAATTTTTTCTACTGTCCATTTTGATCATTTTTCACCCTTATTATCATTATCATTATCATTATCATTATCATTATTTATTGTCTTTTTAGGGCTGCACCCACGGTGTACGTAAGTTCCCAGGCTAGGGGTCGAATCAGAGTTGTAGCTGCCAGCCTACACCACAGCCACAGCAACACCAGATCCGAGCCACGTCTGCGACCTGCACCACAGCTCACAGCGACACTGAATCCTTAACCCACTGAACGAGGCCAGGGGTCGAACCTGCATCCTCATGGATACTAGTCAGATTTGTTTCCCTTGAGCCATGACAGGAACTCCCACTGTTATTATTCATGTCACTTTCTTGGTTTATTTTCTGGAGACCATCTTCTCATTAGTGGACCCCAGGTCACATGATCAAGCTGTCTCTGGGCTCAGGATGGACGGCCCTGTGGCTGCCACCAGGCTCCCTCCCTTTGCTGGTGCTTGAGGCAGGCCAGCTGCTCACTGATTCGGCAAACACAACCCAGCAGCCTTCCACGGCCCTGCCCTTTTGGATCGAGGACAGGAGCAGAAAGGGTGAGAAGAGGCTGCGTGGCCTCTTTGTGGGAGTTTCGTGGGAAGGACAGAGGCAGGGGCTGTGGACCTTGTCAAGTTCACGGAGACTCAGAAAGACCTCCCTGTGTGAATCGTGCTGTGATCCTCCACCAGGCTTTTTCCGACAAGTCTTTCTGGATCAAAAGCATTGGTGAGAACTTACTTCTAGGGAGGTTATGGCAATTTCTAACTCATATCACGAAGAGTGGTTGAACGTGCTGTCTCTGTTCTTGAGAAGGGCAGGCTGGTATCCCTCGTTCTGCAATGGAATTTGCGGTTTACGGAAACTCTAGTTCTTCCCTGCGTGGCTGTGGCTGTGTTCAAAGAGGGAATGGTCCCCCTGTGGTCCAGGAGAGCATCTCAGGGGCTGCAGCTGCATCTCTTGGTCCACCCTCCCCTCCGTGTCTCCCGATTTTCCACCTGCATCTTTTACGTCTCCCTTACTTAGGTGACTCTTCAGAGGCCCTGCCGTGGGAAACGGTGGATTCATTCAAGGACTTTTAGTTCCGAACCTGGTGAGGAGGAGGACCTGAGCTCAGGGTGTAGGTTTTTTTAAATTAATTGATTAGTTAATTAATTAATTATTTAATGTCTTTTTGCCTTATCTAGGGCCACACCCGCGGCATATGGAGTTCCCAGGCTAGGGGTCTAACAGGAGCTGTAGCCGCTGGCCTACACCACAGCCACAGCAACGCGGGATCCGAGCCGCGTCTGTGACCTTCACCACAGCTCACGGCAACGCCGGATCCTTAACCCACTGAGCAAGGCCAGGGATCGAACCCGCAACCTCATGGTTCCTAGTCGGATTCGTTAACCACTGAGCTACGACGGGAACTCCTCCACTGATTCCTTCTTAAATCAGCGGGAACCACGTGCTGGGGCGTCACTTCTGTTTTTCTTTTGGGGAAGCATTTATCAAGGTCGGTTGAAGGTCACCCAGGGGCGAGGTCACCCAGCCCGAGGGCTTCCAACTCTCCAAGGGCTGTGTGTGCCCAGCGCCTCCATCCAGCAGCTGTCCCCGGGGGGACGTGTGCTTGGGAGCAGCCAATTCAGGGAATACATGCGTGTGGGTGGGGCGGGGGGAGAGGGCTGGACACGCCCCCATTCTGCCCCCTGTGTCCTTCCCCGCCTCTGGGCTGATCCTTTCTCTACTGGATAGCCCAGCTGGAGTGGACGATTTTCTGGACAGAGTCAGGCCACGCCACTTGGAGTGTCACACGTTGCATGTAGTATGCCTTCCAGTAAACCAGCTCTCCCTGCCCTCCTCTTTTGTACAGTCCCACTGAAGAGCGGGCCGGGTTCCCATCCCCTTCCCCCACCACCCTCTGTGTGCTCAGCTCCCTGTCACCCTGATCCGAGTTCACCTGTTGCTGTTTTAGGGACCCCTTCCCACCTCCCACCAGGCCCGAGCCCTGCCTCCCCTACTCACTGTCTCTTTATCCTGTTGATTGCCTGCCTCACTGTTCGGCTTGTCTATTGCTGCTGAAAAACACACCCCAAAGCTTAGCAGCTTAAAACAACAAAGGAGGAGTTCCCACAGTAGCTCACTGGGTTAAGAACCCGACATAGGAATTCCCTTCGTGGCTCAGTGGTTAACGAATCCGACTAAGAACCATGAGGTTGCGGGTTCGATCCCTGGCCTTGCTCAGTGGGTTAAGGATCCGGCGTTGCCGTGAGCTGTGGTGAAGTTTGCAGACGCGGCTCGGATCCCGCGTTGCTGTGGCTGTGGCAAAGGCCGGCAGCTACAGCTCCTGTTAGACCCCTAGCCTGGGAACCTCCATATGCCGCGGGTACTGCTCTCCATAAAGGCAAAAAGACCAAAAAAAAAAAAGAACCCGACGTAATGTCCGTGAGGATGCGGGTTCGCTCCCTGGCCTTGCTCAGTGGGGTAAGGATCCGGTGTTGCTGCAAGCTGCGGCACAGGTTGCAGATGCGGCTTGGATCCCGTGTTGCTGCGGCTGTGGCGTTTATAGTCCGGCAGCTGTAGTTCTGATTCAGTCCCTAGCCTGGGAACATCCATATGCTGCAGGTGCAGCTCTTAAAAAAAAGGAAAAAAAAGGACAAACCACTCCTCTCTCCCATCATACCATGGTCTGAGTGGGCTTGGCCAAATTGTCCTTGCTTGGCGTTTCTGACCCGGTTGCAATCACATGTGCCCACGCCTAGTGTCATCTGGGGCCTCCGCGAAGGGGATGTCGGGATGGCACCTTTGTCCGAAAGCCTGGGAAGATGTTGGTGCTCTGCTGTCAGCTCTCAGGGGCTCTTGGCTGGAATGCCCACATATGGCCTCTCCATGTGGCTTTGACTTTGATCCAGCTTGGTGGCTGTGGCCCGAGAGTCCCAAGGGCCAGCATCCCAAGAGTCCTAGGCAGCTGCAAGCCCTCTGATAAACCTGACTTGGAAGATCTGGAGCTTCTGGTGGATGAGCAAGTTGCCGAGGCCAGCCCAGGTGCCAGGAGGAGGATCAGACCTCCGGCTGGGGACCTGCAGTCTGCACAGCGGAAGAGCAGGTGCGGGTCGTGAGCTCTTACTCAGCCATCTGTGGAAAATACAACCTGCTGTTGTGGATTCGCCTGAAATTTCTGGGTTCATTTGTTTTCCTGTCCGTCCTGGTGGGTTGGCAGCTTCTGGACAGCAGCACACCACACCTGGACATTCATACTAAAATAAAAAAAAAAAGAAAAGAAAAGTACCTGTATTCTGACCAGAGGATTAAACACAATTTGATTCAAGTCAGAGAAATAACAGTTTAGCAGAAGAGTTCAAGCATCCCTAACTGGAATTGTTGCTAGTTATTTAGAGGGCAGTTCTCTTTTATCCTCATTCATCTGTCCTTTGCTTTTTTTTTTTTTTTATTTAGAAGATTAAAATGGTATTCCCACCACATCCCAGAAACAGCACTGGGTTTTAGGGACTGGAAAACATGGAAAAGCCTCACACTTTGCGCTCTCATTGGCCAATTTCCATGCCATCTCGAGGCAGTAATGCTACTTACCTGTTTTTCTTTTTTATAACGATTTTTATTTTTTCCATTATAGCTGGTTTACAGTGTTCTGTCAATTTTCTACTGTGCAGCAAGGTGACCCAGTCACACATACACATATGCATTCCTTTTTCTCACATTATCCTCCAACATGCTCCATCATAAGTGACTAGGTACAGTTCCCAGTGCTATACAGCAGGATCCCATTGCTTATCCATTCCAAAGGCAAGAGTCTGCATCTATTAACCCCAGATTCCCAGTCCATCCCACTCCCTCCCCTCCCCCGTGGCAACCACAGGTCTGTTCTCCAGGTCCATGAGTTTCTTTGCTGTGGAAAGGCTCATTTGCGCCCTATGTTAGATTCCAGATATACTGCTTACCTGTTACTGAGCATGTGCCCTGCGCCAGGCATTTTGACAAGACTCCTGCACGCACTAACCGACGGCAGTCTTACCACCGTGCCGGGGCAGCACCGGTCCACATTACAAAGGCGGACTCAGCTTTAAAGAGCGAAGTGGCACCCCCATTATTCTAACAGCTTGTGTTCTTCACCTTGTTTTTCTTTTTTTGCCTTTTGTCCTTTTAGGGCCATACCCGTGGCCTGCGGAGGTTCCCAGGCTAGGGGTCTAACAGGAGCTGTAGCCACTGGCCTACACCGCAGCCACAGCAACGCGGGATCCGAGCCGCGTCTGCGACCTACACCACAGCTCACGGCAACGCCGGATCGTTAACCCACTGAGCGAGGCCAGGGATCGAACCCGCCACCTCATGGTTCCTAGTCGGATTCGTTAACCGCTGCGCCACGAGGGGAACTCCCACCTTATTTTTATGGTTGGGCTCCATCACCCTCTGCAATGATATGACCGGGGGACCCATCACTCTATAGTTATATGAATGGACCCCATCACCCTGTATAACTTAATAAATGGACCCGGATCACACATCCTAGGCCACTGCACTGGGCTGCGTACGCCAGCTCAGCAAGGCTGGAAGAGGAAGTGAACAGGGCCCAGAGGGGGCCGTGTGGGTAGGCGGCCCAAGATAAGCTCATCTCGTCTCAACAGAAAAGAATCTGGAAAGGAAGCCCGGGCCAAGACTACGAAACCATCAGGGGATTTGAGTAGCACTAACCTGCGTGGTGCCAAGTGTGTTTATTCTTGGTTGAAAAGGACTTCCTTTCCTGAGAAAAGAAGCCCAGGGTAGACCTTAAATATTTCTCGAAAAAAACTTTGTGCTGAGCTCAGGCCCAGTGACTCAATGTCATGTGGATTATATTTCCTCAAAAATGCTCCGGGGGTGAAAAAACAAGGGGGAAAAGGTGTTGGGTAAGAGACTTTTGGAAGTGGGTTGTCCCCAGCGTAGACGGATTGTTTCCCCACACTCTTTCCTATGGAGATGGAGTGCCAGACTGGGCGGGGCCGAGGTGGGGGGACATGAGGCCGTGCCTTCCAGCTGTGCTCTGTGCACCTGCACAGATGTGATGGCTTAGCTGCTGCTTCCAGCATATTCTCTCTCTATCTCTCTTTTTTTTTTTTGCCCCCACCCACAGCATATGGAAGTTCCCAAGCCAGAAATCAAATCTGAGCCTCAGCTATACCTATGTCACAGCTGTGGCAATGCTGGATCCTTAACCCACTGCACTGGGCTGGGGATCAAACCCACACCTCTGCAGCAACCTGAGCTTGTGCAGACACACACCAGATCCTTAACCACTGCACCACATCGGGAACTCCTTGAAGCACAGTCTTTACTTAGTGGGTGTGTGAGCGGCCTGCAGCTGCTGTAACAACATACTGCACTCTGGGCAGCTTAAACAGCAGCGACTTTTTCTTTTCTATTTTTTTGCTTTTTTTAGGGCTGTACCCACAGCATATGGAAGTTCCAGGCTAGGGGTCAAATCAGAGCTACAACTGCTGGCCTACGCCACAGCTGCAGCAATGCAGGATGCGAGCCACGTCTGCGACCTATACCACAGCTCACGGCAGCACCGGATCGTTAACCCACTGAGCAAGGCCAGGGATCGAACCCGCAACCTCATGGTTCCTAGTCGGATTCATTTCCACTGTGCCACGACGGGAGCTCCATCAGCAGCAATTTATTGTCTCGGGTCTAGAGGCCGGAAGTCTGGGTCAGGGTGGTGGCAGGGCTGGTAGCTTTGAGACTGTGCCTGAGAACTGGCTTCAGCCCCCTTTTCCCGGCTCCCGTGGTTTGCTGACAACCTTCCATGATCCTTGGCTTGTGGACGTATCACCCTGATCCTCGCTTTGGCATTCATGTGGTGCCTCCCTAGGTGGAGGTCTGTCTCTGGGTCCAGATATGCCCCCCTCATACCTTTTAAAAGTCTTTTAAAAAGGAAGACTCAGTCGTATTGGGCTAGGGCCCAACCTAATGACTTCATCCTAACTTGATCATCAGCAAAAACCCTATTTCCAAATAGGGTCAATGCACAGGTCCTGGGGGTTAGAACTTGAACACATCTTTTTAGGGGAACACAATTCAGCTCAGAATAGTGTTTGTTTAAATTTTTTTTTTTTCCGCTCTACGCCATCCCTTCCTTTTCCTCTACCCACACTGTTAATAAAACTGCCTAACCACGTGTATAAGTCAGGATACGGGTTGAGCTGCTATAACAAAAAGAACCCCCACTAGACTAGTAGAACTTTCTTTACCTTATGTGGGGCAGTGCAGAGGCAGCCACCGGGGCCTGCTGGGAGGTTTGCTTCTTGGGGTCTCTTGGGATCTCAGGTTCCTCTGGTCTTTATCTGTCTTCCTGTTTTTTTTTTCTTTTTTTGCTTTTTAGGACCACACCCGAGGCATATGGAAATTCTCAGGCTAGGGGTCGAATGGGAGCTACAGTTGCTGGTCCACGCCACAGCCATAGCAACGCAGGATCTGAGCCTCGTCTATGACCTACACCGCAGCTCTCGGCAGTGCTGGATCCTTAACCCACTGAGCGAGGCCAGGGATCGAACTCGCATTCTCATGGGTACTAGTCGGATTTGTTTCCGCTGCGCCACGACGGGAACTCCTTTACCTGACTCGTAAGGCAGCCCTTCTCAGTCCCCTGGAGACTGGGACTAAATGGACTGTTAGGCTCTCGAGACCCACGACATGCAGTCACACGCATGTCCCTGTGCAGACAGATGGAGCGACTGGAAGACACTGTCTCTCAGTGGGCTGCTGCCCGAGACTCTGCAGACCCCAAGCCCAGTTTCCTTGCCACAGATCAGAAACTTCGGCGGTGATGGGTGCTCCGGGCTCCGTGAGAGGGAGCAGGCTGAGTCTGGGGCTTCGCTCGAACTTGCCCCCGGCCTGGCCTCCGTCTGTCCTGCACCCCTCTGCCTTCCTGCTCCCGCTGGAGCACATCCTTAAGAAATCACATGTATGGGAGCCCCCACTTCAGCCCTGCTTCTGGAAGCCCGACCTGGTCGGCAGTGCAATGCCGGACACAGAGCGGGCATGGATGAAATGCTGTGCATGACGCGGCGGGAAAGGGGATCCCTGCTTTCTCTGCACGCTTGATCGCTGCTGGACCCTCAAACCAGCCCTCCCTGCCCTACCCCACAGGAGAGCCCACGGATGTGCCATGGGCCCTTCCATGTGAGCACCCAGCCCCACATTACAGAAGAGGGAGGGCTGAGGGACAAGTGGAGGGTGAAGTGACCTTGCCAAGGCATGTGGTCAGGCAGTGGCAGACCAGGAATCTGAGCCCAGAACTGGGTCACCGCCAAACTGCATCACCATCCCCATGGCCTTGGATGAGGGGGCCTCACCTTCACAGAATTCCTCCTCCATCAATTGGGAGCCTTGTGTGTAAAGATCTGGTAGTAGTCTGGTCCACACAGAACACATACTTGTGTGTAGACACACACACACACACACACACACACACACACACACACACACATACACGTGAATACCTGCATTTGTATCTCTACACACACGCATACACTGTGTGCAAAAATGCTTGTGCTTAGGCTCAGTTAATACTGGCGAGTGTCAGGTCATGGAAACAACCCAAATGCCCATCGACAGAGGAGTGGATAGGGAAGATATGGTACATACACACAATGGAATATTACTCAGCCATTAAAATAAATGAAATAACAACATTTATAGCAACGTGGATGGACCTAGAAATTATCACGTGAAGTGAAACCAGTCAGACAATTAGACAGCAACACCCAATGCTACCGCTTACATGTGGAAACTAAAGAGACACAATGAACGTCTTTGCAGAACAGACAATGACTCACAGACTTTGGAAAACCTTGGTTTTTCAAATAAGACAATCTGGGGGGTGGGGGGATGCACTGTGGGTCTGGGACACAAAATCTATAAAACTGACTTGTGGTGATTTATGTACACCTATAACTGAAATAAAATCCATTAAGAAAAACAAATACTGGCGAGTGTCCACGTTGTTCTTTAAACTAAATGTACAGCGTTAAGAAAAGGGCATCTCAAAGCCCTGGACCTTCTCAGCCCATGACAGCCACCGGCCTGAGCTCATGTGAGAGAGAAGGACTGCAGGGCTCGGCTCTGGGCTCTTGGGGAACGCTGAGGGCTCCCTGGGTGTGCCCCACGGCTCCTCTGCCTCGGGTTACCAGGGCTCCCCTTCTGTGTCCCCCACCTGCAGCCATCCACGTTTGCCGGTTGCTTGAGGACTAAGCATGCACTTCGCAAGTTTCCTCAACCACGTCTCGGGAATAAAGGGCCTTGGCTCCTGCTGGAGTCATTTCCAGGGGGCCTGGAATGGGCAGAGATCCGTCGGCATAATTTCTCCCCAGACTTTACCCCAGATAGGTGTTGGCGCCCCAGTCTGTGGGCCTGATCGGGCCCCCAACACTCCTCCGGCTGTTTTTAGGTTGCTGTCTTAATCTTGAAGACACAGCCTGAGGCCAGAGCTCCTGGGATGGCACTTTGCTGGGTGCTTAAGTCAGGAAGCAGGACGAGGGAAGGGCCGGGAGATAGCCTGGACAGAGCACAAACACCGGGGCGCTGGCCGTTCCGACCACGGCTTCATCCCAAGCATGGTTGCCTCCTCCTTTTTAAGGACCCAAAACAGGGGCTTTCAGAATGCTCTGTGGCCTTGGGGGCAGGCGACAAGAGGATTCAAGATGCAACCCCTACCCCGCCCCAGCATTAACCTCTACAGTTCAGCCTGGTCAAGGGGCCGGTGTGCACGCAGGGGGACCTCTTGCTGCCGGTGAACCCATACCTGGGGTCTCCAGATCTGCAGTGATGTTCCCTCTGGGGGACCCGAAATATACAGGCATAGATCAGAGGTGTCACGTTAATGCAGCAGCAACGTTTACCACTGCGGACTTTCTGCAGGGCAGGGAACGGGGCACACACAACGGCGAGGCAGAGGTGGCGGAGCCCCTGCTTCAGAGTCTCTCAAGGTGCTGGCTGGACTGTCATGACTGTAAGCCCTAAAGCGGGGAGGATCTTCGTCCTCGCGTGCAGGATTCAGTTCCTCGCGAGCCCTTAGAGGCTTTCTTTGGTTTACCTGCCATGTGGATTTCTTCGATATGACAGCTTGCCTCATCAAACCGTGCAAGCCAATGGGAATGAGTTCGAGCAGGATGGAAGTGGCGGTCTTTGATGGCTCAGTTGTGGAAGCAATATCCTGTATTCTGTTCATCGGAAGCGACTCATCAGATCCAGTCCCCACCCCACACACGGGGAGAGGATTATTCAAGAGAATGAATACGAGGGGGTGGGGGCCACCAGGGACCATTTCAGAAGCCACCTGTCCCAGCCTGCCCTCTGGCCCACGGTAATTCATGTTCCTCCTTCAGGGTCTCCAAAAGTCTTGTCCCGTGACGGCACTAGGTCAAAGTCAAGACTCTCATCTCCCAAGGGAGGTCCAGGGATGGGTTAGGTTTCTCAAGTGTGGTTGTTTTAAGTCCAGCCTCTCTGGATCGATAGACCCTTGGACTAAAGAGACAAGTTATCCGGCCGCTACACCCTCTGCATACACTGGAGAAACGATCACGGGGCACATGGTATAGACGTGTCTGTTCAAAAAAGGGGAAAAAGGGGAGGCACTTGTCCAGAGCGGT
The DNA here is from genome assembly GCA_004024745.2 of Catagonus wagneri. NCBI lineage: Eukaryota > Metazoa > Chordata > Mammalia > Artiodactyla > Tayassuidae > Catagonus > Catagonus wagneri. Next base: position 1,371,196 of record PVHT020002421.1, read on the forward strand.
TCTGAAATCCATACAGGCAAACCTCAGAAGTTCCCTGATTCGGTCTCAAGACCTGGGGATAATTCTCGATGACTCTTGCCTGCACTAACTTTGTTCTTGGTTCTGTCCTCTTAGTCATCCTTGGTTTTTCGTCAAAGATGGAAGATGTTTGGAGTTCCCGTCATGGCTCAGTGGTTAACGAATCTGACTAGGAACCATGAGGTTGCAGGTTCGATCCCTGGCCTCGTTCAGTGGGTTAAGGATCCGGCGTTGCTGTGAGCTGTGGTGTAGGTCGCAGACGCGGCTCGGATCCCGCGTTGCTGTGGCTGTGGTATAGACCGGCGGCTACAGCTCCTGTTAGACCCCTAGCCTGGGAACCTCCATATGCCGTGTGTGCAGCTCTAGATAAGGCAAAAAGACCAAAAAAAAAAAAAAAAGGATGGAAGATGTTTGCCTCTGAGCATCTCTCAGCCTGCTTCATACCAGGATAACTGAGGATGGGATGTCCAACATCCTCTTTTCTTTTTCCTTTTTTCATTTTCTTTCTTTCTTTCTTTTTTTGTTTTTGTTTTTTTACTGTTTCTGTGCTTTCAGTTCAAGCTGAAAGTGTTTTTACTGATAGAATTTTCTCTAACATTTTTTGGGTCTTCTGTGAATCTCACGGGGGCAATGTCTATTAGACAAAAGGTACCACCACCAACCTGTTTGAGGGAATCCCTTCTCTGTCCTGGGCTTCTGCTGAAACGCATGCGGGACAAACCTATTCCACTTTCTAGTGACCTTATTGTTCAGTCGAGAGGTACAGTTTTGAAAGGGTCCTTTTCGCATGTCAACAGCTCTCGGATGCTTTGATCATTCTGAGATCTTGACAAACGATTGTCTAATCTCACTTTTGGCTTTATTTCTAGGTCATTTTGAACACGACTCAGGAAGTTTTCTTAATTTTAGCATCATTTACCGCCAGAAGATGCTGAGAACTTTTCAGGATCATCAAGTCTGGGGTCCTTTCTGTTAGGTAATTTTCTCTCCATTTCTCTCTCTCCCTCTCACATTTTACTATAAGCAACAAGAAGAAACCAGGAAATACCTTCAATGTTTTGCTTGAAAATCTCCTGAGTCTGACCACGCAGTTCATTAGGTCAAAGTTCCTTCCATGTGACTGCAGATGACAGTGTCGCTAAGCTTCCTTTCACTAGGCAACAAGGATCCCCCTCCCTCCAAGCTCCTACAGTGTTTCGAACTCTCACTGAAGTGTCCTCAAAGCCTAGATATCTTTAACAGTCTGTTCAAGGCAGTTCAGACTTTCTGCATTGTTCTCAAAAGCCATTTAGCTTTCACCCACTGCTCAGTTCTGAACCCATGTCCACATTTTTAAGCATTTGTTGTAGCAGCACCATACTGCTACTAAACTCTGTCTTAATTAGCTATTGCTACAGAAGAGGGTAACCCAAAAATTTGTGTTTGAAAACTATAACCTTTGTTATCTCAGTTTCTGGTGGTCAGAAATCTAGGCACAGCTTACCTGGGCCCTGTGCTTCAGGGTGTCGCAGGCTGCCATGCAGGTGTTGCTGGGGCTGTGGCTGTCCTAAGGCTTAACGGGAGAAGGATCTGCTTCCAGGCTCACTCCCATGGCTACTGGCAGGATCTGGTTCCTTGCAGCTTGTGGTCTCAGTTCCTTGCCTTGTGGGACTCTCATTCGTGACAGCTTGTTTCATCAGAGCAGTAAGCTGGGACGGCCAGAGGGGGTGAGAGCAAGACTTGGTAGGTTAAACTTGGAAACGGCACCGTGTCATCTTTGTCACAGTGCATTCATTAGAGGTAGAAATAGATCACTGGGTCCATCTGGCGTGTGCGTGCGTGCATACACACACACACACACACAGGAATATACGTATACACATACAGACACATATGTGCAAACACACATGCATAATAACACACACACACACATATTTACAAACACACACATGCAGACACAAACCCCCACACCCACATACTCACACACCCATACATGTGCACCCACATGCAAACCCCACAATCGTATTTGCACACACACCTATAAAGATGCACATGCATAATACATATGTACCCATATGTAAACACACACTCAACCACCCCACATGCTTGCACAGACCCCCCAGATGTACATGCACGTGTATGCACACACAGGAAGGGGTAGGGGGTCCCAGGATATAGCAGACACTGGGAGCCGTTTCTGGGGCAGGAAACCTCTGCTCCTTTGGCCCCTGTTTCTTTGGGGAATCGACCTTTCCCTGGGCCTGCAGCAGCTCCTAGATGGCACACCCCATGGCCGACACATTGGTGCTGGTCTCGCCAGGCACCTGGCCATAGTCGTGGCCCAGGAATCCCTTCCATGTCCTCCTGTGTGTCCTGGGGGCCCTCACAGCTCGGAGGCTGGCTCCTCAAGCCAAGCGTCTGAGAGCTGACCCAGGAGAAAACCTCAGAAAGCACACACAGCCGTGTCTGCTAAACACTCTTGATGGAGACAGGCCCGGAGATCTGCCCAGATCTGGGGGCGACACGCCGACTCCCCTCTGGACAGGTGGGTGGTACGATCACAGTAAGGAGCGTCTCTGGGACCCTCGTGCAAATCCGCCTTTCCCCACTAGCCAGATCGTTCAAACCCATCCTGCAAGGGAGCTGTGAATTTATTACTGTCCCTCCCAGAGGGAACACGCGCAGCGTAAGGGGTGGGCTGGAGATCCTGACTCACGAGCCTCTGTAGGCAAGACACCTGGTCCAGGGAGGTGCCATGCGGAATGCTTTTTGGGGACACGAGAAACTTTTCACATAGGAAAGTAAGACAGGGCTTGGTCACCTTCTGGCCAGGCTCGCTCCACCGCAGTGCAAGTGGCCGCCTCCCCTCCAAGACTGGCCTTCAGCCGTGGGGGACCTGGGTGGTGGCTGCCAAGAGAGGTGTCCTCAGGGGACCTGAGGACGTGGTGGGTGAGTCACTCGGGTGGTGCCACGACCAGGCGATTCTGACCTCTTGAGTCCTCCGCTGTACCCAGTGGTGGCAAGACTGCGCCCCCCCTGAAGGTGGCCCCCCCATCGGAGCACTGGGCAGAAATTCCCCATCTGGTGTGTCTGGAACTCGCTTCTGCATTGTCTTTAGGTGTTTTCCCAAGTCCAGGGCCATGTTGTGGGTTTGCGGATTCTAGCAGGCAGCAAGCCTGCTCCTTCTGGGTGGTCCCCAGGGAAGCTCTCCCGCTGGCCTGTGAGAAGGAATGACGGGCCATGTGAGACCAGAATGGGCAGACAGGGCCGGCGGGGCCTGAGCCGAAGACCCCGGCCAGATGCTGCTTCTGTCCTCTATTCCTGGTCTGTCAATTAAGGGCTGTAGCTCACTGTCTGGCTCGCCCCGAATTCTCATGGGCAGCGGGGCATTGTCTCGTGTGCAAATCATTAACCAAACATGCTAGGTTGCAAAAAGTTGATTCCGGAGCACTTTCATTAGCTCCATCTGCATCTCCCGATATCTTCCAGCTGATTTCCCCACCCCCACCCCCAACTCGGGCGTCAGGGCCCTCTCGCCTCCAGCTCGCCGCCCACCTTCTGTGACCCTTCTCTGGGATCCCTCTTGGCAAGAGGTCTCGCATCAGAAGCAACAAAAGCTCCATCTGCCTTCAGAGAAGTCCAGGAAATTCCTTAAATTGGGTTAAGAGGCAATTTTCTAGTTTTATCCTTTCCCCTCGTTAGCTTAGTGCACCTAAGAACTCTCCAAAGCTCACTGTGCTCTATTTTGCAACATGATAATCTTATTCACCAACCCCTTTGTCTAGGGAGTTGCTTGATCAACATCCATTGATGAAAAAGCGGGCTAGGAGATTCACCCACATTGACGGTATAATCTTTGCAATAGGTAAATAAGGCACAGGGAGAATAGGTCGCTGTCAGCAATGAGTAATTTCCTAAGAATGGTGGTTTAAAAAAAAGAAAACCTGTCTGCAAATTCTGAGACGCTCTACCATTCAAAGACGGATTCAAGCTCCTTCTCCTTCAGTGTGGGCTGGCTTCTGTGATGGAAAGGAGGGTGTTGGCTTTAAGGCTAGATCAGAGAAGGCAATAGAACATCCTGATTCTCCCTCGGGACTCCTGTTCTTGGATCCCGGCTGCCATGTTGGGAGGAAGCCCAATTACCACAGGAAAGCCCACAACACCTGAGGTCCCAGCCTCCTGACAGTCAGCACCTGCTGCCAACTGTTGGTGTGAGAGATCCTTCGTACGCTTGCAGCCTCTAGGCTGCCCTAAGCTAGTCCCGCTGAGCACTGCCCAAGTTTCAGATCTGTGAGCAAAATGAATGTGGAAGGTCTTTAAGATACTATATTTTGGAGTGGTTTGTGGCCCATGCACGGATAACCAAAGTGCCAGGTTTGAGATTCAAACCCAGGTCTGTGTGTCTCTAGGGCCCCATCCAAGAAGCAAAATAAAAAAAGGAAGCTGACCAACCCTCTGGTTTTAGGCTTGCTGCCCACTTTCTATCTGTTCACCCTCATAAATCCAGAGCCTCAATGGGCAGTGCTGGTGAGCACTGTTAGTTCCTGTGCTTTCTTTTCTTCTTTTCTTTTTCGGGTCACACCTGCAGCAAATGGAAGTTCCCAGGTTAGGGGTTGAATTGGAGCTGCAGCTGCCAGCCTGTGCCACAACCATATTGGATCCAAGCTGCGTCTGTGACCTATGCCACAGCTTGCAGCAATGCCAGATATTTAACACACAGAGTGAGGCCAGGGGTTGAACCCTCATCCTCCAGGATACCAGTCATGTTCTTAACCTGCTGAGCCACAACGGGAACTCCCCCTGGGCTTTCCATGTAGCCACTGTGGCTTTGGTTCCCAGGAGACCCCTGGCAGCTATTGAAGCTGTCTGCTTGGAGGGAAGGAGGCAACCAAGGCCACCTCACCACCTCTCAGGGCCACTAGGGTGAATGCCTGGACTCGGAAGACTGTTGTCCCCCTACTTTGGTGTCCCTCATCAGAAGCCTCGAGCTTCTTATAAGTATATCCATCATTGTGTCCCCATGAGAGATGGGGCTGAGATGGAGCTGGTGACCAACTATTCCAGCCCTGTCACTTGGGGGTACTTCTGCAGAGACCTGTGCCAAGTGCCTGAGCCCCACAGTTTGTCAGGAGTGAAGTCTGCACCCCCCCACCTCCCGGCCAATGCTCTGAGACCACCAGCATCTAGAAGTTTGGGGACAGACACATTGACACAGCAGCTGAGGGGTGTTTGGAGGTGCTGAATTCCGCACTGTCTACACTTGTTTTAACCAAGTGGAGGTTCTTTGAGTGCTCAAGTTTCATTCCAAGACCCGGAGGACCCCAAGCACTGTTGAATGCAGATCTTACACAGGCAATGCATTTGTAACGCCTATGTTTCCTTTTTTAAAAATTGTGGTAAAAAAACACATGGTATACATTTTACCACTTTAACTATTTTTTTTTTTCTTATGTATTTTTAGGGCTGCACCCACGGCATATGGAGGTTCCCAGGCTAGAGGTCAAAGCAGAGCTGTAGCTGATGGCCTACTTCACAACCATAGCAACATGGGATCTGAGCCACGTCTGTGACCTACACCACAGCTCATGGCAACACTGGATCCTTAACCCACTGAGCGAATCCAGGAATTGAACTTGTGTCCTCATGGATGGTAGTCAGATTCGTTTCCACTGAGCCATGACGGGAACACCACCACCTTAACTCTTTTTATGTGCACAGTTCAGTAGCATTTAGTACATTCCCATTGTTGTGAAATAGCTTTCCAGAACTTTTTCATCACCCCAATCTGAAACTGTCCCCATTAAACACCAACTCCTCATTAACCCCTACCCCAAGGCTCTTACCCACTATTCTGTTTTCTGCTTCTATGAATTTGACTCTTCTAGCAGCCTCATATAATTGGTATCCCATAGTAATTGTCCTCTTGTGATTGGCTTGTCGCTAAGCAGAAGACACTCAAGGTTCATCCATGTTGGAGGAATGGCCTTCCTTTATAAGGCTGAATAGTATTCCACTGCATGTACATACCGCATTCTGTTTATCCATCCATCTATCCATCCACTGGTTGACACGTGGGTTGCTTTCACCTCTTGGCTATTGTGAATAGCGCTGCTAGGAACGTGGGTTGTACAAATGCAATGCGCTTTTTTGTGTGCCTTGGGTCAGCGGTGGTGGCCCCTTTCCTCCTGAACAGACTCAGGACACCCTGGACCCGCAGCAGTTGGCCGTCTGTGGGGTCTAGGCTGTGGCCTGACGTGCGAGCTCCCTGACAGGGCAGAGGACCGTGTGGCCTGGCCTTCCTCAAGCGGCGCCGCAGCGGCCTGGGCAGAGGCTGGCTCCAACAGCTGCCAGATGTCCTCACATTTGAGAGGTCCAGGTGCCACCAGATCCGGCACATGAATTATCTGTAACGAGTTTCCTGACAGCCAGCGTTGTCATCCCACCTGTTGTAGAAAAAGAAGCCTCAGCTTTCTCTGGCCAGATCGGCATAAGCCTTTCCAGCGCCAGCGTATGCAGATGCACGCGCCGGGCCTCCGGCTCTGTGTCTCCCATTAAACCGTCAACCCAGGTGGTTTGAGAAATCCTGGTAGAACAGCCCAAGAGAACACGTTCAAGAGGTTTTAAAGAAGCCAGATTTATTGCAAAGAGATGGGAAGCTGTCTGTAGCCTTCTGGTCTGGCCATCCGGCTGTGTGACATTGCTTAGTAACCTGGGCCAATAGATACAAAGCGGAGTGAAAAACTGGCCGTAAAACTTGACAGCCTGCTGGGGCTTGCGAGACAGATGGGGTGGGGTAAGTAAGGGGACTGGGCCCAGATTTTATGCTCCGGGTGGCTCTCAGACCTACGGGGCGGTTTGGGCGTTAAGGCGTTTGATAACTACCCAGGATCTCTATCCAGAGCGAAAGTTGAAGGAAAGACCGCAGGCTGACCTAGCTGGTAAATGAGAGAGATGAAGGAGGGAGGGTCATAAACCGTGGGGTTTAGGAGGTGTTAGGAGGCAAAGACCAGTGGGGAAGCGAGAAGCGGCTGACTGCATTTTCCGTACTGTATCGTTTAGCTCCTAAATTAGCTTCGCATGGTCTGTGCTTCGGCACACGTTTGGAGGACGGATTTGGGGCACCGTCTGGGAAGGATCGGCAGCCCTAAACAACAGCTCAGAGATGACGACAATGCTCTCAGGACCAGAGGGCGCTCCTCAGGGCTAGAAAACCAGAGTGGTTCCCTTTCAGCCCTTGCCAGCAGGCAGGGGGGAGAAGCCGTTCAAGCGGGGGCGGTTGCCCACACTCCCAGCTCCCACGGCTTCCTGCTCTGTCTGCACGTTCTTGTTGGGGCTTCCGGTCTGCTCGCCCCGGGACAGCCTGACAGACGCCCATCGGCTGCAGAATGAAGGCTTGGAGCTGCTGTCAGGACTGCTGGGCTCTGTCTGGTGAGTCTCAGCCGGCCGGGTGCCCTAGACAATGGCCAAGCTCTGGTCCCATCCCGAAGCCTCTTTGTAGTCACGATTTCCTCCTCTGTGAGTACCGGTTTGGATTGAAACTTACTTAAGCAAGAGAAGAAAGACCAAAGGAGCTGTAGTTGAGGCTTAGTTTCCCCCCAGAGAGTCAGATTTGTGCAGGGGAAGAAATCGAAGCCAAATTTAGTGTATTTAGAAGTGAACAGAAAGAGCACAACCCTATAGCGGAGCTGACGCTGTACAGCCAGAGAGGCACGTGGAGGGAAATTCAGAAACTACAGTCATGGAATAAGAAACACACGATGGAAAGAATTTGAACCAAGCACTAACCCATGAAGCTAGAAAAGGCTGGCAACATAAACCTAAACCAAAGGAAGGAAGTTATGAAAAACAAATGCAGTTTTTTTAAAACATTAAATAAGTGAGAAACAAACCCAGTAGGTGAGATCCGTGAAATCTGAGATCTGTTCTTTGTCCCCACTGCTTACGCTGCTTTTTTTTTTCTTTTTACAGCCACCCCTGCAGCATAGGGAAGTTCCCAGGCTAGGTGTCTAATAGGAGCTGCAGCAACAGGCCTATGCCACAACCACAGCAACACCGGATCTGAGCTGCACGCATGTGTGACCTGCGCTGCAGCTTGTAGCAAGGCTGGATCTTTAACCGACTGAATGAGGCCAGAGATGGAACCCGCACTCTCATAGACGCTATGTTGGGTTCTTAACCCACTGAGCCATGACAGGAACTCCAGAAACTTCTTGCAAATCTGATCAGGTGAGAAACTGGTGCAGGGTGCAGCTACGGGGTGGATTCGATCCCTGGTCAGGAAATTCCACACGCCACCAGTGTGGCCAAACAATAAAATAAAATAAAATAAAATAAAATATAAAAGAGAGAGAGAGAAAGAGAGCTGCTGAAGCATTAGAGGTGGGGAGTTGTGATGGAACCTGATGGAGGATGATGTGAGAAAAAGAGTGTGTGTATATGTATTATATATATATATATATATATATATATATATATATATATATATGACTGGGTCACTTTGCTGTACAGTAGAAAATTGATGGAACACTGTAAACCAACTATAATGGAGAAAACAAAAATTATTAAAATAAAAAAAAAAACACAAGGCAGGAAGGCAAATAGGAGACTTCCTATACATCTGCAGTCATAAAAGACTTCCCTGTTGGTATAAAGGCAAACTGGACATAGCTAACTAACGATCCTAAGAAACACCAAAGAAAATTGTTCTTCTGCGGAGTTCCCTTCGCGGCTCAGTGGTTAACGAATCCGACTAAGAACCATGAGGTTCTTCCCTCATGGGTTCGATCCCAGGCCTTGCTCAGTGGGTTAAGGATCCGGCGTTGCCGTGAGCTGTGGTGTAGGTCGCAGATGCGGCTCGGATCCCGCGTTGCTGTGGCTGTGGCTGTGGCGAAGGCCGGCGGCTACAGCTCCTGTTAGACCCCTAGCCTGGGAACCTCCATATGCCATGGGTGCGGCCACAGATAAGGCAAAAAGACAAAAAAAAAAAAGAAAGAAAGAGAAAATTGTTCTTCTGAACTTGGGTGCTGATCGGAGGTGCAAAAAACTGATCTTGAAAACTAACAAAAATAAACTGTTTTTTTATTAAAAAAAAAGACATGCTTCAAGGGAGGGCCCATTTCCGTGTTATTTAACACATTTTTTTCAGGGCATTAAAAAAAGAGAGAAAGCTTTGTATGTAATTCTCCAGAGACAGAAACACTTGAGAGTAAAGTTGGACAGAACAAAAATGTATGTAAAATACATGTATAGTCATATATTTATTTATTTACTTTATTTTTTTTTGTCTTTTTGCCTTTATCTAGAGCCACACCCGCAGCGTATGGAGGTTCCCAGGCTAGGGGTCTAACAGGAGCTGTAGCCGCCGGCCTTCGCCACAGCCACAGCAACGCGGGATCTGAGCCGCGTCTGCAACCTACACCACAGCTCACGGCAACGCCGGATCCTTAACCCACTGAGCGAGGCCAAGGATCGAACCCGCAACCTCATGGTTCCTAGTCGGATTCATTAACCACTGAGCCACGATGGGAATTCCCGTATAGTTATATATTTAATAACAATGTTTTGGAAGTATTTCCATTACTATCAGAAACAAATACTTGTATGACTATGAAACAAATAATTGCATGACTATGAAAAACGTCATTTCTAAGATCGCAGCAGAAACAGAAAAAGAGATATAGAAATATTTAAAAGGGAGTGACACAATCTGAATTGTCTATAAAAAAACCCAGGATAGTAAATCACCCTAATTTGAGCTCAAGTAATTTCTCTGAGTAGCTGGATCCAAGATACAGTTATGACATGACTATGTTTTTCAGTGCCAGCCAAAAGATGTGGTAAATTTTCAAGAAAAGGTTCCATTCGCTTTATTATTGAAAACTGATGATATCATGTAATAAACATGAAAAGAGGCCCACTGTTATTCATTAAACTGTGGTCCCACCCCCTAGATCCAGACCTCGAAGTCCTGATCCCCAAAACCTCAGAATGTGCCTTTATTTGGAGATGTAGTTATTACGGCTGTAGCGGGTGAAGTTGAGGTCGTGGTGGATAGGGCGGCTCCTAGTCCATCGTGACCGGATTACCTTTTAAAAAAAGGAAACTTGCAAGACCTACACCCGCAGGGGGAACACCAGGTGAAGATGAAGGAAGAAATCAGGGTGTTGCTCCTGCAAGCCAGAGAATGCCGACCCTTGCCAGCACAGCCCCAGAGGTGGGGAGAGAGGCCCGGAACACATGCTCCCTGGCTGCCTTGGAAGGAACCAGAGCCACTGACACCTTGATCTTGGACTTTCCGGTCTTCAGACCTGGGAGACACTACACCTCCGCAGTTAAGCCCCGTAGCCTGCGGTACCTTGTTACGACAGCCCTGTGCACTATTGCACCTGCGTGGAGGACTCTAAGAACATTTGCTGAAAGAGCTAAAGGAAGGTTTGAGCCAAGTGAGTGATGCACCCTATTTGTGGGCGGAAGAAATTGCCCGCGAGGAGGGTGCTTTGTAGCTGGGGAGCTCCTGTCAGAGGAAGGCTGGGGTTTCCTTCCAGAATGTCAGGAGGGGGCCCCTGCCAGCAGCGCTCTGGGAAAACAGGACACATGCCCCGCTCCCCGGCAACACCGGCTCGTGGACGAAGGCAGAGCTGGCAGCTCCTCGCCTCCTCGGACGCCCTCCCCCTGCCCCCCGCTCTCACCAAGCACCCTCCCTGCGAGGAGCCTGCAGAGCGGGGAGCTCCGGCCCTTCCATTGGGTGGGACTATCAGCTCACTGCCGGGAGGGGAGGCTTGGTGCATCCTTCCAAGACCCCTCCCGTGATGAAGAGACCCTTTGAGGGGTCGGGGTGGAGGGTGAGTTTGTCTCGGGGAGTTTTCATTACATCAGCCGCGTTATCAGTCTCTCCCTTGACTTGGGTTTTGTCCCGCAGGCAGGGCGGCGCGGGGCCAGGTGGCGACGCCGGTGCAGGGCAGAGGCACTTGCGACGCAAAGGTCTCCATAATGCCTGCAGAGCCTTCGCCGGCGCGCAGCCCTGGTGAGCTCACCGTGGGAAGGTCCCAGACCTCATTCCTGCAGGGCGTTTTCCTGGCTTCCCAAATCGCCAAGATTAGCCACATGCTCCCCACCGCCCGCCCCCAAATTAGGAAGCATAGCATGGCCTGGCCCCCGGGAGGTCCTGAGGCTCTGAAAGCCCGCTCACCAACCTGGCGGGGGCTGGGCCTCGGTGAGGATTCAGCGACCCCGGCCCGTGCAGAGACTGGTGATGCACGCGTTTCTCTTACGGTCTGAAGGCTTCTTTCCCCAAGTCCAACAGTTTAAAGGTTTTAAGTCTGGTTCATCTGGAAATGGCCACTCTGACACCTCGGGGTGGTTGTTAAAATGCACCTTCCTAGACGCCCCCCCTTAACAATTCCAATACAGAGTGAGAACACGTACGGTGTGTTGTGTGTATATGGCTGCGATGCGGGATGTGATGTCGGTGTGTGTGGTGTGTGGGCGTATGTGCGTGGGGTTTGTGTGTGTGTGGTGTGTACGTTTGTGGTATGTTGTGTGCTGTGTGTGGTCTGTGGTGTGTGTATCTTGGTGGTGTATGTGGTGTGCGTGTGTTGTATGGTGCGTGGAGTATGTGTATGGTGTGTGTGTGCGTGTGGTGTGTATATGTGTTGTGTGTGTGTGTGGTGTAGGTGGTATGTTGGTGTGTTGTGTGTTTGTGTGTATGGAGTGTGTGTGTGGGAGTGTATGTTTAGGCTGTGTATGTGATGTGTGTATGTGATGTGCACGTGTGCCGTATGTGTGGTGTGTGTATGTTTGTGTACAGTGGGTGTGGGAGGTGGATGTGCGGCGTGTGTGGTGCACACGTGTGTTGTGTGTCAGCGTGCTGCGTACACAAGGTGGGAGGAGAAAGGTGTCTTCCTTTGTTACCAGCGCTCCCGATACAGAAGTTCTGGAAATCACACTGCTTCAGTCACCCTGGGTCGGGCCTGAAGAGCGGGCAGGACAGAAGCCGCCCGGAGTGTCTGTTTCAGAGCTAGATCCCACGCTCAGCGGGGTGTTGGAGCTCAGCAAAGCCAGGCGCTCCGCTTCCTGCATCTCGTGAGAAGGTCGGGGCGGCGCGGTCTCCAGTCCCGTCTGTTTGTCCAGGGAGCAGCTTGTCAGGCAGCGGGAATCAGCGGTCACACCCACCCTCTGCGGTCAGGGGCCCAGTGAGTGTCAGCAGGAGGGACACTGTTTAGACAGAAAGGACTGGCCTTTCTGTCAACACTGGAGCATTTGTCCCCCGCGGGCTCCGTGGGAGCTGTTTACAGGAAGCCTCTGCGGCCCCTGGTGCAGCGAAGGTTCTCAGGGCTGGTGCGGGGGCGGCGTCCAGGCCCCGACGTTGCCAAGAACTCCAGGTCGAGTTTGGTTTGAAGACTATTTCTAGTTATCGATAAAGCAACAAATTGATAGCTGCATTCCTTTACCTGAGAAAGTTCCCACGTTGGTACTTTATTTTTTTAAATTTAACTTTTTATTTTTTTAAAGGGAAGTCTCGTTGATTTATGATGTTGGGCCAACTTTTACTGTACAGCAAAGTGGGGGTGGGGCTCGGGTTAGTAGCTGCAAACTACCACACTTAGGATGGATGAGCAATGGGAGTTCCCTTCGTGGCTCAGTAGTTAACGAATCCGACTAAGAACCATGAGGTTGCGGGTTTGGTCCCTGGCCTCACTCAGTGGGTTAAGGATCCGCCGTTGCCGTGAGCTGGGGTGTAGGTCACAGATGTGGCTCGGATCCCGCTTTGCTGTGGCTGTGGCGAAGGCCGGCGGCTACAGCTCCTATTAGACCCCTAGCCTGGGAACCTCCACATGCCGCGGGTGCGCCTCTAGATAAAAGGCAAAAAGACAAAAAAGACAAAAAGAATAGATAAGCAATGAGGGCCTAAGGTACAGTGAGTCTCCTGGGCTGGGCCGTGATGGAAGATACGTATAACAAGAGTGCCTGTGTATGTATGACTCATTCGCTTTGCTGTATGGGATTGGTACTTTAGCTACTTTGGTCTCTGAAAATTTATTTAATTTTTATTGTGCAATATTTGAGCTTGTGGCCTTTGGGTCCTAAGCTTAAGTCTTTTCTATGAGAAATTCTCTTTTCTTATGATATATGATACGATATCTATGTCTATCTGTATCTAAACCATCAGCGTATCCTATCTACCTGGAACCTAACTGGATATAAAGCAGAACCACTTTCTCTCCCCACCGGCTCCCCCAGTTCATTTTCCTACGGCAGCGTTGCCCTCGTTTCACGTGGCAAGGCCTCCTCAATTGTCCCTCAATCTAGTGATTCAGGCTTCCAGGTGCCATGTCATCAGTCTGTGGGTTGCCTGGTCCACATTGCCCTTGCTGTTGGGTGCCCACTCTGACTTGTTCCCCGTGCCTATCCAGTCCACTGGGGCCCCCCGAGAGAGGCGTCCTCTGGGCAGCTGCCTGGCCCTGCCCTCTGTGGGTCTGCTCCTTGTCCTTCCTGGGCACCTTCCACGTGGGGACCTTGCTTGCTGCCCAGCACCTTTACACGTCTCCCCTCTCCAGGATCCCTTCTCGGTTGTCTCTATTGCTCTCGAATGAGATTGTTCCTACACCTACTGGAGTCTCTTCCTTGCCTCCTCCCACCTCCAGGTCTCACCTAGACACTGATGCTTCCGACGGGTAGGCCCGGCTGAAGGCTGCTCACACCCTCGGGCTTCGCTGTTGCTGCCACTGTGCAAGATGAGGGGAGAGAAGTGTGTACCCTGAGAGTCCCAAGGGCCCCCTAGACCCTATGGTCTCGTGGCTTTCAAACTCCTGTGTATCAGCAGAAATGTCTCTTTAAATGTCCAATATGCACAACAGATGGGGCAAAGACTGCCCAGCTGTGGTGGTGGGCCCTGTTCATTTTTCACACCCCATGGAGGCTTGAGAAACACAAGGCCTTATTAGGGACCACCGGCTGTGGTGTTTGAGCTCTTTATCCCTAAAAATTACACAAAAGGGCTCCAGAATCTTTTCTTTTTATTTTTAAGGGCCGCACCTGCAGCATATGGAAGTTCCCAGGCTTGGGGTTGAATTAGAGCTGTAGCTGCCGGCCTTCGCCACAGCCACAGCAATGCGGGATCCGAGCCGCGTCTGCGACCTACACCACAGCTCATGGCAACGCCGGATCCTTAACCCACTGAGCCAGGCCAGGGATTGAGCCCTCATCATTACGGATACTAGTTGGGTATGTAACTCGCTGAGCCACAACAGGAACTCCCCAGAATTTTTCCTTTTTTTTTTTTCCTTTTGGGGCTTAAGAAAGCAACATTTGGATAGGTCTTTAGTTGAAGAGGGAGGAATCCTTTTGTTAAAATGCCTTTTGTGCTTGCTCTTTCCTCCTCTTTGTGTTTTCAGGGAAAGTTGGAAAGGAAGAATTGATTCTGCTGCTGGGATGAGCCACTTTCACCGTGCAGGTGGAGGAAGGCCCCGGCCCCAGGAAACAGGCGAGTGCACAAACAAAGCATCTATTCTATAAATAGTCCTCCCCAGGCATGACTCAGGGGGCCTGGACCAGCAGCTCCAGCCATGCCGGCTGACGAATCCTGTGTTATGGAAACGTTGCAAAAGCAGCTTGTAATCCATTATTCTTCATTCCTGTGTTGCCTTAATAGAGGGGGCTGGTGGTGGCCGGTGGATCATACCCATATCACCGCTGATCTGAAAAAAATCATTGTGTCCTAGAAAATCACTGTGTCCATCGTTCTTGGAAGACAGACGTGGAGGCCACAGAGCTCTGTGCTACACAGCTCTGCGGTCGAGCACGAGCAGGATCCTGGCCTCCAATGTCAAGGAAATAACACACAGCTGCTCTGTACAGCTTGCCTTGCTGGCTGGCAGATGTGCGTGCAGCAACAGGAAAAACCATCTTCTCTTTTGAAAACAGTGATTATTTCCAGGGAAAGTGTATTACGTGGCTGGTAGATACCTGTCTAGAAAGTTCAGGTTGAAGGCAGAATCACAAGAAAAGCAACCCTCACTCCCCCCCCACCCCCGCCCCCGGCAGCCTGAATCCTTTCATGGGAAATTGTTTTCCAGATAATTCTGCTGTCCTTGGGGCTTTGGGAACAAGGAGAGTGCTTTAGTACTTTCTGGAGACTTCTGTAATTCCTGGACTCTGGTCCACATTCTGTCCGTGTCTTCTTCCTCTGGTCCCCTGCAGAAAGGATGGGTTGCTGGGAGGTGTGTTCACAGAAGGACCTGGGATTTTAATTGTCATGAGCTGGCGACCCTGTGGAGAGACCGTCAGGGACTTGGGACAGGATATCGGTCTCTGTTTTACGGCCTAAGTTGAGGTGGGAGTTTTGTGAATTTTCCCTCTGATGCTGCTGTCAAAAAGGCTTGTCACGTGGCCTGGCAGTTGAAAAGGTCACATGGCGATTTCTTAATCCTGGGTCCGCAGACCTTTAGGCAGCTGATGGAAGGTTCAGGGGCGGGGTGGGGTGTGTGTGTGTGTGTGTGTGTGTTGTGAACGTGGATGAGGAAACACCGTGGCTTCAGTTTCACTAGCCCGCTCACTTCCACAGCGCTGTCTGCCCTGTTGACAGGGCCTCTGACCACCCACTGGCGGGATCACAGCTCACCTCCTTTTGGGACAGTTGTGGCAGACACTTACACATGTCCCCTAACGCTTATCAACACCTCAGCGTGGTAGTTAATAGACCAACGCCTGATTCTTGATTTGGTATCTTCGTGAAGAATGTTTCAAATTAAAACAATTATCTTTATGGCTCTGCTTCACTCTGATTGGTTTCCTTCGTAATGCTGCACATCTTACTAATTTAAAAACATTATTCCATGAAGAGGTTGATGGGTCTTGTCAGCCTGCCTTAGAAATCCATGTCTAGAAGTTGTTCAAACCCCTGTGGGAGGAGTTCCCTTCATGGCTGAGCGGTTAATGAACCCAACTAGGATCCGTGAGGATGTGGGTTCTATCCCTGGCCTCGCTCAGTGGGTTAAGGATCTGGCGTTGCCGTGAGCTGTGGTGTAGGTCGCAGACACAGCTCGGATCCCAAGTGGCTGTGGCTGTGGTATAGGTCGGTAGCTGTAGCTCTGATTTGATCCCTAGACTGGGAACTTCCATGCACTGCCAGTGTGGCAGTTAAAAAAAAACTTATAGTAGTAAGAAAATAAAAGATAATATCAATGGACAGAAAGACAAACTCTGGTCCGAAATGTGCTTTAAGAGTTCTTTTTGGGGGGCCTGGATTTCCGTGATGGTGAAGCATGTAGTAATTCCTGATACGGCCACTTTTGGGGCTGTCATCAATGTTTAATTGATAATCTTTTTTTTTTTTAGGGCTGCATCTGTGGCATATGGAAGTTCCCAGCCTAGGGGATGGATGGGAACTGCAGCTGCCGGTCTGCACCACAGCCACAGCAATGCAGCATCTATGACCCATATCACAGCTCACGGCAACGCGGGATCCTTAACCCCCTGAGCAAGGCCAGGGATCGAAGTCATATCCTCATGGATACTAGTCGGGTTCGTTACTGCGGAGCCACGATGGGAACTCCCTCAACTGATAATCTTGGTAGAGAATTCCAGTGTTCCATGGCTCCGTGAAGCACTTCGGTTCACCACAGAATTCCCCCATGAGCAGTTTCCTATCATGAACCAAGTGAGAGGAACGGCAGTGCGTGGACCCTGAGGATAAATGCACATAGGCTGCCCCGGCAGCTGCGGACTGCTGAGCAAGGGCAGAAGGTGGGGCTGGGGGGGAGCCCCAGGACATTGGCACCCCACTAGGATCCCACTCCCTTGACACCCCCACTTCAACTTCCATGAAAAGAACACCCCCCCTTTTTTTTTGTCTTTTTGCCTTTTCTAGGGCCACATATGTGGCATATGGAGGTTCCCAGGCTAGGGGTTTAATCGGAGCTGTAGCCGCCGACCTACACCACAGCCACAGCAACGCGGGATCCGAGCCGCGTCTGCGACCTACACCACAGCTCACGGCAATGCCGGATCCTTAACCCACTGAGCGAGGCCAGGGATCGAACCCGCAACCTCATGGCTCCTAGTCGGATTCGTTAACCACCGAGCCACGATTGGGAACTCCAAAAAGAACACCTTTAATTTTACTTTAGAAACAGGAAACACCGGAAAATTTCATGGAATCAGCAAGAGCACTTGTAGTTCTACCTACTCGTTAATTTCACTGAAGCAAAGTCCTTTGGAGCCAAAATTGACAACTATCTCACTTTTTGCTAGTTTCCTATTTTCTGTTTCCTGGGGCGGGGGTGGGGGGGCGGTCTTTGGAGCCAGATGCTTTCTCAGGAGGCATATCAAACAGGGAGGGATTCCACAGAGTGTGTATTCCTGGTGGGCAGCCCCGCTGCCTGCACGCGTGGGGACCACTGCATTTCACCCGCTCCCTCTGAGCCAGAGAGAGGCAGGCATGCAGGCTCAGAGTTACCTTTGCCACTGGAGGCACGCTCCCGCCATTGGTAACCTGCTCGGGCAGCTCAGCACAACAGTCAAGCCCAGATCCCACGTGTGAGCCCAGCGTTCAGCACTGCTGATTCCCACCGCGTGAGAAATGGGAAGTGCCAACGTCTTATTTCGCTTGTGCTCAGAAACGAAACAAACACTTCACGCGGGTTAGCGAATATTCTGCCTTATTTTGTGTGAGACATTTAGAATTCTGATGGGGACGTGAAGATCCCATGGGACCAGGCAGTTCCTTTACTCACCCAAAGCGAGGAGGAGGTCCTCCCCCAGCCAGCACCCTGGCCACCCTCTCAGATGTTGTGGTAACATGCAGATAGGCCTGGGGGTGCAGGGCTAGCAGTGCTGCTTCTCCACTTTTTAGGGCACGGCGTGTCTGGGAACCACCGGGAGAGCCAGGATTCCACACGAGCCGAGTCCTAGGTGACTGGAAGTGTCCAAGGGCTGGACAAGCATGGGATCTTCCAGACCATGGGAGTGATGCTTCGCTGAATAGCCTAAGGACTCTTCCCTCTGCAAAGCTTTCTGTCTCCCACCCACTGATCTTCGCACAGACACGTGTCCCCTCTTCCCTCTGACCCTTGATGCTTTGCATAGATCTTGCACAAAATTCCGTTATGCCCCCTACATGCTTTATTATAATTGCTGTCTTGTGTGCCCATCAGCTGGCTAAGCAGGGAGCTTTTGGAGGCAGGCAGCTACCCCTTTTCATCTGTGCAACCCTAGCACCTAGTTCGTGACCTATGTCACAGGCACTTGAATGTGCTTGTTGAATGACTGAATGAAGACAACGACACAGAGCTGAGAGTGACAGAGACACTTGGGTCTCACCATTCACCAGCCAGGTAAAAACTTTGGCATCATTGACTCCTGGTCGCCTGTAAAAGAGGACAGAGATTTCATCCACACCAGATAACTGTGTCTCGAGGCTTCTTTTGGACCTTACAGTTCTTTTCAAGATTCATTCTAGGTTTTGGTCGAAAGTCCAAGAGGTTTTTTTGGACCCAATGGCATGGACTGTGGATTTAGCGGAGCTGGATACATCGTGTCTTTTGTCACGCATTAACCAGATGTCGGGTCCTGGCAAAGAGACCCACTCCCTGGACCACAGCTGGCTCCTCTGTAAAGGTGGAAACGATCCTAGGAGCCGAATTCACGGGGGCTTTAAGTTTTACCTCCCTGCAGACTCACTGATGTGGCCCCATCATTTTTTCACTCACTCAGCAAATACCCTTTGAA
The DNA here is from genome assembly GCA_004024745.2 of Catagonus wagneri. Lineage (NCBI taxonomy): Eukaryota > Metazoa > Chordata > Mammalia > Artiodactyla > Tayassuidae > Catagonus > Catagonus wagneri. The sequence continues at coordinate 1,389,919 of PVHT020002421.1, forward strand.
CCTTAATAGGCACCTTGGTCTAAGCCGGGCCCTCGGAGTCTGCGGATGGAGATCGGATGAGAGCTCAGTGGTGTGGGGGGAGGCCAGACCATCACCCCAGGAGACTGGGATCCAGGTGATAACACTGGCGGCCTAGGTCGTGGGCCCAGGACCCACGTTGCGTGTGATGGGAGGTGGGGAAAGTCAAGGAAGTCTTAAATCAGAAAACAACAGCAAAGGGCTTTATCTGAGTCTTTAAGGAGGGATCAGGGGTGGGTGTTCAATATACATACACTAGGCTTTCTTCGCTCACTGACATTAATTTATTTATAATAAGTACAGCTAATCCCACACTTACGCAACTGTTCCATGCCATCAGGTCTTTCTCAACTTGAACTTTGCCTGAGAAGAAAAAGAAACAAACTGCTGTTTTCTTTCTTTCTTTTTTTTTTCAAGGATGGCTTTGGAATCAAATATATAAAATCGTTTTTATACGCACACAACTTCCTATCTGTTAACTTATTCCAAAATACTTTGATGTAGCGTACCCGCTACCTTATGTGCAGGGGGACAATACATTGGCCGTGTTCATACTTCAATCTGCTCATTTCGTCCTCTTGTCTGTGAGCAGATCCTGTCCTTCCCAGCTTGGTCCCTCCAGACGTGGCCAGCATGCAGCCTGGGTTTTCAGGGGTTTGCACTGGGGACGCAGGGGTGGGCCAGCTCCTTAGGGAGTGCTCCCCCTTGCAGCCTCTATCCTTTGGTCTCTCGGAGGCACTCATCCCCAAGACTGTTTTGTGCCGTGCTGGGGTTCTGGCTTCTCCGGGGCCAGGATCACCCCATTCCCCTGCTCTGTGTCCTGGAGGTTGATGCATGTGGACCCGTCAGACAGCTCCCTTAGCGTTGCCTTCATTTTAGGGTTCAGCCAGTGGGGATCCCCGGCAAGACACAGGGCCCTGTAGGTTGTTTCAACCCTGGACCCTTGGCCCCTCCCCTGTGGGCCGTGTCCACGCGCCCCACCCCCACCCCAGGATCCTTGCGCCTCTCTTTGCTCAGCGGGCTCTCCCTACACCCGGCCCCTGCCTGGTTCAAGATCTGGCTCTGGATCATCCGGGAGCTCCCGGATGCCCATGTGGACGGTGCCCTTTGGGAAAGTGCATCTTACGTTCCATGCTGCCCCGGCTCCCCTCCCCCACATCCCTTCTTCATAATTCTTCAAATATGCATCCTTCCCGGAAATCCGTCTTGCAGCATGCTCCTGCTTCCAAGCAGGTCAGCTTTAAGAGACAGGAGACCTTTTTTTTTGTCTCATTTATTGATGAGTCCTCACAACCGGGATCAAGGCTTAGCCTGCAGTAGGTGCTCAATAAATGTGTGCTGACTGCATGGATGAATAAAGTTTGTTTCACTCTGCAAATGTCCCTTCTATGTGATCGGTGCCAAGGAGCTGGCAATAAGCTGGAGAACGACGGCAGGTCCTGGGTCCATCCGCCGAATCCAGTTTCTCTGAAAAGGAGACTCTGCCTTCCTCCGCTTTCCATGCTTGGGGGCAAAGCCCCGAGAAAGGAGCACAGAAGGCATTTCAAGGGGCTACTGGAGTTCCCATCGTGGCTCAGTGGTTAACGAATCCGACTAGGAACCATGAGGTTGCGGGTTCGAACCCTGGCCTCGCTCAGTGGGTTAAGGATCTGGCGTTGCCATGAGCTGTAGTGTAGGTTGCAGACACGGCTCGGATCCCGCGTTGCTGTGGCTGTGGCGAAGGCCGGCGGCTACAGCTCCTGTTAGACCCCTAGCCTGGGAACCTCCATATGCTGCGGATGCAGCCCTAGATAAGCCAAAAAAACAAAAAAAAAAAGGGGGGGGGGCTACTGATGTAGAAATGGCCAGAGAGGAGAGAAAGTCATCTGGCTCCAGGGACCCCGCCCCCGCGAGCGGCCCGGCCACCAGGGGTTGAGGGTTCCAGTCCAGCGCCCACGCATGAAATCCCTTTTCCGGCTTCGAGGAAACAGCCTGAATGCTTACCTTTCATTCCGCTTGTTTTCCTCACTCATCTCTAAAGCGGTGACCACATCCTTTCTCTTTCTCTTTTTATCTGAGCCTCCTGAGAGGTTCACACGGAGTCCTGGTTAGCGGTCTGAGCAGCGGCGCTGGGAGGAAGGGCTTCCTGCTGACCCACGCCCTGCACTGCTGGTGATTTGTATGTGTCAGTTGATGTGCAGATTCTAAGTCAGATGTGGCTTTCCTCTTCAGCTGAGCACATGGTCATCATGTGCGCTGCTTTCAGTGTCGGCTGGTTTTCTTTCCCCCAACAGTCTGAAAGAGGGTGCAAAGTAAAATCTGAAAAATATCGATGGTAGAAATTGTTCGGATGGCTTGTTCTTTCCTCTGTAGGGCTGGTGGCTGTTTCTGCCCTCGATCCTCTCATGACGCAGCGACACGCATGGTTCTGTGGGCCGGGAAGTTCACTGGGATGCCGGTCCACTTTGGAGACGCTCACCTAGGAGACAGGCTGCCTGGGTGCTGGTGTTCGCGGGGTGGCGATGCAGGGCTATTGGGGTGGGGGGTCTTCCACAGGGTGCTAAACAGACTGTGCTTTTAGTTGTGCTTCTGGCCCCCTGACCCTTCACCCAATCCTAGGGCCAGGGTCCCTGGACTGCAACGCAGTCACTGCCTTTTAGAAATGCAGAGTCTCAGTCTATACTCCAGCCCCCTGTGTCAGGATCGCGTTTTGGCCAGATGCCAGGGGATGTGTGCCTGTCAGCACAGAGGCACCGCTCACCTGCTGCGGGCTGCCGCAGGGCTCTCGGCTCCCATCAGAGTCTCTGAAGGCCTTTGATGGGGAAGTGGGCCAGGTCGGAGCAGAGCTCAGTGGACGGGGGGACATGTCCCACAAGCCTGCCCCGGCAGAGTAACCTGGGAAGAAGGAGGGCCCTGGGCTTAACGTGCTTTGGGCTGGAGGTGCTGCCTGGCCCAGCGGGGGCTTGATGCCCAGGAGGAGGTGAGCCTGGGAGATGCCTGATGGTGTGGGATGGAACGCACTTCCAGAAGGCCCTGGGCATCATCAGCGGGGCCCCTTTTCCTGCTGCTGCCCACCGTGGTCCTCTGGGCCAGCCCTAGCTGGCCTCCTTGGCATGTGGAGGCATAAAGGGGCCTGAGGCTGTGAGGCCTGGCCTTCCCGTTCAGGGCATTGTGTCTGTCCATCATTTGCTGCCTGAAGCAGGAGGTCGTGCCCCTGGCCCACAGGATTCTCTCTTCCACGATATTTCTTTTCTTTTCTTTTTCACCCTTTTTTTTGGGGGGAGTCTTGTCTTTCGAGGGCTGCACCTACAGCATATGGAGGTTCCCAGGCCAGGGGTCTAATCGGAACTGTTGCTGCCGGCGTACGCCACAGCCACAGCAACGCGGGATCCGAGCCGCGTCTGTGACCTACACCACAGCTCACAGCGACGCCGGATTTAAGGATCCACTGAGTGAGGCCAGGGATCGAACCCGCAACCTCATGGTTCCTAGTCGGATTCGTTTCCACTGCACCACGACTGGAACTGCCCCCATGACATTTCGAAAAGTTCAGACCCTGCTCCTGTGCTGTCCGCTCCCCCTTTGTTGATTTCAGGTACCCGGCTCTTGGCGAACTCTTTGGGTGTCACCCTTTACACGTGCACTGCAATAGCCACAGCCCTGGTTTCTCTGGTCACCAGGGACCAGAGGTCTCCCTCCTGCCCGAGAAACGAGCTCGTGGGGCCGCAGAGGCATCACGGCACCTCTTGTGCTTTTCCTTCCTCTACTTGTGCAGGAAATATGCCCCTAGGTCTGCTAGGACCACGGCTGCTCACCATTTGACAAGCAACCGGGCATCAGCGTGCTTTCTGCTTTCCTCCCCTTCTTGGTGTGTGAAAGGTTCTTGTCATCTCACGGCTCAGGAAATCCTCTCTCCCAGTGCCTCCTCTCAGAACCCGGGAGGTGTTTCATATGGCAGCGTGTTCGCTGGTTGCCTATAGTGTCATCGGTTGGCTAAATTTTTGGGACTTAAGATTTTTAAATTCAAACAAGATTTGCAGAATCCATGACCCACGTCACTGAAGCTTGTCTTCCCTACTCCATCCTATGGGAAAGCCTCTGGGGCAAAGAAATGGCCTGAACACCTGCTTTCACGATTAGTCAGGGCTGGAGCATCCTTCCAGGTTCAAAATACACAGGCAGGGAGCAGGCCCAACCCTAGGCCTGGCATACAATGAACTCATAGTAAATGTACTATTTAATTACTGGGTGCTATTTTTTTTTCTTTCTTTTCTTTTTGGCTGCATTCTTGGCATTGTGGAAATTCCTAAATTAGGGATTGAACTCACAGCATAGCATTGCTCTGAGCTGCTGCAGTGACAACACCCGATCCTTAATTCACTGTGCCAACAAGAGAACTCTCTGGATGTTCATTTGAATAAACTTAAAATGCCCTCAAATAGGAGGAGTGTTTCATAATGAACCTGGAGCTTTTCCCAGCCCCGCTGGACACTCTGGGCAGTACGGCTTTCTGGGCCCCACCTCGCAATGTCAAGGACTCTGTACTCTTTTTTTTTTCTTTTTAGGGCCATACCTGCAACATATGGGAGTTTCTAGGCTAGGAGTTGAATCAGAGCCGCAGCTGCCAACCTACACCACAGCCACAGCAATGTCAGATCCAAGCTGCATCTGGGACCTGTGCCGAAGCTTGTGGCAACACTGGATCATTAACCCACGGAGTGAGGCTAGGAATCGAACCTGCATCCTCATGGATATTAGTTGGGTTCTTAACCCACTGAGCCACAGTGGGAACTCCCAGAATCTGTATTCTAACGGGACCTTATTCAGCAAGCAGAGTGATGCTTGGGGACAACGGTCCTGGGTGGAACCACAAAGAATTTTGCCCCAACATGTTCAGGACAAGTTAAACAATATGTTGCTGACTCGGTTACCAGGATGGCCGGTAAGGACCAACCCAAACTGACTCACATCAGCAGGTGATTGATGCTGTGTGTCCCTTGGTCCTTCTCGTGTCGCCTGAGGAAATGAATGATGGATGAGTCAGGCAAGGACAGCAAAGGGCCTTCTTCAGGCCGGGGAACCCCTTTCTCGGTGTCCTAGATATTCAGGGGGTGCAGAGCTGCAGAAGTTTCCAAAGAATGGGCTTCCTTGGGACGGCAGAGCAGAGGTTCTCACATTGGCCTCTTCCCCCTGCCCCCCGCTTTCCCCTGCCCCCCGCTTTGCCCCCGGGTGTCTGACACTATCTTCACGGGGGGCAAGTGAATGGTTGGTGGGGTCCTGAAGAGATCCAATCGGAAACCTGGTCCTCAAAGGGACTGTCGTGTCTGGGACTGGTCCCCTGTGACTGTGGAGGTGGATGGCACTTTTTGGTCTCAGGCCACTTAATTACGCCTCTTGCTGCCAAGGGCGAGGGCTGCGGCTTGAAGGAAAGACGCCCAGTGGATGTGAGCGAGAGCTCTCCAGGATGTTTCCCACCCAGTGTGCGTGGACGCGAAGGAGGCTGTCCAATCTGCAGCCGTGACATGACCCAGGCGTCCATGCGGGCCACGGATTCTCAGTAAATTTGAATCACTGCACGTGTTGGCAAAGGGCTCTGGGGCATCTGCCTGCCCACTGGTCAGAGCTGTGCCACTGGACGCAGGTCATTTTCTGCTGTAGGAGAGAGAAGATGGCTGGGAGATAATAAATGTTAGACGTAACGTTGACCCTTGTCTTGGCCCAGGGGTCGTAAGTAATGGGCTGGGTGAAGGATTAGCACTAAAAACCTGTTCATCTAGTTGGGACTGTTTGGTGTGCCAGCTCCTGGTTTCGGTGCTACCTTTCTCCTTGTTTCTGAGAAAGGAACTAGGTTCCAACTGCACTTTAAAAATATCTAGGCTGCGTGAAACTCAAATAAGACTGTTTCTCACGTTCACAGCAGCTTTATTCACACTAGCCCCAAGGTGGAACCAATCTAGTGTCTCTGAGTAGATGAATGGACCAAAAAAGTGGTATATACATCGGTATTAATCATGCTTATTTCAGAGTTCCCGTCGGTGGCTCAGTGGTTAACGAATCTGACTAGGGACCATGAGGTTGCGAGTTCGATCCCTGGCCTTGCTCAGTGGGTTAAGGATCCGGTGTTGCCGTGAGCTGTGGTGTAGGTTGCAGACGCGGCTCGGATCCCGCGTTGCTGTGGCTGTGGCAAAGGCCGGCAGCTGCAGCTCCTGTTAGACCCCTAGCCTGGGAACCTCCACATGCCGGGGGTGCGGCCCTAGAAAAGGCAAAAAGACAAAAGAGCAAAAAAAAAAAATCATGCTTATTTCTTATATTTCTTATGCTTTGACATCTCGGCCCTTGCTAACCCTGGAGAGACTGTCTCTCCCAAAGCTAGCCAGTACCTGGGGATGGTAAATGACTTCCGTGTGAGCACACGTGTCATATGGAAACCAACCCACTTGGAGCCCACAACCCACCCCCTTTATGCATTTGGCTCTTATGCTCAGGTCGCTGCCCACCTGCTCTGATCACCCTGCTTCCAGGAACCGGGTAACTAGCCCTCCTGTGTACCAGAGTCTGCCGAAGTTGTTCCAACTGGCTGGTCCCAGCCTGCTTGCTCTGCCTCATCTGTTTCTTTGCTCTAGAAATCACAGTCAAAAGGGTCTTCCCCACTGCATCCAGTGACCCTGGTGCTTCCCCGTGTGGCCCTGCCTGGCCTGCTGTGCCTCCTGCTTCTGGGGATCTGTGAGGATAAAAACTTCTTCCTTCAGGACAGTCATTTCCACGTCTGTATGTCTTACCACACCTGAGTAGAACATATCCCGGGTACATTTAAAATAGTGTACAATGGGGAGTTCCTGTCGTGGCTCAGCAGAAACGAATCTGACTAGTATCCATGAGGATGCAGGTTCGATCCCTGGCCTTGCTCAGTGGGTTTTAAGGGTCTGGTGTCTCCGTGAGCTGTGGTGGAGGTCACATATAGCTCGGATCTGGTGTTTCTGTGGCTGTGGCTGTGGCTGTGCAGCGGCTACAGCTCCGATTCCACCCCTAGCCTGGGAACTTCCATATGCTGTGCGTGCAGCCCTAAAAAGACCGAAAAAACAAAAAAACAAACCCCAATATACAATATTATTCAGTCCTAAAAAAGGAAGGAAATTCTGACACATGCTGCCACCTGGATGAACCTAGAGGACATTCTGTTTAGTGAGATACGTTCGCCACGAAAGGACACACATATTGTGTGAGTCCACCTTATGAAGTCCTTAGAGTAGTCAGATGTAATAGACACAGAAAGTAGAATAGTGGTTGCCAAGGCCTGGAGGGAGGGGAGAAGGGACAGTCAGTGGTTATCGGGGACAGAATTTCAGTTTTTTTTTTTTAACTTAATGAATTTTATTTCAATTATGTGTGTACATAAATCATTTCAATTATGTGTGTACATAAATCATCACAAGTCAATATGATAGATTTTGTGTCCCAAACCCACGGTGCATCCCCCCACCCCCAGGATTGTCTTATTTGAAAAACCAAAGTTTTCCAAAATCTGTGAGTCATTGTCTGTTCTGCAAAGAAGTTCATTGTGTCTCTTTAGTTTCCACATGTAAGCGGTAGCATTGGGTGTTGCCGTCTAATTGTCTGACTGGTTTCACTTCACGTGATAATTTCTAGGTCCATCCACGTTGCTATAAATGTTGTTATTTCATTTATTTTAATGGCTGAGTAATATTCCATTGTGTGTATGTACCAGATCTTCCCTATCCACTCCTCTGTCGATGGGCATTTAGGTTGTTTCCATGACCTGGCTATTGCATAGAGTGCTGCAATGAACACTGGAGTAAGAGTTTCAGTTTGAGAAGATGAAAAAGTTCTGGAGGTAGATGGCGGTGATGGTTGCCCAACATGATGCATGTACCTGGAGCCACTGTACTTTCCGGCGAAAAATGGTTAAGATGGTAAACGTTAGGCACATTTTATCACAGTTTATAGAGGCATCTAGGCTGCTGGCAGAGGTGTCCTTTAGCCCTCTTGAGGGCAGGATGAGGTCATTGTCCCATCTCCCCAGCAACCTGGCTTCCTGTCGCTCCCCCCGTTGTGGGTATCAAGCCACAGCTCCATCCCCAGAACCTCTGCGCCATCCTCTCATTTTCTCGGCTTCGGGAGGCCAGCTGTCTGCTGGCCAAGGGCCTTGGCCAGGACCCCCGTGGCCGCTGAGATCTCTCCCTCTAAGCAAAGCAGGGCAGAAAGGCAGCTTCCTGGCAAACAGCAAGGGAGGAGCGGCTGGCTCAGCGAGCTTGGGGTTTCCCTGAGAAACAGCCCTGAGGTGGAAACCAGGTCCTGCCTGTTCACCAGGCCAGACTCTGCTGGGGATTGTTCTGTACCTGGCTGTCTTCCCCTCCCGCCCTCTCATTTATCTGGAGGCATCCGACCGGCCTGAGATGCCCGAGAGCTTGCACGCACTGGGAAATCTGGAGGAGAAGAAGATTCAGAGTAACCGTGGGCGGCTCCATCCCCTGGGATTTTCCCAAGGGCCCCCAGCCCTGGCCCTGTGGCTCTGATGACTGGATTTTGCAGAGGATCCAAACGAAACCACAACCCTAAGCCCAAGTGCGGTGCCGGCAAAAGCTGAGAACCCAGCAGCTTTTCCGAGCTGCCCCTTGCTTCCGCCCTGCCCCGCCGCCCAAACCCCACATCATGGGCCAGAAACACGTGGCTTCTCGAGCTGGGCAGACTGTCCTTGTTTGTCTGTTTCCTTTCAAGGCCTGAGGCTGCCTTTCCCCCTTCTCGCCCCTCCCAGTCCTGCATGTTCTTTTGAAAATCCCAGACTCCTGCTTTCAACTCTTTCCTCTGGTCTCTGATAAAAGACAAATTAAGGATCACTTCTAACAGTCTCCCTGAGAGTTGGGAGGGCCTGTCTGCAGAGACAGGACATCAAAGCCTGGCGCTCAGGTGCGCCCTTGGCCTGAGACAGTGGGGGGAGGGGACGTCTGCCACCCCCGGGGGTCCCAGCCGCCCCTTGGCCTCAGTCCCTGCCTCGGGCTGCAGGGCCACAGCGCTGCCTCTCTGCCTGGGAGCCAAGCCCAGGCCCGAGCCTGCAACAGCCCAGCTGCCTGTGTGACTGCCCCGTGAAGGGCGGTTTGGCGGCAGTCCTTTTCCCTGGGTGGCGGGGTTTGAACTTCACGAGATTTTCTCCTGCTTCACCATGTTCACAGCAGCTCTGGGAGCGACTGCGCCCTGGTCCTGGAGCCCAGGGCACCCCAGTTTGCCAACTGTCCAGCTCCTGCCCTGGGTCGGCTGCCAGTTCCGGCATAGTGGCATCTGTGGCCTCATCTCAGCAATGTCAGGGCAGGGCTGGGGTTCGGGCTGGTGGGCTTGCTAACTGGCCTGAGGCCTCGCCTGGCTGCCGAGGTGCCTGGGGCCCTGCTCGGGCCTCAGGCTCCAGGAGTGTGGCTGTGAGCGTGCATCTCTCACTGTACTCAAGGCAGGGGTTCTGGTAGGTGACAGGTTATTTGCAGGCTTTTCCCCCTTTTTTATTTTAAAGTTTTTTGCTTTTTAGGTCTGTGCCTGCATCATATGGAGCTTCCCAGGCTAGGGGTCTAACAGGAGGTGTAGCTGCCGGCCTTCGCCACAGCCACAGCCACGCAGGATCCGAGCCGCGTCTGCGACCTACACCACAGCTCACGGCCACGCCGGATCTTTAACCCACTGAACGAGGCCAGGGATCAAACCGGCAACCTCATGGTTACTAGTTGGATTATTTTCCACTGCGCCACGATGGGAACTCCCCCATCATTTAAAAAAAAAAATTATTGGAATACAGTTGGCTTATAAAGTTGCATTAATTTCAGGCACACAGCAGAGTGAATCAGTTATCCATGGACTGATATATCCATTCCTTTTCAGATTCTTTCCCTATGTAGGTAGGTTGCCACACAGTACCGAGTAAATTTCTTGTGCTCTATGATCAGTTGCCACCCATTACCCCATCCATCTATTCTCTGTATAGGAGTGTGTATATATCAGTCCCACCCCTCTAATTTATCCTCTCTCCACATTTCCCCTTTGGTAAACATAAGTTTGGTTTCAAAATCTTTCAGTCTGTTTTTCTTTTGTAAGTTCTATTATATCATTTCTATTAGGTTCCACATATTAGTGACTTCATATGGTATTTGTCTTTCTCTGTCTGACTTAGTATGATAATTTCCTGGTCCATCCATGTTGCCGCAAATAGCATTATTTCATGATTTTTATGGCGGGGTACTATTCTGTTGTATACACATACCACATCTTCTTTATCCAATCCTCCGATGATGGACATTTAAGTTGGTTCCATGTCTTAGCGGCTGTACCAGGCCTGCAATGAACAGTGGAGTGTACATACCTTTCTGAGTTATGGTTTCTCCAGATAGATGCTTTGCTGAAACCCACTGGCGAGTTCAGGCTTTTTGAGCCTTGCCTGCCCTGGACATATAAATGCTTCATTTTTTTTCCTCCGCCATAACCTGGTGTCAATAAATTGGCTTAACTGCAAGCCAGTCTTAGTTTGGTTTGCTAACGGTTTAGTTCTGAAGAGTTATGCATCTGGAGCTTTAATGTGTACCCTTCTTCTTTTTTTTTTTTTTTGTCTTTTTGGCTTATCTAGGGCCGCACCCGCGGCATATGGAGCTTCCCAGGCTAGGGGTCTAATCGGAGCTGTAGCCGCTGGCCTTCGCCACAGCCACAGCAACGCGGGATCCGAGCCGCGTCTGCAACCTACACCACAACTCACGGCAACGCCGGATCCTTAACCCACTGAGCGAGGCCAGGGATCGAACCCGCAACCTCATGGCTCCTAGTCGGATTCGTTAACCACTGAACCACGACGGGAACTCCTGTACCCACCTTCCTGACTGTGGCCTCTTTGAAGGGCGGGGTGCAGAATCGTGACCCCGACTGTTCCTTACGAATCACGCCCTCAGACTCAGCCGCCGAGAGTGTGGGAGGGTGTGTCATGCCTGCTGGAGACCAGACATTCGCACTTTCAGCGACCTGATGCTTTATCACCATCTATGTGGCACTCGGTGGCATAAAACAAGCCCGGTTTCACCTCATGCACGGATTCGGAGGCCAGGAGTTCAGGCCAGGTCTGTGGGAAGACCCACCGCTTGGGAGTGACAGGGCAGCTGGGGGCTGGGTCACCCGGATGTGCTTCTCCTGCAGGTCAAGGCCTGGGCCAGCCCAAGGGGTGCTGACTGCAGCCCCTCTGAGTGGTTTGGGCTTCCTCCCAGCATGGCGGCCTCAGGGCCATCAATCTTCTGGGGCGGCCTGGACCTTTGGGAGCCAGAGTCTCTGAACCAAGTGGCCATTGCATGGCTGTTGCGTGCAGCCTCAGGGAGCAGCACGGGCTTGGAGTGGGAGCAGTCAGGACTCCAGGGGAAGGAAGCACAAGGACTCACCCTCCATGGGGAGTGGCAAACATCTCAGTGAGTAGTGTCCTTCTCTCAGGAAGAAAATGTTTCCATGTGGAAAGAATTGCATCCTGGCGTCAGACATGCAAGAACTGGAGTGAATGAGGGGCCAAAGGCCGCAGACCCTCAGGGTCTCAGGCTCTCCCCATCTGGGTGGCCAGGGTGATGTGACGGTCGCTTGGTGAGGGTGGAATTCGAGCTCCACACCAGGTCCCCTTCCCCGTGGTCTGCGGGGCTGCTGTCGCTGCCGTCGGCCCCTAGGCCCCTACCCCCTGCTCCTGTCTGCCGCAGAGACTGCTCTTGATTTTGGCGTGAGGAACTCGCCTAGGCCCCGGGTGGAGCCGGGAGGCTGCCACGGAAAGCAGCTGCGGGGAGAGCCAGCCCTGGACCACTTACAGCTATGACAAGAATGTCAGCCTGTGCCTCTTTCAGCCGGGGATGGGCGAAGCAGCCATTTTTAGCAACCGTGCGGTCCCAGCCTAGCCTCTGCCAAGCTGCTGGGCTGGGTAGCTACGGAATTTGCCTGATCCGAATTGCACTACATGAGGAGGCAGGAGAAGGGGGCGGTTAGACTCTGCACGTCTCTGAGAAGGGTCCAGAAAGGAGAGGCAGGCGGACAGGAGCATGCCCTCAGAGTCTGGACTCCTTTTGTGGGAAAACTCTAATTCTATGCCCTGAAGGCACATCGGTCTCCTTAAATGGATCCAGGGCTTATTCAGAAGCCTGAGAGTTGCAGAGTGTGGGGTGAGGTCTTCCTGCTGTGTGAGGAAGGTTTGTGGCCCTGCCCGTGTTACCTACAACTGACCCCTGTCCAGACGTCTCCTCCCAGGTCCAGCCTGAATGATGCAGCTTCTGCAAAGATGCACGGGAGAGGGTTTTAAATGTGCCATCAGAAGAGGTCCTGTCGTGGCTCACTGGAAACAAGCCTGACTAGTATCCATGAGGATGTGGGTTCGATCCCTGGCCTCACTTAGAGGGTTAGGTATCTGGCGTTGCTGTGAGCTGTGGTGTAGGTTGCAGATGCAGCTCGGATCCTGCATGGCTGTGGCTATGGCGTAGGCCAGCAGCTGCAGCTCCAATTTGACCCCTAGCCTGGGAACCTCCATATACTGCAGGTGCAACCCTAAAAAATGCAAAAGAAAGATAAAAAATAAAAATAAAAATAAATGTGCCATCAGAGGTCTGGCCCCACTTTCAACACCGACATGATTTTGCTGTTTTCCCAGCCCTTCTGTTAGGGAATGGATCTTGGGGACCCCAGGGCTGGAAGAGGCGACTCAGGGAGAGGGCAAGGCTGGGCCTCAACCAGTGCCTGCTTGCCACCTGGTAGGGACTTTCAGAGTCCTCACCTTTGAAGGAGGAGCGGAGATCACAGCCATCTCTGTAAGCTGGAACCCCTAGGAGGGGGGTGTGTGTTCAGTGTCCCCTGCCGTCCGGCCCCCGGCAGAGAGAGAACCTGGGAAGGCTGACGGCAGGGGCACTGCCCTGCTACGGAGGAAGCCGACGGCTGATGGGCCACGCATCCAGAGCGTGCGAGGGCTTGTGTGGTCCCGAGTCACATGGAGGTGCTGCATCCCCTGCAGAAGTTGCTGGTCTTTTGGACCCACCGGCCTTGGCACGTGCCAGCCCTCCTGGAATTCCCGCTCCTCCTTCTCCACCTGTTGGAGGAGAACCGGTTTTCTTCCCAAACCCCTCGGTAATCCCTCTCCCTGAAGCCCCCTCGGGAGAGCCCCCAGGAAGGGCTCCTTGCTGGCGCCGACCCCTAGGGCCTGTGCACGCCCTGGATCTTGCCCATTTGTGGTGTCCGGCCCCTTCAGCTGCCTGCCTTGGCATCTCCATGCCCAGTGGCTTTTTATAGAACGGTCACAGCTTGCTCATTTTGAGCACCCAGCAGGCTGAAGTGCCTGAGCCCACAGGCCTGGGACTTCAGCGCTGGGACCGATCCAGCCTTTCAGAGTGGATCGAAACACTCCGACTCCTCCACTCTCAGGGTGGGCTGGGCTGGAGGACTTGTTTTGCACTGGGGCGGGGGGGGGGGGGGGGTGCAAAGCCTGGTGGGTGGATGGGTGCAGAGCTGCGAGCTGTTCTTGGACCACGAAGGGGTTAATACAGAGCTCGAGAGTGAGTTGGGGTCACGGGCAAGCTCACGGTCCTTGTTCCAGCAGCGCGTTTCATGATGGGGCCAGTCTGCAGTGCACTGGAACTGAACAGGAGACACTGCCTCTTCCCCGCCCTGGGGAGTCTGAGGACATGGTGTGCCGTGTTGTCCGGGAGCGCATTGCAGGAGCAGGCGCCTGTGCAGCGGCCATCCAAGGGTCCCGTGCGTTTGCTGTCACCTGTCATGCCCCTTTTCCACAGGGCTTGTGAGGGCTTTCTGTGCAGAGCGGAGCCCTTGGGGGCTGGATCCGTGCCTCGCTAGCACCTGGCCTTGTCAGGGCCCCGAGGTGGAAGGTAGCAGCAAGTCGGTCACTCCATCAAGCCTCACTGCTTGGTCCTGAAAATACAAGGGCCCTGTTGGTACCCAGCAGCTGCTTTCTAGGGTGTATGCTGGGGTGTGAAACAGCTGGCTCATTCCTGCTGGCCCCCAACACACTCAGGGGCAGGGCTGAGCCAGGACAGAAGGCCCTGAGGGCTCCAGAAAGGGTGGGTGCGGGAAGGCTGCCTGGGAGGGGAGGGGAGGGGGCGGACACTGTGTCCTTGTTTAGGAAACAGGCTGCCTGTTTCTCATGGAAAAGAACAAAGAAAAAAAAAAGAGAAAGAAAGGATGGCCTCAGAGACAGCGAGAATCAGCCAAGTAAACAGTCTCACGAAGAGCGAAGAGCGGGGCAGCCCCTGTAAGGTCGTGACTCTTTTGAGAACCTGTTGAAAACTGTGTACTCTCTTCCGGGGAGATGCATACACACTCACCCACAGGCACATGATGCACCTCGTGTGTGCGATTTCCAAATGGTTGTTGACCGCCAGAAGCATTTCCGTGGTTTCTAGGGTTAAAGAGAGCTATTTAATTTTTCAAAATTTTTTATTTTTTGCTTTTTAGGGCGGTACCCACGGCGTATGGAGGTTCCCAGGCTAGGGGTTGAATCAGAGTTGCAGCCGCTGGCCTATACCACAGCCACAGCCACAGCCACGCAGGATCTGAGCTGCGTCTGCAACCTACACCACAGCTCACGGCAACGCCGGATCCTTAACCCACTGAGCGAGGCCAGGGATCGAACCTGCGTCCTCATGGATGCTAGTCAGATTCGTTAACTGCTGAGCCATGACGGGAACTCCCAGAGGGTCCTATTTTAAAAGGAAAGAAGACAAAGATAAGCTGCAAAAAGAAAAAGGAAACTTCAGGAAAGAAACCAAAAGTCTGCAAAACCCTGTATAACTGAAATAGGAAAAGGTCATTCATTTCACATGCTCACGTGCTGACTTCAATTGCTGACGAGAGGCGCTCTCTTCTACAAACGTCTCTACGAGGCCCCGCCCCACCCCTGGACGCTGCCTCTATAGGCTGGAGCAGTGAGCAGCTGGGCGTTTATGCACGAAAGCCACAGAGCACACCCCAGACTGCAGGGCAAAGGGCCCCACTCTTGTTCCCATAAAGCGAGCCTCTAAGAAAACCCGCATGGATACCCTACCCTGGGTTGGCCCTGCCCTTCTGGAGAGACCTGGTCCCTGGAGAGACAGGCTCACGCCTCGGGGCCCAGCCTTGCCCTTAGGTCCGGGGGTGACTGCACCTGCAGGGAGGGAGGCTAGTTTGATCATTCCCAGCCCCGGCAGGGGTGGGAATGCCTAGGAGCCGAGGGTGCTGTGAGGTGTGTCCAGGCGCCTGCTCTGCACTGGGAGCTTTTTTTTTTTTTTTGGTCTTTTTGCCTTTTATGTAGAGCCACACCCGTGGCATGTGGAGGTTCCCAGGCTAGGGGTCTAACAGGAGCTGTAGCCGCCGGCCTTTGCCACAGCCACAGCAACGCGGGATCCGAGCCGTGTCTGCAACCTACACCACAGCTCACGGCAACGCCAGATCCTTAACCCACTGAGCAAGGCCAGGGATCGAACCCGCAACCTCATGGTTCCTAGTCGGATTCGTTAACCACTGAGCCACGAAGGGAACTCCCTGCACTGGGAGCTTCTTAGGCACCATCCGGCCCGGGCAGGCAGCGTAGAGTCACGGAATGGATGCTCTGGGATGCAAAGGCTTCTGAAAGGTTCTGGAGTCAGGACCAGGCATCTGGGCTCCCAGGTCACTGCACCACACAACCCCTCCCATAGCCTGAGGAGGTCTGGAGGGGCTCAGGAATCAGCTTCCTACCACGAGGCATCACGGGTCCCTGTCTGACCAGGTAGCTGGGAGTCCTACTGAGGGCGGACAGACAGAGCAGTGGGTGCAGAACCTGCACTCGGGGTCTGCGCCCAGGCAGGGTGGCCTTGTGTTACCCACTGCTGCATCTCCCAGAATCCATGAAAGGGGAGCCATTCCGTGTCAGGCACGGCTCGGAGCTCCACATAAACTGTCCCCTTTAACGTTACAGGGGCTGGGACTCGGCTCCGTGGCACAGCTGGGCATTTGCCTACCTTTTACAGAAAGGGGAGGCTCGGTGAGGTCGCGTTTCCTAGGTCACGTGTGGGTGGCGATGTCTAGAGTCAGACCAGGCGGTCCGTTTCCAACGCCTGTGGCCCCACTGGCCCACCCACCTTCCCACCATGCTCCCCAATGACCACCCAGCCCCTGGGTGCTGAGTGTGGCTGGGCGTAGGCTGGGCAGAGCTGTGGTGTGCAGGGTGACCCAGGCAGCTCACGGTCACCTGACTTGGCTGTGGGATCCGGTGCCCATGGGACGCAGCTCTGGGAGAGGGCACCTGTCCTGCTACTGTCTGCTCTGTGGAGGTGGCTGGGCTCCAGATGTAGCTACCTTTACGGACGGAGGTGCCTAGAAGCAGGACGGGCAGCAGATGTGCTTTATAGAGTCACTGTTACTGCCGATGGCCCAGAAACAGCTGTCCCCGGCCTGGCAGCTTGGTGAGCCAAAGGGGAGAGCAGGCTGTAGGCAGCAGAGGGTCATGTAAGGAACTGGGCCAGTTCTGCGCAGGAAGGCTGTGCTGACATGGGGCCAGGGGCCAGCCTCCACCTTGTGGGTGTTGACTGTAGGCCGGCTGCCTGGCCTCTCTGGGTCTTCGTCCTCCTCTGCGTAGAGAGAGTTGTACTCAGCTCTTAGTGTGCTGTGAGGACTAAGCTGGGCGGCGTAGTTCCCTCACGAAGTTCGCCTGACTCTCCACACGGTGCTCACAGCATTGCTGGCCCAGGGTGTGTGTGTGTGTGGGGAAAACGGGTGCCAGGCCAGTTCATGTCACAGAGCGGTCTTCTCAAGCTTGATGATATTGCCTATCTGCCACTTCCCTTGTATGAGCTAGAACTGTTGGTAATTGGGGCAGTGGTGAACTACCTGCAAATTTAGTGGCTAAAAACCATTGGTTCCACCCACGGGTTCTGCAGATCAGGAACTTGGAGATGGCACCGTGGGATCAGCTTGTCTCTGCTTCAGCTGGGACTTGCACACTGGGGCTGGGCAATCTGAGTGGCTGGACAACCTGAGTACTTGGAAGTCTGCCAATTGGTGTGGGCTGCAGACGGGGGACCTCAGTTCTCTCCATGTGGGCTAGTTGGGCTTCCTCACTGCATGGTGGCTGAACGAGTCTTCGAAGAGGCCAGAGGAAACCACGTGCTACTTATGACCTCTTTTTTTGGTTTGTTTTGTTTTTTGCCTTTTCTAGGGATGCACTCATGGCATATGGAGGTTCCCAGGCTAGGGGTCTAACAGGAGCTGTAGCTGGCAGCCTACACCACAGCCACAGCAACGCAGGATCTGAGCCGCGTCTGCAACCTACATCACAGCTCATGGCAACGCCAGATCCTTAACCCACTGAGCGAGGCCAGGGATCGAACCTGCAGCCTCATGGTTCGTAGTTGGATTTGTTAACCACTGCACCATGATGGGAACTGCTCACCTTTTTTTTTTTTAATTACTCAGTGAATTTTATTACAATTATAGGTGTACAACAATCATCCCAACCAAATTTTATAGCATTTCCATCCCAAACCCCCAGTGCATCCCCCCACGCCCCAACCTGCCTCATTTGGAAACCATAAATTTTTCAAAGTCTGTGAGTCAGTATCTATTCTGCAAAGACATTGTGTCCTTTTTTTAGATTCCACATGTAGGTGATAGCATTTGATGTTGGTGTCTCCTTGTCTGCCTGACTTCACTTAGCATGATAATTTCTAGGTCCATCCATGCTGCTGCAAATGCCATTATTTCTTTCCTTTTAATGGCTGAGTAATATTCCATTGTGTATACGTACCACATTTTCTTTATCCACTCCTCTGTCGATGGACATTTAGGTTGTTTCCATGACTTATGACCTCACCTTGATCATCACACAGCATCTCTTCCACCACACTGTTCACCACAAACCACTCAGGTTCAAGGGTGGAGGACTAAGGTCTCCCCTCAGTGGGAGGGAGCATTTGGGATGGATACTCATATAGGCAGACACATACGTACACAGGGTGGTCAGCCATGAACAATAAAACCTGTGAACCTGTCGCAATGCTCCTGTTGATGGTTTCCATGGAGACCAGAGCCTTGCCCAGTCTCTCCATCCTGCACGCTTCTGGACGTCCTCTGAACCGACTTCATGGGGTATGAGCATACGAGAGCAGGACCTCTGGGAAAGAGAGTCTTCCTGAATTTCAAGATCTCCCAGCTTCAAGATCTGACCAACCAGTCAGCGGAAGACCATGTAAGCATAAACAAATACGATAAAACATTTACACGGCACTTCAAGGCAACAAAAGAGCCACATCAACTAATAGAAGATGAGCTTAATTATGAAATTGTGCTGTGCCCAGATCTCGGCCTTGAGTGGCATCTTCAAGATCCAAGAGAGAAGTTTCAGGCTCTTTGTCTGCAAAGCTATTGAGTCACTTAATATGGGTCACTATTAAAATATTAAGACGTATTGAAAAGTATCCACGCTGTGTGTAGAACTTAAAGTAGTAGTTTATTTCTTCCTTAATTTGAAAAGTAAAGCAAAAATCTACCCCTCTACCCCAACCCTATTTTTTCTTTCCTTTACTTGCTTTTTTTTTTTTTTTAACTTGAAGAGGTCAACATTCCTCTTTTATCTCCCCTGGTCAGACCAAGTTGGTGGCCGCAGTTAACAGCTTAGTGGGTGTTGTTTGTTAATTTTTTAAAACCCTAGATTCTAATGGTTTTATCTATCTTGCAAAGCATGCTCCAGCAAGGCGGAGACAGCAGCCACATGGGAATGGACAATGACCAGGGCTGAGGGGGCTGTATGCCTGATGCTTCCTGTGCAGGAGCTGGGGGGGGGGGCTCCCTTTTGGTTGAGGGGGAAAAGCATTTTGTGTCCAGAGGAAGGGCCAGGGACCAGGACAGAATATGCAATTGGTTAACAATGCACAGAATGGTTCCAGCACCAACTTGCAGAGTAATCTCTCTGATTGTATTATTATTATTATTGGCTTTTTAGGGCCGCACCCGCGGCATATGCAGGTTCCCAGGCTGGGGGTCTAACAGGAGCTGTAGCTGCCGGCCTTCGCCACAGCCACAGCAACGGGGGATCCGAGCCACGTCTGCAACCTACACCACAGCTCACGGCAACACCGGATCCTTAACCCACTGAGCAAGGCCGGGGAGCGAACCTGCATCCTTATGGATACCAGTCGGATTCGTTTCCGCTGCGACACAATGGGAACTCCTAATTATATTAAACTTAATTGTTTGCAACATGCTGGTTTCATTCTCTGATTTTTTTCCCCAGGTTAGGACATACGGGTCATGGCATTTAGGGAAACTCTTTATTGAAATATAATGTCTGCATAGAAAAGGGCATAAGTTGTTTGCATGGCAACAGCGAACTTTCAGGTGTAATTAACTCTGTTAACGCAAGAAAACACACTATCAGCCCTAGATGCCCCCTCTCACCCTCTGGGGACCAAGTCACAGACAGTCACCATCCTGACCTCTGACACCACCATTTGCCTGCTTTGGTCTGTCCCGGAACTTTGCTTTTATCATTTTTTTTTGTCTTTTTGCCTTATTTGGGCCACACCCATGGCATATGGAGGTTCCCAGGCTAGGGGTCTAACAGGAGCTGTAGCCGCCGGCCTTCGCCACAGCCACAGCAACGCGGGATCCGAGCCGCGTCTGCAACCTACACCACAGCTCACGGCAACGCCGGATCCTTAACCCACTGAGCAAGGCCAGGGATCGAACCCGCAACATCATGGTTTCTAGTTGGATTCGTTAACCACTGAGCCACGATGGGAACTCCTGTCCTGGAACTTTGAAAGTTTGGGTCTGGCTTCTGTAGCTCAATGTCATGTCTGTGAAATCCCAACATTGCACCCTTTTCAACACCTGCGCTGAAGTTGCCTCCGTTTTGTGGCCACTTGCTTATTTATAGAAGCCATGAATACTGTAATCTGTTTTTTTTCTTCCAGGAAGGACCATAACAGCTTCAGGACTTCTTTAAGGGCAGCAGAGCAGGGAGTGGGTGGAAGTAGCAGGGCCACTAGGAAACCTGGAATGTCCTAGGCTTGGATATTCCCCTGTACTTGATTTGGGATTCCCATTCTTTTTGGCTTTGTGATTTCCCAAATGTTCCTGGCCCAGTGATAACACTGGCAGGAATAACCTGCATTGGTTGGGGGCTCCTGTGAGCAGGGCTGTGCAATACGCCTTATTAGTGCGAAGTCCACTGAGCCTTCGCCCCCACCCAGGGAGGTGAAGTCACTGTCATGGCACACCTGACTTAACTGAGGCAGGCCGGGAAGGGAGTCCGGCTGAATCTGGACTCTGTGTCCGACATCAGAGGCCAGGCACCCCAGCTCCAGGAATATCTGTGGGCTTTTAAGCCGCGGCCAAGTTCTGGTGGGCCTGCTGCGGGGCCTTGGGGGAGGGTCACTGCTCTTAGTTTCTCCTTTGAAGGTGAGCATTGCCTAAACCCTTCTATATCCAGTCTCCACGTTCAAGCTGTTCTGTGTGCTGGCCTGATGGCTCCTTCCAGCACATTCTCTTCAGGTATTCAGGTCTGGGGTGGAGGAGTGGGTCTGCTGGGGCAACCTGTGTCCAGTGGTCATGTCACCACAATACACTTGGGACGTCGCGGTGGTCATGGGATCCGACGCCCTCTGCGTAGAGATCCAGAAAAGCATTTTTCTTTAAAGAAGCGGAAATAGCAACTTGGGACAATCGTGCCTGCAGACTTTTAAACCCTGGTGTCTCATAAGTGGGTTTTGTTCTGGGCGAAGTACTCCTTTGGGAATTCTTCTCCCCACTGTAGAATTAGTTCGCTCTGTCTCCCTTTGCCAGTGAGTGGAGACCTCGCACAAGGAGCCTGGAACATCTGAAACCACACTCGGTATCCTGGGGACACTTTCATCTGCAAGTAATACGCCGATTTTTTCCTTTCCTCTTCTTCCTGCTGAGCTGGACTTGGATGCCAGCCTGTGCACCCGCTGGCCTGTGCGTCCTAGGGCGCGTGGCCAGGGTCTCCCGTGCATGTAAACGGTGGCTGGTAGGGGTGTCCCGCTGCCTCTGAAGTCACCTGGGCCCAGCTGAGACGGACGGCGTTACACCCACACCAGCTTCCTGCCAGCAGGAAAGGGGAGTCAGACAGTGCGGAGGGCCCTGCAGGGGAATCTCAGCTGAAGCTGGTCTCAGGGGAAGTGGCGGCTGTTGGAAGAGGTTAGGACGTTACAGACGGGCTCTGGCTGGCAGCGCTCCAGCCCAGAGGCCAAGACGGCTCCCCCTCTCCCCACGTGTGGTTCCCAGGCTGCTCTTGGTCTTGTTACCGAGTCCAATCACTTCTTACTCGCTGATGGACAGGCGCATAAATGGAGTGTGTGGGCAAAGAAGGGCGACTTTATTCCCCTGTTTGTATTCAGATTTCTTTTGCACTCAAAGGGGAAGGGGTCAGGTCAAACATTTCCTGGTTCCAGCAGGACTCCAGAGGGTATGTATTCATTTCCTCTTTCCTGCAGCCCTTCAGAGGCGGGCTTGGTCAGGCTGTCGCGATGAGCTAAATAAAGGTATTTTAGCTTAAGGCTCATCCCCTGGGAGACAGGATTCCCAGAGGCGAGCCATTATGTATGATTTAAGCTTCTGGGGACCATCCCTTTTGTAACCCATAGCAAAAGCAATAGAATACAAGGGTTAAAGTGTTAGACCGGTCGGTCCCTCTGTCACTGCGGGCCAGGTCCCGCTCCCAGCAGGGCACCGTGGTCCCTCTCCTGCCTCACACTGCAGCAGAACAACTTGCAAACACGGAGAGGAGTTGATTCAGTTGTACGGTGAGCACCTGTCTTCCCACATTTCGATTCCAGGATTCGGCTTTTGCCGACTTTACCTCAGTCCGTCTCTCCTCTCTTGTCCTTCGGTCGCGGATCCATCCATCTTATATTTTTCGTGCATTGCATAGGAAATTTCTGATATCAGCCAACACTTCACGCCCATCATTTAATGGGAGTTCCATCTTTGTTCATGACTGATGTTGCTTTTTTTTTTTTTAATGGCCGCGTATGGAAGTTCCTGGGTCAGGGATTGAATCGGAGCGACAATTGCAACCTGAGTTGCAGCTGCAGCGGTGCCCGGTCCTTTAATCTCATATCCTGGGCCGGGACCTCTGCATTAACTTCAGCCACTGCAGTGAGGTTCTTAACCCACTGCACCATAGTGGGAACTCCCGTTTACCGTTTTTTTGGGGGGGAGTTAGGGACATTTAGCAAAACGTACAGAACTGAGCAGTGCACTTTGATGATCCCCCTTGTAAACCAAAGCCTATCAAGGCAGGGAGCCTTCCCATCACCCCAGGAAGTTCTCTCATGCCTGTCAGTCCATCCCTGCCCCCCACCTCAAAGGCAACCGCTGTCTGGTTCTTATCCCCATAGTTTAGCATCGCCTTTTCTAGAGCTTCTCAGAATGGAATCTACGCAATGTATATACTTCTGTGCCAGGCTTATTTCCTTCAAGGGGTTTTCGAGATTTCTTTGGAGTCATTAGTTCCCTATCGTCGCTGACTCGTATTCCATGGTGTAGACAAGCCGCCATTGCCTCGCTGACAGATCCCTGGACTCGCTCCCTTTGGGGCAGTGATGAATAACAGTGCAAAGCTGTCCCGCCTCTTCTTGCACAAGTCTTTGGGAAGGCATGGCCCCTGTGGCATGGCCCCTGTGTCCCTGTGCCTACTTCTCCCACCTCACAGCCGAGCCGTGCGAAAACACAGAGCCGGTTCTCAAGGCCGAGATGCTATTCCCACGCAGGGAGTATGTGGGGGGTGGGGACCCACAACACATCTGACATGCTCTGGCTCTTTCGGGCATGACCTGCTGGGCCATCTGGGTTCCTGAAGCCAGGACTGAATGCAGGTTTCGTTTGCGAGGTTGTTTCTGGAAGGAGTAGCCAGGAGGGGAGGGAGTCCTCACTGCTGCGGACTGTCTGGGCCTCAGCCCTGGGGACCTCAGGGCAAGTGTCCCCTGTGGGAGGCGAGGGAGCTGGGGAATGGGGGGTTTACCCTTTGACCTCCCCTCTGACCCCATGCCTGGCTGAGCTCTGCTCCCCAGGCAGACGGACAGTTAACTTCTAAGCTCTCTGGCTGGTCCTGGCAATGGGCCGAGGCTGCTGCAGAGAGCTTCAGGCAGGAGCCTGCGGTGTGTACCAGTGCGGGGGGTTCCAGGGCGAGGCGGGCAGGACACCAAGGGCACAAGACAAGCCTTCTTAGGAAGCCTCCCCATCGCCCACGTGCAGACTTAGGTGCACGCTTGCCTCTAGGTGCGCGTGCCTAGGACTTCCTGGGCACATCCCGTCCCGCGGGCTGTTTGTGAGCTTCCCTTCTCTGCCAGAAGAGAACCCCCTGAAACCCCAACAGCTACACACATAGATGCTCAACAGCGTCCTCCAGTGCCTCAGTTTGGTCTGGCCCCTGTGATCGGTGCCACCTACCCCATCCCGGAAAACACTTCTTCCAATGTTCCTTACAAGGGATCGGCTGAGATTGCTGGTTCTCTCTGCCCCTCCTCCCGGCCAGGCTGGGCCCGGGGGCCACCCACGTGTGCGACTTCTCCCTGTGTGCTGCCTGTGCTGGAGGTGAGGCGAGGACGGCGCCTGCTGGCGGCTTTGCCAACTTGGGCAAGCCGAGGTCCACAGCTTGGCCGAGCAAGGCTCCATGAAGAGTCCCTGCCTGGACTTGGAACTGCCTTGGGGGACCTTGCAGGCTGGCCTTGGCCAGAAGCAGGCGGGTCTGTGCCCCCGTTTGCGCATCTCTTCTTAACTGTCTGGGGAAGTGATCCCAGAACTGGGTACTGCCTGCCGGGCCCCTAAGTCCAGTTTGCTTAAGGCTAAGCGTCTCCTTCCAGGTCCCTGTTACTGGGCCCCATGGACGCTGGTCCCACGGGGCACTGCCACCGGGTTTCTTGATGACCAAGGGGCTGGGCCTGATACTTGAAACTCTTATTTTATATGATTTGTTCATACGAACCCGCAGGTGTGACACAGGGCATGCAGCTCTCAACCGTCCCGATGACTTCACTCACTCACTCACTCACTCACTCACTCACTCACTCATTCACTCACTCACTCATTCATTCACTCATTCATTCATTCACTCATTCATTCATTCACTCATTCAGCACAGGTGTTTTGAGGCCTTTTAAGGCTCTAGGCAGATGGCTGAGTGTATCACTCAGTGTGTTCCGCTTTCACCCCAAAGCGCAACGTGTTCTGCAGGAAAGGAGGGTTTCTTGCGCATATCCCCTGCGGGGTGGCTGAGGGCTGCGCCGGGGGTACTGTGACCGACAGTCACGCTCCTTCTTAGGTGTGGCTCTGCTGTCTCTGAAGGCCCTTGCTGTTCTCGTTCAGAATGTCCCAGTCCAGGAAGGAAATGAGAGCCAAGGCGTGTAGAGGTGCCCGTGGAAGGTTTTGGCTTGAATGCGATGCACTGATTCTGTCCACATCCCACTGGTCTGAACCGCCCTGTGGCCGTCTAACTGCTAAGGAGGCTGTGTGTTAGAGTCCGGCGGTGTGCTCAGGAAAGGGTTTTTTTGCCTTTTGTCATTTTAGGGCCTCACCTGTGGCATGTGGAGGTTCCCAGGCTAGAGGTGTAATAGGAGCTGTAGCCGCCGACCTACGCCGTAGCCACAGCGACGCAGGATCCGAGCCGCATGTTCAGCCCACACCACAGCTCACGGCAACGCCGGATCCTTAACCCACTGAGCAAGGCCAGGGATCGAACCCGCAACCTCATGGTTCCTAGTCGGATTCGTTAACTGCTGCGCCACGACGGGAAATCCAGGAAAGGGTTTTGATTGACACCTAGCCTTATGTTGTCCACACTGGGGAGGAGAGAGATGGTTAGATAAGCACGGCAGCCACAGATGTCTCACGCTGGAGTAAGGAAGACACTGCACGACACCACTGCCTGCAGAGGGCTGTGGCCTTCGATACAATACCTCAATTTCTGATTTTTTTTTTGGCTTTTTAGGGCCTCACCCGTGGCATATAGAGATTCCTAGGCTAGGGGTGGAATCGGAACTGTACAACTGGCCTACACCATAGCCACAGCAACACAGGATCTGAGCTGCGTCTGTGACCTACACCGCAGATCCTAGCCACGCCAGATCCTTAACCCTCTGAGCGAGGCCAGGGGTTGAACCTGCATCCTATGGATGCTAGTCAGATTCATTTCTGCTGAGTCACAACAGGAACACATCAATTTCTGATTCTGATGCCTAAGTCAGGGGGCAGAGTCAGACCAGTATTTTTCGCACATGAAATTTCCCACAAAATGTTAAAATTCAGTCATACTTGGTGTTATATGTAACACACCTCCTCTCGGGTGGTACCCTCAGCCTACAACCGCACCCAGAAATCTTCCTGGGGGATTCAAGGTAGAGCCACCACGTGGGCGAATTGGTTTGGGAAACTCAGGGCGGACCAGGGCTCTGTTCCATGCCCCATGCGATTCTACAGGAAGGACTGTAGGAAGCTGTGCTTCTGAGTTTAGGGGACAGTAGGACAGTCTTCAAATGGAGCTCTTGTGCACAAATGATCGCCAGGGCGGCTTGCAAAAATCAAGGTTAAAAATGCATCTTTAGTTAAAACATGAAATTACATCAAATCAGACCTATCATTGCAAAGCTGAGACTTTGAAGTTTCTATCCCTGCGGGAGTCAAACAGAAGAGAAGCGTGAGAAAGGACCGTGGGGCCACTCCCCGGGCCAGTGGCACCTAAGCTGGTGAGGGGGTGGCTGCCGTGGGTGGGGGAGAGCACGGCAGCCAGAGGCAGCCTGTGCAGGGCTGCTGAAGACAACAGCCAGCTCTGATTAAACCCTGGGGATCAAGGACAAAGAGCAAGAAACGCTCCTGTCTTCACTGTCTTTCCTTTCATGGAGGAAAACTTCAACCTCTTTTCTTAATGGATTTTATTTCAATTATAGGTGTACATAAATCATCACAAGTCAGTTTTACAGATTTTTGTATCCCAAACCCCCAGTGCATCCCCCGACCCCCCAGATTGTCTTATTTGAAAAACCAAGGTTTTTCAAAGTCTGTGAGTCATTGTCTGTTCTGTAAGAAGGTTCATTGTGTCTTTTTAGTTTCCACATGTAAGCGGTAGCACTGGGTGTTGCTGTCTAATTGTCCGACTGGTTTCACTTCGCATGATAGTTTCTAAGTCCATCCATGTTGCTATAAATGTTGGTAATTTGTTCCTTTTAATGGCTGAGTAACATTCCATTGTGTGTATGTACCATATCTTCCCTATCCACTCTTCTGTCGATGGGCATTTAGGTTGTTTCCATGACCTGCTTCAGCGTCTTTTCTACCTGAAGTATTTACTACTCTTAAGATTCCTCCAAGCTTTATTGAAGCTCCAGGGAAAGTTTTTTTCTCTTTCTTTCTCTTTATGGCCGCACCCACGCATATGGAAGTTCCCTGGCCAGGGCTGGAATCAAAGCTGCAGCTGAAGCCTATGCTGCAGCCACAGAAATGCCAGATCTTTAACCCACTGAACCAGGCTGGGGATCAATCGAACCAGGTCAGAAACGGAACCCGTGTCCCCCCTGGAGACAATGTCAGGTCCTTAACCTGCTGAGCCACAGCAGGAAGTCTTGGGGAAGTCTCATGAACTGAAAATTAGTCATTTAGCCAACATAGCAAATAATTAAAAAAAAAAAGTGAATGCCGCAGATGCAATCCTAAAGAAAAAATAACAACAATGACAAATAAAAGACATAAAAAAAAACGCAAACACAATGAAGGGCAGTAGTAACAGTAAAGTATTTGTGGGTGTGTGGGTGTGAATAAAACACCAACAATTGCAGGCTGAACTATTTTGTTTCATAATGAAAGATTCTACAGGGAAATCTTTGAAATACTTACTTCCCGCACACTCTAGCCCTGGACTAATCTCTTGGAGAACTGATTTCATTTGAAAACCATCCTTTAGCCTTTACCTAGAAATGCAGAAGACCTCCCACGGGGATGCTTTCCGCCCCACCTCCCATTCTTTCTGGAACTCATTTGCCTTGAAATCTGGCTTAAGATCCTAGTGTGATTTTGCAAAGATCCTGGTCACTTTCCATTTGAGGCTGCTGCCTGTGCTTAGCCAAAAAATCTAATTCTTGATTCCCTCCCACCTGGGTTTCCAGCTTTTTAGAGCCAGCCGGGAACGGGGCAGGGGAGGGGTGGGCTTTGCTTGGGTGACAAAAGCTGTGGTTTTCCCAACCGTGAGCCAAGCCAGATGAAACGTCCCTGTTTTCATAGTGGCACTGCCATGATCATCTGTCCTCCTGTGCTCAAATGCTAGGATGACATTTGAGGAGAGACTGCGAGCCGTGTCTCCGATGACTAGTTTCCATGTGAGCCAGTCTCTGGATGGACAGATAGAACTGAAACTGTAGCAAGCAACGGTGAACCATCATTGACCTGGAACCATAAATATTTCTATTGCCATGGAGTCCCTCAGGAAACACGATCTTGTTTACACCTAAACACATCCGGATTTATAGACGTACTAGAATTCTGTGTTGACGACAAGCATCGAGGATCTAAAGAACCCAAAGAGTCCTGGAGACCCGGCTTCGAGGCTGAGATGGCCAGGCAGGTCTGGGAGAGCAGAGGCCTCAGAGGTGGAGTGAGCTGCCCGCTGGGCCTGCCTTGGGCTCAGTAGCGGGGAAAGGAGCCTGGGTGCTGGGCTGTGGGCTGAAGGATAAAGATGACCTCTTTTTTATGGCTCTCCATTGTCACGGAGGCAGTGACAGCAAGCCTGCAAGGCTGACAGGTCATCTGGAGCCGGGCAGTCTTGTAGCACGTATTGATCTTGGGCTGGCCCAGATCCAGGTGAATAACGAGGGCTTTTCTTTCCAAAAGCAGCTTTCTTGGCCCTTACGAAATAAAAATGCCATGCAACTCCTGTATCCACAGGCCCTTTGGAGATGGATTCAGCGGAGGCCTCCGTGACTCTAATTCCAGAATCCTGTGAGCCCTTCTCCCTGCCTTCTCTACCTAGGTCTCTAGTGAAGGAAGACCTCTGGGCTGTGTGTGTGGGGGGGTCCCCTCACTCGTGTTTCCTGTCCCTTGTGCTCAAGGGTGCAGACCCAGCTGCTGCCTCCCAGTGTCTCTCAGCAACCTATTCCCGTCAGGGTCCCCTGCACGCCTCAAGCCCAATATGAAGCAATCCTGACTGACACAGCATTGGTGGTGGGGGGGACCTTATTCCCACCACATTTGTCCCTTTGTCATGCGGGATTTCATATGGCAGATATTTGGATGCTTCAACAGAGAGAAACCTCTTATAGATTCAATTTTAAAAAAGCACACATGCCACAAACCAGTAAGACACTGAGCACAGTAACTCTTCGACTCTTTGTATTTAGAAGGAACACGGTTAATGTTTAGTCAGGAAAATCGGTAACGTTTGATAGTCAGGCTTAGTATGTCAGGAGACTTGAAATGACAACAGGGATAAGTCCCACAGGTACTTGTCATGAAACTCCCATTCCTCCTCACCTGGCAAAAAAACCACATCGTGCCCGTTCAGACCTGTCTGCCACCTCCTTCATCACGAGTGCAGAACCCGGTTTGATCTCAGCTGAGACCCTGTGTCACATACATGTCCCTGTGTCCCCTCTTTCTGGGGACGACTCTCACCCGGTTATCCTATCTCATCACGAGGATACTCTGGGAGGGTGGCTTTGTTTGTCTCCCAACCCACACCAGGGCTGAGGCCACAGAGACTTAGAGCAAGTTCATGTCCAAGATGACACACCTGTGGACTTGGGAGGTGGACACGTTTCATGGACCTGCTTTTCCTTTCTGGTCTTTCATAAGTGATCGCAGAGAGGTCCCTTGTGGCTCAGCAGATTGAGGATCCAGTTTTGTCTGTGCTGTGGCTTGGATGGCTGCTTGGCTGGGGGTTCGATCCCTGGTCTAGGAACTTTCACATGCTGTAGGCACGGCCAAAAAAAAAAAGAAAAAAGAAAAAAAAGAAAGAAAAAGAAAAGAAGTGACAACAAATTGCCATTTAAGTAAAGGCTGGGTAAGGAAAGCAACTATTTCATTGATCCTTTGTTTTTCTTTTTTTCTTTTTTTTTTTTTTTACCTTTTATCTAGAGCCGCACCCGCAACATATGGAGGTTCCCAGGCTAGGGGTCTAACAGGAGCTGTAGCCACCGGCAGATGCCACAGCCACAGCAACGCGGGATCTGAGCCGCGTCTGCAACCTACACCACAGTTCACGGCAAGGCCGGATCCTTAACCCACTGAGTGAGGCCAGGGATCAAACCTGCAACCTCGTGGTTCTTAGTCAGATTCGTTAACCACTGAGCCACGAAGGGAACTCCTTTCATTGATCCTTTGTAAAGAGAATACCTGCTTCACAAATGCATTTTCATTCTAGTCCCCTTTTATGCATCGTCATTATTCTAGAGAGCCGAGGCACTGAGCCTTCAGTGTTTGAGCAAGTTTTCAACTGCTTTGACCAAAGTCTGTATGTGTCTCGTGGAGACTCTTCAATGCTTCTCAGAGATGTTCAGTTTCTAATATCAGGCAGCCACTGGCTTGGCCTCTGGCCCTTTCCTTGTCCCTGACCTTGACCTTGAATTCTAGAGGTGGGGCCAAGGCTGTCAAAATAATTGGATGTGGGGGATGTCTCTTTTTACTGCTGCTCCCCAAAGTTTATATGACAGCCCTCTAGTTCTTAAAGACTTACGAGGTGCTCCTAGTATGACAAAGTCAATGCCAAGGCCCTTTCTTGGTGTCTCACCAAGGATCTCAGTGTTTCAGCGTTTGTATCCACTCTCCACAATCACCAATAAGGCCTCGGGCCTTTGCCTTCATCCAACAAATGCTGAGTGCCTACTGAAGTCCAGGAACCAGGCAAACACTGGGCCAGCAGTTGTCACCCATGAAGACACATTTCTGCCTTCCCTGCCCACCTATGCCGACACATGGCTACCCTGCACAGATTCTGTGCAGAGGGTAAGTTAGACGAAACAACAGCACCAACAAGAAAGGATAACTTAGCAAGCATTAGGAAGGAACTGATCCAAAGCCTGGGAAAATCATGGAGCGGGTAGGGGCGGGGACCTTGTTTTTGCTGCATGAGTCAGACTTTGTCCTCTCTCCAGAGGGGACACTGAGATGGAGCCACGTCCTAAGCAGAAGGATCAGCTGAGGAGGAAGGGGAGAAGTGCGAGAAGGGGCCAAGAGTACGAGATGAGGGTGGAGGGCCAGGAGCAGCCCCAGGGCATCGGGAGGTGGAGTCCCTGACAAGGAGCTTGGGTCTTATTTAAGTCCAAGAGAAAGCCTCTGGAGGATTTCAAGTGGGGAGACACGGACCTGATTTAAACTTGAAGAAAACCACTCGTTTTGAGGCAGAGAATTGATTGGGGAAAGGAAAGAGTAGGCGTGAGAGTCCGATGAAGAAGCCCTGCCCTGTGTCAGGAGAGGGGACAGTCCCCGGGGTTGGGCAATGGCCTTGCAGACCTATTTTGGGGGCCTGTGTGTGTGTGTGTTGGGGGAGGAGATGGAGGATGGAAAAGGGGAGGAGTCTAGGTTTGAGGTCTGATCACCTGGGAGAACAGCACTTTCATTTACAGAGATGGAGATGATGGAGTTGGAACAGGTCTGGACAGAAAAATCAAGAGATCTGTGGATGTGCTTTTGGTTATTTATTGCCCCATTTGAAAATATTTCTGAATTCCCATTGTGGCTCAGTGGGTGAAGAACTCAACATAATCTCCAGGAGGACGCAGGTTCGATCCTTGGCCTCACTCAGTAGGTTGAGGATCCAGCACTGCCATGATCTGAGGCATAGGTTGCAGATGTGGCTTGGATCTGGCATTGTTGTGGTTGTGGCACAGGCTGGCAGCTGCAGCTCTGGTTGGACCCCTAGCCCGGGAACTACGAAATGCTGCGGTCCTAAAAAGGTGTGGTCCTAAAAAGAAAAAAAAAGAGAGAAGAGAAAAACAGTTCCAAATATTGGCTTAAAACAGCAACAGCAACAATTCTGTTGATCGGCTGGGCAGAGCTGGTTGTTTTCTTGGTTGCTGTTCTTTTTTGTTTGTTTGTTTTATAGAGTGGCACTTGTGGCATATGGAAGTTCCCAGGCTAGGGGTCGAATCAGAGTTACAGCTGCCGGCCTGCACCACAGTATTGTGGAATCTGAGCCATGTCTGTGACCTATACCACAGTTCACGGCAATGCCAGGCCCTGACCCACTGAGCAAGGCCAGGGATTGAACCCACATCTTCTTGGATACTAGTTGGGTTCATTACTGATGAACCCCAATGGGAATACCCTTGGTGGCTATTCTTACTGGGGTCTTTCTTGTGGCTATGGTCGGTAAGCAGCTGGAGCTGGGACCTCCGAGATGGCTTTATTCACACATCTGGTGCCTTTGTGGGGACAGCTGGAGGCTGAGCTCAGCCGAGGCACTGGGTTGGCCTGGCCTCTCTCCTTTTCCACGAAGTCTCAGGGCCAGTCCACATGGTTTCCCCCGGGAGTGTAATTAGACCTCTTACATGGTAGCTCAGGGGTCCCCAAATCACCAAGGCAGGTGCTGTCACCTTCAATGCTATACGTGCTGTTGGTCAAAGCCACTCTGTCATTCAGCCCAGATTCAGTGAGGAAGGGCACGGCACAGGGCCACTTTTGGGAACTTGCAATTAGGCACCTGAGTGCAGTTGGCTTTTGAGTGTATGTCAGAGGTTGGGGAGAAGTCTGGTCAGAAGATATGAATTTGAGGTCAGTATGTAGCTGGTATTTCAAGCTATAAGGTAAGAATGAATGCAGTTCCTTAGAGACCATGTGTAAAGAAAAGGGGCTCCAGGAAACACCATCATTTAGGAGCAGTGAACAGCTAAAGAAGTTGAAAGGAGTTAGTCAAACATCCTGCTGTGGGTGTTGAGAAGGAAGGACGACTGCGAGGAGGAAAATATCAAGGGAGTGTGGTTAAAATCCAAGAAAGTCTTCAAGAAGTGGTGTATCGTTGACCCTGTGTAAAAGCCAGCCAGAGTGGGTAAAGATGAGACATAAGACTGGGTCCATCAACACAGAGCCCCAGGCAGGAGTGGTCTTGGCGGAGAGCTGGGCATGCGCACTGAATGCTGGGGAACACTGGAGTGCTGGACCAGAGGATGCGCACTGAATGATGGGAAAGACGGGAGTGCTGGACCAGAGGATGCGCAATGAATGATGGGAAAGACGGGAGTGCTGGACCAGAGGAGCCAGCTGAGGAGACAATTCTTCCCGGAAGTTTGGCTCTTGCAGAATCTGGAAATAGCCTGTCCCTGGGTATCCTTCCTGGAGGCAAGGTGTCATGGAGCCTCTCAGCTGCTCCCACTTCTCCCCTCTCACCCTCTTCTCATTTATTCTTTACACTCACTTGACACTTGGCAAATGACACCTTTCACGGCTATTTCTCCGGCCAGAGACTCTGGCCCTACTCCTCAGTACTGCCTTAGTCACCGCCTGATCAAATGAACTTAACGCCGGCAGCTTTCTCCGGGAGGAGGCCAGGAGACGGTCTTGAGCCCTGTCCTGGTCTGAAGTGGTGGCTGTTTCGTCACCGTGGATGGAGGGGGAGAGAGGGAAGGGCTCAGTGACCAGCCTCTTCCCCCAGTTGGATTATAAATATTTCATAATGGTGGATTTATGTTTCTTTGTTTTGTTTTTTTTTTTTGCCTTTTGTCATTTTAGGGCTGCATCTGCGGCATGTGGAGGTTCCCAGGCTAGGGGTCTAACAGGAGCTGTAGCCGCCGGCCTTCGCCACAGCCACAGCAACGCGGGATCCGAGCCGCGTCTGCGACCTACACCACAGCTCACGGCAACGCCGGATCCTGAACCCACTGAGCGAGGCCAGGGATCGAATCCGCAACCTCATGGTTCCTAGTTGGATTCGTCAACCACTGCGCCACGACGGGAACTCCGGATTTCTGTTTTAATGAACAGACCATTTCTTCAAACAAAATTTCATGCCCAGCCCCCCTAACTCAGCAGATGCTGAATTGCCGTGGTGGGTGGTACTGGCCCTGGGCAGACCGCCTAGACTCCTTCCGGATTCTTATCTCCTCAGCCGCCCCCTGCCCTCCATCACCTGTCACCTCCCTGGGGGACCCTGGCATGTGTGCCGAGAACCATTAAACACCCTTGCCTTGACAAGGAGGTGCGTTTGTCCTCTTCTTCCTTTATATTTTCTAGAGAGAGTAACACCCTACTGTACAATGGCTTTCATTCCTTTCATGAGTTTGTACCTTCTGTCATCAGAAGGGCTTCTCCCCTCCGTCCAGATGTGCGGATGGTGACTTCTCGGAGCATAGCTTTCCTTGCTCTTATTATATTCTAAGTTTCCATAGCCAACTTTTTTTTCCCTTTCATTTTTTTTTTTTGTTTTTTGTTTTTTAGGGCTGTACCTACGACATATGGAGGCTCCATAAGAAACACAGCTGCAGCTGTTGGCCTGCACCACAGCCACAGCTACGTGGGATCTGAGCCTCGTCTGCCACCTACACCACAGCTCACGACAACGCCGGGTCCTTAACCCACTCAGCGAGGCCAGGGATCGAAGCCGCATCCTTATGGATGCTAGTTGGATTCGTTACTGCTGACCCACAATGGGAACTCTGCTAACCGCTTCTGTGGCCTGATGGATGTAATTGTGTTTACATCACAAAAGCCTGGTGATGGGTAATATGGGTCAGTGATTGGGGATACCCCCCAAGAAATTAGGCAGCTTTCAAAGTTAAAAATTCATATAAACCGGAATGATAAAAACAGAACAAGTCCTTTTATAAGGAGTAGAGAGGAATTAATATTTCCTTGAACATCTTTTATTTTATTTTTTAAAAGCAGGTTAAACATTTTATATATTTGTCTTTTTAGAGCACCCGTGGCGTATGGAGTTTCCCAGACTAGGGGTTGAATTGGAAGCCGCTGGCCTAGGCCACAGCCACAGCAATGCCAGATCCGAGCCGCGTCTGTGACCTATACCACAGCTCACGGCAATGCTGGATCCTTAGCCCACTGAGCAAGGGCAGGGATTGAACCCGCGTCCTCATGGATGCTAGTCAGATTCGTTTCCACTGAGCCACAAAGGGAACTCCTGGACATCCTTTCATGGCCCCCTTAGAACCAGCTCTGAAATTCCAGGCCAGGAGAGAAATTCATTGACTTTTATCATAATAAGGGACTCTAGCATTTCTCCTAGCTAATAAAGTACAGATCACAGAGGGAAATGCTAATTCTAGGAGAAGTTTACTTAAGGTCACCTGGAAACAATTTCTTCAACTTGAACTTGGCACAAGATATCAAAATATTTAACCTTAAAAAAACAAATCTTAAAAAATGAATGATTCTCACACACTCACTCTGCAGAAGCCAAGGGAATACTACATACTACGTGGGCAAATCCACTTCCTGAGATGCTGTGATAACATGGCATTTATGACCCAGGTGTGTTGCTCTTGGGAAACAATCGAATATAAGGACAGTTAATAGGCAGTGTGGACGGCCTTTCAGGCGTCTGATGTCTTAAGCCCTCTTTGGACAGGCCGAGTTCACAGCACTCAGGCTTGAACTCTCGGTGGGGCAGACACCCGAAGTCCTTGTTTTCAGAATGGTTGGGGGTGGGGTGGGGGGCACACCTTTGCCAGAGAAGCGGGCAGCAGCGAGCACGTTTCCTTTGATCCGATATAAAAGTCTGACTTGCGTTCTCACCCAGAAAGACAAGACATTTGTTGACTGGGCCTCTTTTTCACTTAAAACATTTAAAAACTAGAGTTCCCACTGTGGCTCAGCGGAAATGAGCCTGAGTAGTATCTATGTGGGTTTGATCCCTGGCCCTGCTCAGGGGGTCAAGGATCCAGGGCTGCCTCAAGCTGTGGTGTAGGTCTCAGGTGCAGCTCAGATCCCGCGTTGCTGTGGCTGTGGTGCAGGCCGGCGGCTGCAGCTCTGATTAGACCCCCAGCTTGGGAACCTCCACACGCCGCAACTGTGGCCCTAAAAAAAAATTAAAAAAAAAAAGAAAAGCAGGCTTATTGAGATATAATTTATGTAGGATGAAGTTTGACCATTTAAAGTGTACCATTCAAGGATTTTCAGTAAATTTACAGAGCTGTACAA
This sequence comes from Catagonus wagneri, assembly GCA_004024745.2. Taxonomy (NCBI): domain Eukaryota; kingdom Metazoa; phylum Chordata; class Mammalia; order Artiodactyla; family Tayassuidae; genus Catagonus; species Catagonus wagneri. The sequence goes on from PVHT020002421.1 coordinate 1,425,025, forward strand.
GCATTAGCAAGGTCCAGTTTTAAAGCATTCCGTCACTATCGAAAGAGCCTTTTATGGGCAAATTCTGCTTTTCCTCTTCCCCAGCCCCAGGCAACCACTTATCTGCTTTCTGTCTCTAGAGGTTTGCTTTTTCTGGACATTTCATATAACCAGAATCGTACAATATGTGGTCTTTTGCATCTGACTTCTTTCTCTTAGTAATGCTTTCAAGGTTCATTACGTTCCAGCATTTGTAAGTGCTTCACTGTTTTTTTTCCTTCCTTTTCTTTCCTTCCTTCCTTCTCTCTTTCTTTCTGTCTCTCTCTCTCTCTCTCTTTCTTTCTTTCTTTCTCTCTCTCTCTCTTTCTCTTTCTCTTTCTTTCTTTCTTTCTTTCTCTCTCTCTCTCTCTCTCTCTTTCTTTCTTTCTTTCTTTCTTTCTCTCTCTCTCTCTCTCTTTCTCTTTCTTTCTTTCTTTCTCTCTCTCTCTTTCTTTCTTTCTTCTTTCTTTCTCTTTCTTTCCTTCTTCTCTCTCTCTCTCCTTCCTTCCTTCCTTCTCTCTTTTTCTTTCCTGTCATTGGTTTTTATTGCTGAATAAATTGTACAGCCATACCCTATTTTCTTACCTATTCACCTGTTGATGGACACTTGAGTCCTTTCCATTTTGGGGCTGTGGAGAATCACGCTGGTGAGTTGGGCTGGTATTTACAGTTGGTATTAGTATTTACAGTTTCCACTTCACGGTTCCGTTTACTTATCTCTGGCTGTCTTCCTCGTTGCGGGCTGTTAGAAAATCCAAGTGCTGGTGGCTAAACTGGAAATACCAGAACTCAGTCTCATCCTCTCTCTTTTGATCCTGGGGCTCATGATTTCCGTTCTCCCTGAAGATGTTTTATGTGTGGGCAAAACTCAAAAAGAGAACAGTAGACTTCAGTGCAATTGCAGCGGATGTGTTCGTTATGATGAATTTTTTTTCTTACCTGGAAAAATATATATATTTAGTTGTGGTTAAATACACGTAACATAAAATTTATTTTATGAGCCATTAGCGAGCTGTTCAGTGACATTAAGTACAGGTCATTGTGCAGTCATTCTCCAGGACTTTATAATCTTGCAAAACTGAAACTGTCCCCATTAAACACTAACTCTCTGGCCCTCCTCCGCCTTGGTAACTACCATTGCACTTTCTGACTCTATGACTTTTTTTTTGTCTTTTTGCCTTTTATGTAGGGCCACCCTGGCGGTATATGGAGGTTCCCAGGCTAGGGGTCTAACAGGAGCTGTAGCCCCCGGCCTTCGCCACAGCCACAGCAACGCGGGATCCGAGCTGCATCTGCGACCTACACCACAGCTCACGGCAACGCCGGATCCTTAACCCACTGAGCAAAGCCAGGGATCGAACCTGCAACCTCATGGTTCCTAGTCGGATTCGTTAACCGCTGAGCCACGGCAGGAACTCCTCTGACTCTATGACTTTGCTCACCTACTCTAGGTACCTCATAGAAGTGAAAGAAGATAGGATTTGTCTTTGTGTGTCTGGCTTAGTTCCCTTAACAGAATGTCCTCAAGCTTCACCCATGCTGCAGCAGGTGTCAGAATATCCTCCCTTTTTCAGGCTGAACGATGTTGCACTGTGTCGACAGACCACACACTGTTTATCCTTTCATCTGCTCAGTGGGCACTTGGGTAGCTTCCACCTTTTGCATGTTATGAATAGTGCTGTGAATGTAAGGGTCCAAATATTTGTGACCTTGCCTTTGGTTCATTTGTGTACATACGTAGATGTGGAATTGTCAGGTCATGGGGTAATTCCGTTTTTAATTTTTTAAGGAATGGGGCTAGGATGGATTTTAAGTGAGCCTTCATTTCTGATTGTATGTGTCTTCTTACTGTGTTTCCCTGCTGCAGGGTCTGCTCTAATATTAGTCAAGGTATCCAAATTTAAGATTTAGAGGGACAAGGACTATTTTGATGGTTATTCTTTTGCATTGAATAGAAATTTTGGCAGGAAGGACTGGTGTGATTATAACTCAGGTGCCTGACCTTTTTTTTTTTTTTATTGTTTTGCAACAGGGACGCATTAAGAAATGTCCATCTTTGGGGACAAAGACAACAGAGATTTTCTTTTGTTGCTCACTGATGTCTGTCGGGTGGATCACACCCCGGGAGACAGCCACCTGAGGGTGCTGGCCTCAGTGGCTCTGGGAATGTTCTGCCTTCTCAGGTTCAAAATGCAGGGAGCACACTGGGTACCTCCGTGCAGGTACCCCCGCTACCTGAAAGCAGAGTATTCCCGTGAGAACTCGCATAAGCCAAAACGGCTTCAGAAAGCAAAGAAGTCACTACCTTAGGACCCCTTTTGCTAACACGCGCACAAAATCAACTGTGCAGACACAGTTCAAAGCTACAGAGGCTTGATGCTGAGATGCCGAGCTTGGTTCCTGGGGAAGGAGCTAGCGACGCCACTGTTGCTCTTCAGGGTGTGTGATGCCCGTTTAACGGTTTCTGTAAAACAAACCGAATGCTATTTCCTATGTTCACCTGTTGCCTTTTTCCATTAAAAATAAAAATCCTCTTCAGATTTCTTTCGGTTAAGCACAACAGGTACCAGTCACAAAAACAGACACATCTTTCTTAAAAGCGATGCGGCACAAAAGACACTTTGGACAAACTGAGAGACACCTGTACTTGATCTTGGAGGTTGCAACAATAGGGCTTGGGTTTATCATCAGAAACGCTTCGAAGTTTGAGAGGATCCAGATTACATCCTCTGAAATGGAGTCCAGGGTCGGGGCAGTGGGGGCAGCTACGAGATCACTAAATCTCAGGCAGTGACCGTGAGCTGATGAGAACGGTTTCCTGAAATGTTCCTGGAAGGTAGGCAGCAGCAGCTGGTCCCTTTCTGCTTTGGTCTCAGGATGCAACTAAGAAGGCGCATGCTGGAGAAGGGCGGGAACTGCCGAAGGTGCGGTGACCAGCTGTCCACGCCCACCCCCGCTGCACCTGCAGAGGCGGCTACCCGGCTGCGTGGCCGGAGCCTGGCCATGGCATGTGGCCTCCATCTGGTGCTTTGCATGCCCAGGGCTCCAAGGGAGCAAAGGCCGTTTGCGCAGCTCAAGGAGCAGCCCAGCATCGCATGCTGTTGACAGCCCCTCCCCTGGGTTGCTGTGAGGACTGAGGGAAGTTAGGTGGGCAAAGCATTTTGGTAAGGAGCCAGGAAGAGAGCGCCCTTTCCGGAAACCGAACAGGCATGACTCTTCTCTGCCTGCGAGAGCACCCGGGCAGCTGAGCCTGCTGGGGGTTGGGGGGGAGCAGCAGGGGCGCCGGACGGCCTTCCCAAGAACCGTCTTGCTTGATCTCTCCAGTATGGTCATGGGTAATTCAGACCCCTTCGGCTGGTCCAGTAGCGCCAGCACTGGCACGGGGACAGGTTTGGGGGGGGCAGGACAGCAGCAGGTGTTGTTTTGAGCAGGTCCCATCTCTCCAAGGCTGGTTGTCGGGGTAGAGGGCAGCCCGGTTCAAGTGTGTGTCTCTAGGTGTAACGAACGTATTTCCCCGTGCTGCACCTGTGTGCTAGTATGTGTACCTGCGTGTACAGCGTATGCACTCCTGTGTGTGTGTGTTTGCGTGCGTACATATAAGCGTGTCTCCATCAGCGCTGGTTGGGGTGGAGGGGTGAGCAGAAGCGGCAGGCTCACCAAGTCCCTGGACAGAGCAGGTCACTGTCCTCTTGGGGGGACCTCAGGGGAGACAGTAAGCTCCTAGCATTGCCCAGGCAGAGGGCAGGGAGCAGGGCCTGTGGCCGTCAGGCTCTGGGTGGGAGCTGGGGGCTGCAGCCTGGAGAGGGCTGGTGTGCAGAACCAGGCCTTGCGCCTCACTTTCACTGTTGGGAGCAGGGCCCGCGGGGGACGGGAGAGGGTGGAGAGTCAGGCCCCTTGCACGGAGCTCTCGCAGACGGCCCCAGCCTGGGAGTGGCCCCCGGAGGGAGGAGCCTGGGTTCGACACCCTGAAGCCTCCAGCCTCCTTCAGGGGAGGCCGAGCAGAGGCTCGTGCCCTTCACTCTGGAAAACGAATGATAATCAGAGCCTGAGAACTGTTTGTTCACACAGCCCAACCCCTCTCCCCCTCAATTCACCCACAGGCGACTTCGCTGCACAAAATGTTTCAGAGACCAGGAAAGAAAATCTCATTCGAGAGCAAAGAAGCCAGGGGTCCCCACGCACCTCATTTCTGCCATCAAGGAGCACCAAAGAGGCACTGTCAGGGACCTGAGCCATGGGAGTTGAAGGACCTTGCTGGTTTTAAGGAGTCCTTTTTTTTGAATTTTTTTTAATCTTTTTGGTGCCACACCTGCAGCAGGCATATGGAAATTCCCAGGCTAGGAATCCAACTGGAGTTGCGGCTGCCGGCCTACACCACAGCCAAAGCAATGTGGGATCTGAGCAGCCTCTGCGACCTACACCACAGCTCACAGCAATGCTGGATCCTTAACCCACTGAGCAAGGCCAGGGATCGAACCCACATCCTCATGGTTCCCAGTTGGATTCGTTTCCGCTGTGCCACGACGGGAACTCCCAAGGAGTCCTTTAAAAAAACACTCAAAACAAATGCTCATAATTTCGCCTCCCAGGTAACTTCTGGTGGAACAAAGTGTAATCCAGGTGCCAGGTTAGAAAGCTCTGGCAGAGCTGGTTATGACAAGTGGGCACTTTCCTGTCTCTGCCACATCCTTCCCCCAAGGTCACGGCCCTCCGTCCCTTTCTTGTCATTGCTACGGGGGTGGGGGGACTCCTCTCATTCCAGTTGTCCCCTGTCACTCCCTCTTCCTTAGGCCATTTCTTTCTCCTCCCTGCCCTCCACTCTCCTGGCTTTTCCCCTCCCTGCTCCCAGGAGCCACCTTCTCAGTCTCCTTTGCCGGAATTCCTCATCCCACCTGCACATCTGTGTCGCAGAAGGAGGAGGAGGGGTGTCTTCCTCTATACCTGGAGGAGACCCGGTCCCGCTCAGCCCTAAGGAGAGGGGGGTGGGCTCTGGGTCCAGGGCTCCGGTCTGCAGCTCGGTGCCCTGTCCCAGAGAAGCCTGCAGCCTCCTCAAGGCCCTCGGCCACCTGCCCATGTCCCTCTGCCTCGCAGGATGGCACACACAGCCCCAGTGGAGGTCACGTGGCTTCTGGGCCAGCCCTCAAAGGGGTCCTGACAACACGTGTCTTTGCTTCCTGGGTGCAGGCTTGGTGGCCGGGGAGGTGGCCTGGAGGAGAACTGAGGTAAAACATCTGAGTTGAGAAGCAAAGCCCAGGGTGTGGGTGAGGCCACCTGGGTCCTCCAGCTTCAGCCGAGCGGCCCTGGCTGATCCCACGTGAAGCGGGGACGGTCCTGCCCCACAGCTCCTGCAGCGATGTTTGGAGTATCTTATTACAGAGCAACGAAGGAAACGGCAACGCTTAGAGCCCCTACTCAAGCCTCGGTAGCCTGACCCAACAAGCTCCAGCTACCTGTGTAAGCTGCCCGCTGTACAACATGTAGGCAGCAGGTGCGTGGGCCCCTGGCCCCTGCAAAAGGAACCGTCCTGTTCCAGCAGTGCCACCCTCAGCTAAGAGCTAATTAGTCTGTCTCTGCTCTTTGAAGCAATCAAGGACGGGTTCTGACAAGCGAAACACGTCAAAAACATGGTATTTGCTCTTGACTTTTGAGTGAGCCCAACTCGCATCCATTTGGATGCAGGTTCGATCCCTGGCCTCGCTCAGTGGATTAAGGATCTGCTGTCGCAGTGAGCTGTGGTGTAGGTTGCAGACGTGGCTTGGATCCCACATTGCTGTTCCTGTGGCATAGGCCGGCCGCTGCAGCTCCAATTCAACTCCTGGCCTGGGAAATTTCATACGCTATGGGTGCGGCCCTAAAAAGAAAAAAAAAAGGACACAGATAGATGGGTAGACCAGATGGTTCATAAATCTCAGCTGGGCTCTGCTTCTGATGTCACGGGTGTCAGACCTCCTGGGTTGAGCAGCCCTAGGTATGCTCCAGCCTTTACTGGATGAGAAAACATAACTGTGCAGGGCTCCGTCCCACTGGGCAGGGGAAAGCCTTGAGGGTTTCCGCTTTGTGGCAGCCCCACCTGCGGGGCCGAGGAGAACACGGACGCAGCCCAGGCTGGGGCTTGATGGCAAAGGGAAATAAGATTTCAAGATCCCATTTCCGAAACTAGCGGTTCTGTTGGCTTCTGACTGCTAGCTGCCAGAGGTACACAAGTGACTTTGGGGAAGGGGCTTCCGAGGGTGGCTGGTGTCCTTGCGTTCACAGCCCGAGGAAGATTCCATACCCGCAGCCTGCTGGGAGCCCACTGTCTGCGAGTGACTCCATCAGAACCAAGGGACCAAGGCTGAGCCAAGGGACCATACTTGCTCTGGAAGGAAGGTGGTTGCCGCAAGGATATGTGTGGCTTTCTTCCCATCTTCAGGACATCCTGGGGTCCAGGTCCTGGATCCAGCTCTTGCAGGCTCTCCCTCTAGCTCTCGGGGATCACATCTGAAAGCGCATGTCAGTTACTGTATATATGCTGTATTCAGTGACTAATTAATAAATATCCTCAATGAGTAAATAACTAATGTAAAATACTGTTCGTAATAACAGAGTGCGTGCATGCTGCCCCGTGCAGGCAGGCACGCAATGACTTTGCACTCACCCCTTCCTGCCGGTGTCCCTGGATGTGCCCTCAGCTCCAGGCGTAGGCTGCATCTGGATTGTTCCTCTCCTCATCTTTGTGCGCCTGACCCCTTTCCGGTGTTCAGTTCCCAGCCAGGTCTCAACCACTCTCTCAGTTTATTTTATTTTTATTTATTTATTTATTTTGCTTTTTAGGGCCGCACCCGAGGCACGTGGAAATTCCCAGGCCCAGGGGTCAAATCAGAGCTGTAGCTGCCAGCCTGCACCAGCAGCTCACTGCAACGCTGGATGCCCGACCCACTGAGCAAGGCCAGGGATCGAACCCACCTTCGCGTGGATACTAGTCGGATTCGTTCCCACGGCACCGCCATGGGAACTCCAGTGCGCTCTCAGTTTAAAACATTGCTCATGACCTACGGCAGGCTGAAGTTTCTTGTCAGTCACTCCGCCGCCCGCTTGCACGCTCTCTGGGACCTAGGCTGCTCCGTGAACACAGGGCTTTACCCATGTCTCCACTTCTGTGGCTCCATAGCTGGGGACGGTGCCTGGCGCCCCTTCAGAGACTCCAAGATCTTTCCCGTGGCTCCATTCACGACCCTTCTCCGTGGCCTCGTCTTTCCCGGCTCCCCTGCGTTTGGCCGCCGAGCTCGGTCATGGTCTGCGACACGCCCATCTTGGCCCCTCTCCAAGCCTGCTGGCCTGGGGTGGTCTCACCGGATCTGCCCTCTCCTTTAACTCATGAGCACCTCATCAGCCAGATGCTTTCCGGATGCACAGATACCACTGCTTCTGATCCAGGAGGGGCTGGTCGCATCCCGGAATGTCACACCCAGGGCTCGGAGACACCAAGGTGGACGCACAGGTCCCTCCCTCCATGCTCCTGGGCCAAGCAGTGCCTGGCTGGGTGCTGCAGGGCACGCTGGATCGGCTCTTAGGACCAGCCCACCAGTCCCGTCGTTAACCTGTTTTATAGGGCAAGCGAGCAGCTTCTCCAGGAAACCGAAAAGGGCCGAGTTTCCCCACTCAGTGGCTCCCCACCCATGGGCGCTTGATTTCCTGGGAGAGGTTGAGGGCGCCGAGGTGGGGGTGGTTAGCCAGAGGCTGGTCTCCAGGCAACTTGGAGAGGGTTCCTGGTGTAACTTATGGGCGTGACCTGGTTGATGATGCCATTCTTTTAGCAGTCATCACAGTGCCTGAAAAAGTTGGGTGTTTACTGGTCTTTCCAACTGGTCTGAAAGATTTTTTTTTTTTATTTTGCTTTTTAGGGCCACACCCACAGCATATGGAAGTTCCCAGGCTAGAGTTCGAATAGGAGCTGCAGCTGCCGGCCTACACCACAGCCGCAGCAACACCAGCTCCAAGGCAAGTCTGCGACCTACACCACAGCTCACGGCAACGCCGGATCCTTAACCCACTGAGCAAGGCCAGAGATCGCACCCAAGTCCTCGGGGATAGTAGTTGGGTTCATTGCCACTAAGCCACAACGGGAACTCCTAGTCTGAGTGATTACGAGGGCGAGGACTCAGTCTTACTGACTGTCAGCACCCAGAGGGGCTTAGGTCTTTTCATCCCCTGAACAAGTCTGTGACACTGAACAACATGCCCTCCGAAGTGACACGGGAGGGTGCCGCCCATCCGGCTTCCTGAGCAAGCCCCCTGATCTACCTGCGCTGAGCGTCCGAGCCTGTGAAGGACTCCGCCCTGTGGGTCTGGAAAACTCGCTCTGAGTCAAAGAAGAAAACCTCCAAGCAGAATCCTAAAAGTCGTCAGTATTATGGGGTGAAGAATCACATCAGCTCCACCTCTTCATTCCTGTGCGTGCGTGTGTGTGTGTGTGTGATTCCACACTAGCCTTGGTCAAGATCACGGATGATGCTGGCATCATCGGAACTCACAGTGAAACCGGACCAGGAGGGCGATTAACCCCAAACGTCTCCAAAGCCATCAAGATTATCTAAAACATTGCCCTGGGAAAAGCAGCGCCACCTCCCTCTTGAATGAGTTTAAGATTTGTTTTTTTTTTTTTTTTTTGTATTTTTAGAAACGTTATTGTAGGAGTTCCCGTCGTGGCTCAGCGGTTAACGAATCCGACTAGGAACCATGAGGTTGCGGGTTCGATCCCTGGCCTTGCTCAGTGGGTTAAGGATCCGGGGTTGCCGTGAGCTGTGGTGTAGGTTGCAGATGTGGCTCGGATCCTGCGTGGCTGTGGCTGTGGCGAAGGCCGGCGGCTACAGCTCCTGTTAGACCCCTAGCCTGGGAACTGCCACATGTCATGGGTGCGGCCCTAAAAAGACAAATAAATAAATAAGTAAATAAATAAAATACAGCAGAAATGAATCTATCTACAGAACAGAGGCAGGCTCAAGTTCATGGAGAGTAGATGTTTTTTGTTTTTTTTTTTTGACATCCTGCATTTTAGGGGAGCAGGCTCTGCCTGGTGAGGTGTTTGGTGGGCGAGTGGGAACGCCATGGCAACGGGGGAGCTGTTTCCTTGAGAGCAGCCGCAGCAGGATCCTGAATGGTCCCCACTTGTCATAAAATCTGCAGCCAGCCCTGCTTCCCTTCCTGCTGGGCAGAGCAGAGCAGAGCAGAGCAGAGCAACACACCCTGAAGGCAGATCGATCTGACCTCATAGGTTCTCTTTCGACCCTGCTTGTCAGCCTGAGACTCCCCAAGCTGCTAAGAGCCGGTTCAAGGCGACTTCCTGTGCATGATGGAACACAGATCCACGGCAGTCCTGGAAGCCAAGCGGTGAGGGGACCAGGGTTTTTCTCAGCCGGAGGGGGGGCAGGGTGTCTGTGAGGAAGACCCCCAGCTGACTTCGCCAAGACACAGGTCTTAAAACTGGGTGTCTGACTTTGTCCCCTCCTGAGCAAAAAAAAAAAAAAAAAAAAAAAAATGAACTAGATATCCTTCGAATCGTGTTTCATGGGAAAAATGCTAAGTTAAAAGCAGTGAATTAGACTTCTAATGAATTTTTGGAAAAGCATGTAGCTGCCGCCTGCACTCAATTACTTTGGAACTGAAAATTCGGGGCAGTTTCCAGAAATGAATTCAGTGTTCTTAAATCTCAGATGAGGCTGTTCTCCTGGGTGAAGGCTTTTCTCTTTACTCATCAGAATGGCTTCCCACTGGAAATGGGCTGATTTCCACGATGCGGATCTAAACACAGGCCTCCCAGAACGGCCTTACAGCCACTATTTTTCTTGGGAAAGACATGTGTTATTCACGACCAAAATGTGGGTGAGATCATCTTGCTGACTAATGAGCTGCCTATATTTGAAGGACTCCAACTGAAGGGTCATGATTCGAAGTACTGCTCCTGTGATTTATTAAATGTCTAGGAGTTCCCATCGTGGCACAGCCAAAACGAATCCGACTGGGAACCATGAGGTTGCGGGTTTGATCCCTGGCCTCGCTCAGTGGGTTAAGTATCCAACGTTGCCGTGAGCTGTGGTGTGGGTCGCAGACGCGGCTCAGAACCTGCTTTACTGTGGCTGTGGTATAGGCCGGCAGCTGTAGCTCTGATTTGACCCCTAGCCTGGGAACCTCCATATGCCGCAGGTGCGGCCCTGAAAAGCAAAAAAAAAAAGTCTAAATATCTAATGCAGAGACACAGCCAGAAGATATCAAAGCAGATCGCCACCGTCCTCAAAGGGAAGCTGCTGGTCACATGCACGCACACTTCCTATTAGATTGGAGAGGGCGGTTTGGCGAGGAAACTTTGCTTAGTCCGAGATATTTGAAAGGAGAACTGACCAGCAATAACTCACCCCACCAAATTGTTGGCGATTAGTCATGCTTCATCTAGGTGTTTGCGAAAAACTTCCCACAGGAAGACTGGCAGAGTATTTGAACAGCACAGGGAGTCTTCTCTCTTGGCACAAGAGTCAGACAACTTGCAGCTTCTTTAAATTAGCTTTGTTTGAGAAAGGGGATCTGCAGAAACAAATGACTCATCTCTCAGTCTCACCACAGAGAATGGCCACGATCTTCCTTTTCCATCTTTTTTCGGTCATGCCCGTGGCGTGCGGAAGTTCCCCGGGCCAGGGATCAAAACTGCACCACAGCAGTGACAAGGCCCAGGCCCTTAACCTCTGGAGCCACCAGGGAACTCCCAATCACCCTTTTCTTTTAGCTTCTGTGCAGAGTTTTTGTGCAGCTTGGCCATCGGGAATCCTAAGTGTAGTGTGGCATCGAGCCCGGAGCAGGTACACAGGCACCTCTTACTTTCAAACACTCGACTCTCAGCTGGCTAAAGCCACTTTCCCTCATCATCATGAGAGTATCCTGGAAGCCAGCCCTGCACACTCCCTTGGGATGTTTCTGGTCCCAGTCTTCGATTTATGGTGGGGAAATTGACCTTGAGAGGTTTAACGTATGTCTTTGCTGAACTGGGGGAGGGAAACGAGAAACTGATCATGTTGAGAATGAGTCACTGGAGTGTCACTGCTTTTGCAAAATTCAAGAGTGACTTTATTTATCCTAGAAGGAATTTGTCTTTAGTTGGTCAAAGCCCCAAGAACTCAAGTGGACAAGTCTATGATAGGATTCCTTTTTGGAACTTAGCTAATGTCTAGGTTTCGGCAACTTGGGTCCCCCCCTTAAAGAGAATGAAGAGGCGATGTGTCTTCCCCACAAGAGGCTGGAGGTGACTGTGTCCTGTCCTTGAGTGTCCCTTGCTTGAGGAGCACCTGACTTCATAAGATGCTTTGAGGCTGAACAGAAAGGGAAGCCGTCAGAAAGCAGTGAAGGACACCAAGCAGGGTTTGTTTCAGGGACTGCCGGGAGGCAGCCTAACTCAGACTGGCTTCAAATGGAAATGGGGGGGTTCCCATCGTGGCGCAGTGGTTAATGAACCCAGTTAGTAACCATGAGGTTGCGAGTTCGATCCCTGGCCTTGCTCAGTGGGTTAAGGATCCGGCGTTGCCGTGAGCTGTGGTGTAGGTCGCAGACGCGGCACGGATCCCGTGTTGCTGTGGCTGTGGTGTAGGCCGGCAGCTACAGCTCTGATTTGACTGCTAGCCTGGGAACCTCCATATGCTGTGGGTGCAGCCCTAAGAAGACAAAAGAGAAAACAATGGTGTGAGGCTTTCCCCTCACCCCCTGCTGCCCCCCGCCCCCCACTGCCCCCATTTTTTCGGGACAGTGTTAGCACCAAAGAACCCAGGGTTGGGAATGTAGCCACAGCTGGGCTGTATGCTAGCGCTCCCTCCTGATAAGCAAGATCTGATTCACTGTAGAAAAGATAAAGTGTTTCTTTCATGTCAATAGACTCAGGGATTTATTTGAGTTTTTCATCCAGTGAATGCATTAAAATGCATCCTACAGCCAAACCGGAAATTGTAACTGCCTGGAAATTACCTAAAATCTCTAGAAGGAGGGCAGGGGAAGAAGGGGGTCCACCCTGCATCTGGGCTTTCCTTCTTTCCCCGGGACAGAGCCTGGAGTTATTTCACATGGCCAGAGACCACTGAGGCACATTTCTGAGCTGTCCTTGCTGCTGGTGGACCGGTGAGAAGGAGCATTCTATGAAAGCTATGCTCCTTAGCTTCTCCCTTCCCTCCATCCTCCTGCTGGGAGAATAGCTCTGTGGCTGGTGCTGCAGCAGCCCCTGTGGGACATGAGGCAAGGACAGTAGCATTCAGGAAAGTGAAGCACAAGTCTGGGGCCCTGATGGAGCCACCTCATCAGAGGCCTGTGCGAAGGACAGCCCGGGGCCCATCTTTTAGACCAGCTCAACCGAGGTTGGAACACTCCAGATAACGGAGCCAAGCCAGGACCAGTATGATGTGACTGCAACTATATCTGGCTCAAGACAAAATGCATAACCCCCTGCCTGGCTTCTAGAGAGGCAACTTGTTAACGCACGATTTAGCCTGCCATCCTAGCATGGTGGCCCAAGAAAAGAGGAAATCATGGCTTCTGTGACAATGATCAGAAGGCTTTGAAAAGCTGTTGAGCCCGGTGCTCCGGGAACAAGTAGACATGCGATCTCCCACTCCCTGCGTGAAAGGGTGAATCAGTGCAGGGCACAGAGTTGGGGTTCTTTCCGTGCGTGTTGTCAGCAGTTTTCTCAGAGCTGGGCTCGCCTTTCTCAGAGCCGGCAGGACGGAGCCCTTTAAGACCATGCAGTTGATAACGATTTTTAAAGCCTTGCTCTCTTATCCCCGAAAGATGCTGCTGTCTTTCCTGCGTTGGCCCTCTTCGCTTCCCTCCCCCACCTCCTCGCTGTCTTGCTTGGCAGACTTCCTCTAATCTTCCCACAGTCTCACCAGGTCTCGGTCATACTTCACAATGACCTTGGCACGAAGGCTCCCCTTGGCCGCCTCCCAGGCATGCGGTGAAGAGCTGTGGTCAACGCGAGGCCCTGGTCCTCCAGCTCCTCGGCCGGCCGTGTGCAGAAACCAGGCGTTTATATCCTTCATCTTGTAATTGAAACTCCCTTTGGTTAAATTCACAGGCTCCCAGCCGCCCTAAACAAGGCTTTCTTTCTGATCCTTTGAAAGAACAGGTGAGTCGCCTGGATCTCTAACTCTCGTATCATTCCAGAACGTCTTTGATCCTCAAAGCAGCTTGCAGGCCCACCAGCTGGGGGCTGGAGGGCAGACACTGGGCCTCTGGCACCTTCCCGGGACAGCTGGGCCTCTAAAGGAGAACAGCCAGTTCAAGCTGTGGGTTACGGCGATGATGTCAGCGGGGCTACAGTACTTGGTAAAATATGATTGGAATAAATAGCCGTCATCACCGCAAGCAGGTTGGCGAGTTCTTTACTGCAGCCTTTGCTACCGAGCCAGGTCCAGCCAGCAATCCCCTGAACAGGGACATCCGGTATGCATTTCTGGAGATGCATTTCTTTTCTTTTCTTTTTTTTTGTTTTTGTCTTTTTGCCTTATCTAGGGCTCCACCTGCGGCATATGGAGGTTCCCAGGCTAGGGGTCTAGCAGGAGCTGTAGCCGCCGGCCTGGAAGGGCTCCCCAAACGCTCAGTGGAGGACTCCCTTCCTTCTTTCCTTCCTTCCTTCCTTCCTTCCTTCCTTCCTTCCTTCCTTCCTTCCTTCCTACCTTCCTTCCTTCTTTGCTTTCTTCCTTATTTTTAGGGCCGCACCCGCGGCATATGGAGGTTCCCAGGCTAGGGGTCTAATTGGAGCTGTAGACTCTGGCCGACACCACAGCCACAGCAATCCCAGATCTGAGCCACGTCTGAGACCTACACCACGGCTCCCGGCAACGCCAGATCCTTAACTCACTGATCGAGGCCGGGGATGGAAACTTCATCCTCACGGATGCCCGTCGGATTCATTTCTGCTGAGCCATGATGGGAACTCCTCCACAAAAGCTATTTCTTAAGATTTCTCCTATTATTCAGAGACATCCAACCCTCACCTTGGGGCTTGACACTTGGCAAGGCAGAAAGCTTGTGGTCAGCCAGCGCGGTGCTCTCTGACACACTGAGAATGGAAGAAATGTCGCCTGTCGTGTCAGTAAACAAAGGATGTTGCAGCCATCGAGCCATCGTGCGCCAGCTGCTCCCTGACAGGGAGCCCTGGGGAAACTCAGGCGAGAAAACAGGACACCTGCCACCCAGCCCTCAGCCTCTGCAACCTCTCCCAAGCATGCACCCTGAGGGGACTCAGAATGGGAAAGCTCAGGATCCTGGCTTCAGACAAAAAAAAAATTAAGTGAACTAGAATAGATTGTCTATTGTGTAATTGTCCCAATAGCCCAGGGAAGTTGATACAAATGAGAAAGCCAAGAGCCAGAGAAATGAACTGTGTCCAGAGCTGTGCAGGTATGACATATGGCGGAGCTAGATTTGAAAGTCAGATCTGAGTCCAACAACTTCTGTTCACAAACTGATCTCTCAATGGACACCACTGGTTTCACTCAACTATCTGTGGGCAGAGTACGTTTTGAACTTAGCACCATGTGGCTATGGGGGTTCTTGGGTCTTCACCAAAATGACACCAACTGAAAACTACAACAATTATTTGTGCCATGCCTAAAACATGACCGTATGGAAGTACACCAGTACAATGCGATGGATGAGGGCTTTGAATGGGAAAATTATCTAATCCAATCCGGAAAAAAAAAAGTTGAACGTTGTGTTCCTTTTTTTTTTTTAGCATTTTAAAATTAGTTTTAGAAAGGCTTTCAAGTGCCCCAGTTCAAGCCGATCTTGCAGCTCACAATAACATTGTGACGTCGGTAAGTCAGGTGTTGCCATCGTCATCTTTGCAGCTGACGTCCACATCTAGGTAGAGAAATTTGCCTAATGTTCTAACAACTCAGAGATGTACTCCGGCTCTCAAGCCTCCAGCTGTGTACTCTAATTCCAGAACTTTCGCGTACCCATGCACTCACCCTCCCCCCCCATTTATCGTACTGTTATATTTTCTACTATTCCTCAGGGCCTTACCCAGAACTGTGAAAGTCAAAACTGAGCACGAGCCAACCTCATCTTTGAAACAACTGGCGTTCTAGAGGGAAGAACGGCCGGTGATGACACTGGCACAGGACCCAGGGCTGGATGATCAGAGGGCGACTTGGACATCAAGGCGGAATGACCAGTTTTGCGGACAGAGTTAGGAAAGTGCCGCAGGGCTGGTGGTTTCATTGGGCCAGTGGATGGTGTTTGGGCAAAGGACGTGGTGAACATTTAAATAAAGAACATCTACAAAGGAACCGGCATTTGGTGGCCGGTGCCAAGGCCATGTGTTAGAAGCCCGAGGGCACTCAGAAAGATGCAGGAGGTGAGAAGAGAGTAGTGGACAGTGGGTCCTGATTTGAGGTGGGTCATAGGCACCACACTTGAGGGTCTAGAATTTATCCTGTAAATCTGTGTTTCTCAAACCGAGCTTGGCCAAATATTGGAGGCCCGGGGACCTGTGCTGGAAATCCGTGAGCACTTTCTGGCTTCTAACATTGATGATATTTAAAAATAAAATATCACAGGGTCTGTTCTGGATCATTTGGAGAGCTCACCAGGATGAACTTGACTCAGATCACACTCACTAGAATTTGTGCCACTGACCTTTTGGGTGGAGAATAGCTTTCAGCTCAAGTACGTCAGAAGGAGGTCATGAAAGTTTCATAGGAGTTTGGATGGGGAACAGGTGTGTGAAGGCCAAGTTGTCACACCAAACCAGGGAGTAGCAACTTGTCAACATCAAAGGAATGTGGACTTTGTCAAAACCGTAGTTACGTTGTGAATGGATGTTCTTTGCACGTCCTGTTCTATTACCTGTTGTGTCATAACAATTTATTTGCAGTAAGCGTTGGAGTAACTACTGAAAAAATTTTCTGTTCTTCTTGCAGAATTATTTCTACTAGAACTCTAACATATATTTAAGTAATAGAGCAATGACTGTTGTATTTCCAAGTGAACGGGACCATGTAACTAATTTATGCAGAGACATTTGATCAAAAGTGACTTCTGAGGGGAGTTCCCGTCGTGGCTCAGTGGTTAGCGAATCCGACTAGGAACCATGAGGTTGCAGGTTCGATCCCTGACCTCGCTCAGTGGGTTAAGGATCCGGCATTGCCGTGAGCTGTGGCGTAGGTCACAGGTGCGGCTCGGATCCCGCGTTGCTGTGGCTGTGGCGAAGGCTGGCAGCTACAGCTCCTGTTAGACCCCTAGCCTGGGAACCTCCATATGCCACGGGTGCAGCCC
The DNA here is from genome assembly GCA_004024745.2 of Catagonus wagneri. NCBI lineage: Eukaryota > Metazoa > Chordata > Mammalia > Artiodactyla > Tayassuidae > Catagonus > Catagonus wagneri. Next base: position 1,441,333 of record PVHT020002421.1, read on the forward strand.
TAGATAAGGCAAAAAGACAAAAAAAAGTGACTTTTGAGACTTGCTGGTATTTTTGGTTAGCTATAAGATTATTCTGAACAAATAAAATCATTAAGATGCTTATTACTCTTAAATATATTATCAATATCAAACGAGGATTTAAAAATGCTAAATAAATAGAAAATTGAACCCAAGACCATGGTTCTCTCCCTATCATCAGTCATTCAGTTAGAATAAAACAACACCATTCATATTAAATATACAGTTTTAATGTGATGTTAATTTTATAGTTTTATCTGCACTAATATGAAGTTGGGTTGGTTTTATAGTTAAATAAGAGTATAAGAATAGTGCGCTTACCGATCATTTTTTGTTTGCACACATTTCAATACAAAAAATAAGAAATGGCAAAAACAGTGATATGATTTGAGGAGTTCCTGCTTTGGCACAGTGGCTTAAGGATTGAATATCGCTGCCATTATGGCTTAGGCTGCAGTTGTGGCCTTGATTTGATACCTGGCCCAGGAACTTCATTGTGCCTTGGGTGAAAATAGAAAAAAAAAATTATGTGATGTGATTTGAGACAACGCTAAAGATGCGAGACATTATTTTTCTTTAAAAGGGGATATAACTATTTCTAAGATTTAGAAGCAAGTAAGGGTTATAACCAGAGGACTTTCAGTATATGGTCATGTTTTTGTCACAGATAGAACACTGGTGACCATGTGGGTAACATGTAAGGAGGAAAGCTGGAAGGCGGAATACTAGCCAAGAAGCTGATACAGCAGTGGGGTGGGGAGAAGAGATGCCATTAATAGCCATTTCTGCAGCAGAATAGAACACGTTTGTGACTGGGTGCATATGAAGGGTGTTGCTGCGATGGAGGTGGTCAGATGGTGGAGATTTTAAGCTTGTGCCATTCTAGATAATAATAAATCTAATTAATAATAAAACCCACCAGGATTGAGAATCCAAAATCCAGCACATGCTGGCTAAAATTGACCAAGATTTGTTTTGTACACCTGCTAATCTTGTTTTCAGTAGGATGCAGATTAAACACACACACACACACACACACACACACACTCACACACACTCACGCACCAAGCACATCCTAGCTGAGAAGGCAAGGAGAAAAAGAATTGATGACAGGCAAACTGAGTGAAGCTGAGTTCCTTTCAGCTCTAGCATTCCATACATGATTCTGTGGTGTTGAAATAATATTATGAGAAGCTTTTATTTTTTGGTTTTTGATCATTTGCGTGCAGAACATCCTGTATTTTCTCTCAGGTCTTTTCTCACATCAGCACTTTAAAAACTTTCAGGCCACAGTTAGCCATAGGACAGCTCTGGTTCCAGGTAAGATGGAAGAAGCTCACGTCACTCCTACTCTCCCACTGGATGAAACCAAAACACTAGACAGGATGCACAGGGCAACAATCTGAAGATTCTGAAGAGCAAATAGTAGCAGGCACATTGGGTAAGGGAACCAAATGGTTCTGAGTATGATTGATTTGGTGGTGAGTTCCTTTTTTTTTAAAAAATGATTTTTATTTTTTCCCTAATAGCTGGTTTACAGTGTTCTGTCAATTTTCTACTGTACAGCAAGGTGGCCCGGTCACGCATGCATATATGCACTCTTTTTCTCACATTGTCCATCATTGTGCTCCATTATAAGTGATTAGATATAGTTCCCAGTGCTATACAGCAGGATCTCATTGCCCATCCATTCCAAAAGCATTAGTTTGCATTGATTAACCCCAGATTCCCAGTCCATCCCACCCCCTCCCCCTTGGCAACCATAAGTCTATTCTCCAAGTCCACGAGTTTCTTTTCTGTGGAAAGTTTCATTTATGCCTTGTATTAGATTCCAGATATAAGTGATATTATGTAGTATTTGTCTTTCTCTTTCTGACTTACTTCACTAAGTATGAGAGTCTCTAGTTCCTTCCATGTTGCTGCAATTAGCATTAATTTGTTCTTTTTTTATGGCTGAGTAGTATTCCATCTTCTTAATCCATTCATCTGTAGATGGACATCTAGGTTGTTTCCATGTCTTGGTATTGTGAATAGTGCTGCAATGAACATACAGGTACATGAGTCTTTTTCAAGGAAAGTTTTGTCCTGATATATGTCCAAGAGTGGGATTTCTGGGTCATATGGTAGTTCTATACTCAGTTTTCTGAGGTACCCCCATACTGTTTGTCATAGTGCTTGTATCAATTTACATTCCCGCCAACAGTGTAGGAGGGTTCCCTTTACTCCACACCCTCTCCAGCATTTGTTACTGTGGACTTATTAATGATGGCCATTCTTTCTCATAGTTTGAAGCAGTACCTCATAGTAGTTTTGTTTTGCATTTCTTTAATAATCAGTGATATTGAGCATTTTTTTCATGTGCTTGTTGGCCATCTGTATATCTTATTTGGAGAAATGTCTATTCAGGTATTTTGCCCTTTTTTCAATTGTGTTGTTGGCTGTTGAGTTGTGTAAGTTGCTTGCATATTTTAGAGATTAAGGCCTTGTCAGTTGCATCGTTTTAAACTATTTTCTCCCATTCCAGAAGCTGATTTTTTTTTTTTTTTATGGTTTCCTTTACTGTGCAAAAGCTTGTCAGTTTGATTAGGTCCCACTGGTTTATTTTTGCTTTTATTTCTGTTGCCCTGGGAGACAGACCTGAGAAAACATTTGTAAGAATGATGTCAGTCAATGTTTTGCCTATGTTCTCTTCCAGGAATTTGATGGTGTCCTGTCTTACGTTTAAAACTTTAAGCCATTTTGATGTTTTGAGTTAATTTTTGTGCATGATGTGAGGGTATGTTCCTGTTTCATTGATTTACATTCAGCTGTCCAGTTTTCCCAGCAAGATTTGCTGAAAAGACTGTCTTTTCCTCATTTTATATTCTTGTCTCCTTTGTCAAAGATTAATTGACCGTAGGTGTCTGGGTTTATTTCTTGGTTCCCTATTCTGTTCCATTGGTCTGCATGTGCATTTGGGTACCAGTACCACACTGTCTTGATTACTGCGATTTTGTAATAGTGCCTGAAGTCTGGGAGAGTTATGCCTCCTGCTTGGTTTTTGTTCCTCAGGATTGATTTGGCAATTCTGGGTCTTTTATAGTTCCCTATAAATTTTTGGATAGTTTGTTCTAGTTCTGTGAAAAATGTCATGGGTAATTTGATAGGGATTGCATTGAATCTGTAGATTGCTTTGGGTAGTATGGCCAGTTTTAAGATATTAATTTTTCCAACCCAGGAGCATGGACTATCTTTCCATTTCTTTGAATCCTGTTTAATTTCCTTGATGAATGTTTTATAGTTCTCAGCATATAAGTCTTTCACCTCCTTGGTCAGGTTTATCCCCTGGTATTTACTTTTTTTAGGGTCGATTATAAAAGGTATTGCATTTTTGTATTCCTAGTTCATTGCTGGTGTACAGAAATGTGACCGATTTCTGAATGCTAATCTTGTATCCCGCTACTTTGCTGAATTTGTTGATCAGTTGGAGTTGTTTTTGTGTTGATTCTTTAGGGTTTTTTTTTTTTTTTTTCCTCTTTGATATATACCCAGCTAGACTTCAAGGCAACATAGATTCTGGAATGGTGCTCCAGGCAAGGACAGACAGAGCTCCAAGGTAAGACTATCATTCTTGTTGTCTGAAGAGCTGAAAAGAACAAAGAGAGGAAGAACCCATCCGCTAGTGGGGCCCATCCCTGTGACTGCAGCCCCATGGAGGCCATGTGGCAGGGTCTGGGGAAGCATCTAAAACTCTGGGGAAGGGAATATTTCTCTTTTCAGAAAATGTATCTGGAGAGTGTGGGCAAAACCTCCATTATGTTTTTTTTTTTTTCCTCTTTCTATCTTCCTGTAGACAGACACTTGAAGTGAGTGTATGGAAGACAGGAAATGAAAGCCCTGGCTTTCTAGCCAAAGAGCCAGGAGGGCAGACCCCTAGGAGTCAGAGTGGGTGAGAATGAGAGAGAGGAGCTCAAGAAAGTGATGCCACAACTTGCATATGAACTCTTGGCCTCACTCACAAGTTGAGCATGTGTGAAACTGACCTAGAATAGCACGCCAAAGGTTTTGAAAACTGTAGAGCAGACAACCCCCAGGATTCAGACTTGCCAATGGCTGCTACACATGCAAAACAAGTTTGACGAGCATTGTAAAAAGTGTTTGAAAACAGAGCTGACACTTGAGCCCTAGCTCATAGAAAGCAGGTTGGAATCTGTTTTCTGAAATAACTGCATCAATTGCAAAGCAAAAAAAAAAAAAAAAAAAAAAACCAACAAAGCCTCAACATCCCCAGAAGATCCAAACATGGCCCACAGCCTTATAACAATATTCAAAACACCCAGTATACAGTCCCAAATTACTCAACATAGAGGAAATCAAGGAAGTTCTCAGTGAACTATCTCCAAGGTGGCCAGACTTTTGAATCAAGGAGAATTTAAAGCAGCCACTGTAACATACTCCAAGAAGTAAGAGTGACCACTCTTGGAACTCATGGAAAGAGAGGAAGCTTCAGGAGAGAAACTGAAGTTATCAAGGAAGCAACGAAATGGAAATCTGAAGCCTGAAATCTAGGAGTTCCCAGTCTAGCTCAGCAGGTTAAGAACGCAACTGGTATCCATGAGGATGTGGGTTTGAACCCTGGCCTCGCTCAGTGGATTAAGGATCCAGTGTTGCTGTGAGCAGCAGAGTAGATTGCAGATGCTGCTCAGATTCTGCGTTGCTGTGACTGTGGTGTTAGCCCGGCAGTGGCAGCTCCAATTTGACCCCTAACTTGGGAACTTCCATATGCCACGGGTGTGGCCCTAAAAAAAGAAGAAAAGAAGATTGAAGTCTAAAAAATATTCAGATACATCAAGAGACAGGAAGAAAGGAGGAACAGAAAAAAGAAAAACAAAAGAAACAAGCAGAATCCAATGATAAAGTGGGAGAACTAAGACCAAACATATCATTGATTACATGAAATGTACATGGCCCACACACACTAATTAACAGGAGGCCCAACTAGTGGATTACAAGAAATCCGCTTTAAATATAAAGGTATAGTTAAAACAACAAGTATAGTTAAAACAACATAAAACACCTAAAGGTATAGTGAAAACAACATATAACATGCAAATGAAAAAAGAAAGCTGAAATGGGTACATTCCTATCAGTTAAGATAGAAAGCCGAGTAAGGTAACTCTTGGGAATAAAGAAGACATTGCATAAAGAGAGAAAGTTCTGGGAGTTCCCTTAGTGGCTCAGTGGTTAATGAATCCAACTAAGAACCATGAGGTTGCGGGTTCGATCCCTTCCTTTGCTCAGTGGGTTAAGGATCTGGCGTTGCCGTGAGCTGTGGTGTAGGTTTGCAGACGTGGCTCAGATCCCGCGTTGCTGTGGCTGTGGTGAAGGCCGGCAGCTACAGCTCCTGTTAGACCCCTAGCCTGGGAACCTCCATATGCCGCGGGTGCGGCTCTACATAAGGCAAAAAGACAAAAAAAAAAAAAAGAGAGAGAGAGAAAGGTCTGTTTGTCAAAAAGCCTTGATTATCTTGAATTATGTAGACACCCAACAAAAGAACTTTACATGAAGCCATACTGATAAAACTGAAGGGAGAAATGAGCAAATTCCAATTACAGTTGGGACCTTTCAACTCTCTTGGTGATTGATGGAATTTGTGAATAGAAAATCAGCAACTATGGAAAAGGCAAACAACAGCACAATCAGCTTGAACTAGATGACTTCTATGAAACGCTTCGCTCGACAGCAGCTGAATAGGTATTCTTTTCACGTCTCACGGAAGAGTCAGCAAGAGAGACCGTGTCCTGTGTTGTAAAACACAACTAAATAAGTTGAAATTTTTTAAGATCTCTTTGCGATTGAATCAAACCAGAAATCAGGAAGAGAAATATACCGGGAAAAATCCCCAAACACTTGGAAATTAAATCACACACTTCTAAATAGCTCTTGAGTCAAAGAAGAGGTTTCAAAGGAAATCAGAAAGTATCTGGAATGAAATGAAATTAAAAAAAGATAACTTATCAAAGTTTGCGGAGTGGCTGGAGTCAGAGGAAATTTTTAGCACAAAAGGCCAATAGCAGAAGAGCAGTGTGTGTACTAGACATCAAAAGACCTCTAAAAAGTCCTGCATCTTAATACACGGAACTTTGATTATATTACGTTATATGGCAAAGGAGAATTAAAGTAACGGATAGAATTAGGATTGCTAATTGGCTGACATTTATTTATTTATTTAGTCTTTCTAGGGCCACACCTGCGGCATATGGAGGTTCCCAGGCTAGGGGTCAAATCAGAGATGTAGCTGCCGGCCTTCGCCACAGCCACAGCAACGCAGGATCCGAGCCGCATCTGCAACCTACACCACAGCTCAAGGCAACACCGGATCATTAACCCGCTGAGCAAGGCCAGGGATCGAACCTGTGTCCTCATGGATTCTAGTCGGGTTCATTAACCACCGAGCCACGACGGGAATGCCTGACTTTTTGTTCACAAAGTCTTTTTGATTTTTTTCTTCCAGCTTTGTTGAGACATAATTGACATGGGGCACTACATACGTTTAAGGTGTACAGCATGATGGGTCGACTTACACACATCATAAAGTGATTGCCACGGGAAGTTCAGTGGACATCTGTCATCTCATTCAGATACAGAATTAAATACACAGTGAAAAAATTTTTTCTTTGTCAGGAGAATTCTTAGAATTCACCCTCTTCCCATTTCTGTATAACACATAGGAGTGTTCATTATTTTCGTCATCGTCATTATATGCATAGGACTCACCTTGTAACTGGAAGTATGCACCTTTTGACTGTCTTCCTTCAATTACTCCTCTCCCCACCTCTGCCTCTTGGAACCACAAACCTGATCTTTTCCTATGAGTTTGTTTGTTTGTTTTTGAACCATAACTGACCTACAAAGCTATGCTAGTTCCTGGTAGCTAACGTAGTGATTCAATATTTCTATGCATTTCGAAGTGATCCCCGTGCTAAGTCTAGTTACCGCCTGACACCGTACGAAGATATTTTGTAATTATGGACTATGTTCCCGACACGGCATTTTTCACACCCGTGACTCACGTATTTTGTAATTGCAGGTTTGTACCTCTTCATTTCCCTCACCTACTTCTCTCCCTCCCCCCACCCCTCTGGAACCACCTGAGGGGTGGTTTATTCTCTGATCTGTTTTGCTCTGTTTATTAATTTTTTTCCCCCCAGATTCCATGTATAAGCGAAATCATACATTACATGTCTTTCTCTGACTTATTTAAACTAGTGTAAGACTCTCCAGGTCCATCCATGTTGTCACCAGTGGCAAGATTTCATTCTTTTTTATGGCTGAATAATATTTCCATACACACACACACACACACACACATATGCACACACACACACATATGTATACACACACATATATACACACACACATGTACACACACTCACACTGCATCTTTTTTTTTTGACAGGAGGAGAGAAAGTTTTAATGAGACTATGTAATGTAGAAACAGTGGTTCCAAAAATCACCGCTTCTTTATTCATCTATTTCAGCAATTATGGTGCTTCTATATCTTGGCTGTCATAAAGAAGGTTGCAAGGAACATTGGGGTGCCTGTTTTTTCAAATCAGTGTCTTCATCTTCTTTGGATAAGTACCCAGCCTTGGAATTACTGGATCCTTTGAAAGTTCTGTTTTTAATTTTTCAAGGACTCCCTATACTGTTTCCTGCAGTGGCTAGACCAGTTTACAGACCCACCAGCAATGCACAAAGTTCTCTTTGGTTTCCATATCTTCACCAACACTTGTCATTTGTTGTCTTTTTGATGATAGCCATTCTGACAGGTGTGAAATGACAGCTTGTTGTTGTTTTGATTTGCATTTCCCCGAAGCTAAGTGATGTGGATCATTTTGCGTGGGCCCGGTAGCCATCTGTACAATTTCTTTGGAAGAATGTCAGGTCCTCTGCCCCCTCCCCTTTTTTTTTGCTAACCAGCTGACTTGAAAGTAGAGAGATTATTCTGGAGTGTGTGGGTGGCCCAGTGTAATCGCAAGGGCCCTTATAAGTGGAAGGAGACAAAAACAGAGAGAACCAGAGAAATGGCAGCACGCGGAAGACATGGGCAGACATCACTGGTTCTGCAGATGGAAGAAGAAGCCCCTGAGTCGAAAGATGTGAGTGCCCTGTGGAAGCTGGGAAAGGCTGAATCTGCCCTTAGAGCTTCCAGGAGGAAGGCAAGCCCACCAATATTTTGAGTGTTGTTTTTGGAGGGCGTAGGCTGTGCTTGTGGCATGTGGAAGTTCCTGGGCCAGGGATCAAACCTGAGCCGCAGCAGTGACCTTGGGACTGCTCCAGTGACAATGCTGACTATTTGACCCTCTGCACCACAAGGGAACTCCTCCAACATCTTGATTTTAACCCAATGAGACACATTTTAGGCTTCTGGCTTCTAGAACAGTTAAGAATGCACCTTTGCACCTCTTAAGCCACTACATAGTTGTTTCAGAACCACAGGAAACTAACATTAAGAAAAGAGTGTCAGGAGTTCTTGCTGTGGCTCAGTGGAAACGAACCCGACTAGCATCCATGAGAACGCAGGTTCAATCCCTGGTCGCATTCAGTGGGTTAAGGATCCGGCATTGCTGTGAGCTCTGGTGTAGTTTGCAAATGAGTCTCAGATCCCTCGTTGCTGTGGTGGTGGCAGTGGTGGTGGCGTAGGCCAGCAGATGTACCTCTGTTTTGACCCCTAGCCCGGGAATTTCCATTTGCCACTGATGTGGCATAAAAAAAAAAGAAAGAAAGAGAGAAAGAAAGAAAGGAAGAAAGAAAGGAAAGAATGTCAGGAGTTCCCACTGTGGCACAATGAGATCTGCAGCCCTGGGACTCAGGTTTGATCCCTGACCTGGAACAGTGAGTTAAGGATCTAGTGTTGGCACAGCTGCAGTGTAGGTCGGGACTGAGGCTGGGATCTGATCGCTGGCCCCGGGAACTCCACATGCTGAGGGGCGCCCCCCCACACCAAAAAAAAAAAAAAAAAGACTGTCAAACCGACAACCTCTGCTTTAAAGAAAGAAAATGGCAAATGGAATGCAAATAAGTAGAAACGAAGCAGTAAATAGGAGTGAAGAGCTCAATGAAATTGAAAACAGAAACAACAGAAAATCAATGAAAACAAAACACAGAATTTATAAAAGATCGGTTATGCTGGAATTGAGCTAATGAACCATTTCTGGATTCTTCTTCCTTGTTCATGCCACTTTGAGCTGGAAATCCTATTCCTTGTGGCCGATTACATTTAAATTCCACAAGCTACGAGAGTGAGTGCTTTTTTCCTGGGGTGTGGCTGACCACACACAAGCAGTGTGCACCTGCAATGCGCACACGTAAATGTGCCTTGCATATGCGCCTCTGCATGTGCACATTGCGTGTGCGCTTTGCTTCTGCACATTAGCCTCTGAGAACTGAGTGCTCGCTTTGGGTGTTCACATTAAATGTGCACATTGCACCAGCTCATTGCCTGTGTGCCTTCTGCGTTGCCTGGAAAGTTAGCATTTGCTTTTGTGCGTTGCACGCGTGCACTTGTGTGTACACTTTTCTCGTGTGCATCTGCGTAAACACGCTGCCTGGGAACACTCGGTGCACACACGCGAGGCACACTCTGAGGGGAGTGTGGCATGTTGACGAGAAACGCTCCTCATGCAAAGCGCTCAGGGGTGACTTTCCGGGGTGGAGCTCTGGGCAGCCCTTGCTTCTGATGGACAAAACAGTAGGGATTCTTTTTTTTCTTTTTACGGCTGCACCCGCGGCATACGGAAGTTCCCCAGCCAAGACTGAACTGGGAACAGCCACGACAGTACTGGACCCAAGCTGCATCTGTGACCCACACTGCTTTTCATGTGTAGGCTTATTTCATCCAAGGAGCTTGGATGAAGTAACCCTACATATCTGAAATAAGCCTACAACGTCCACAGCTGTTGATACAATCACACCCCCTAGAACACGCCTCTCTCTTTCTTCCCAAATGCACATGTGTACTTTTTTCTTTTTAGGGTCGTACCTGCAGTTGTCTGAGCCACTGGCAGCCCTTCCTGGGACAGCTGAAAAGTAGCCGATGATGCCAGTAGGTTAGACCAGGGCTCCTCTAAGTGTGGACCCCGGACTGGTCACATCGGTCCCTGGGAACTTCAGGACCTCAGGCTCCACCCTCATCGGCTGGATGGAAACTCCCCTGCGCGGTGGGCTTTAACCAGTCCTAGGCAGTTCCAAGGCAGCTGCAGTCTGAGCATCACCTTAGGGGCGGGGGTTGGGGCTGGGGCCCCTCCTGCTGATCAACAAGCCAAGGTGCAGACGACTGTGATGCGCCAGGGTTTCGGTGCCTGGTCCACCTCTCCTCCCCATCGGGGCCAGCGGGCAGGGCTGGGGGCTGCGGGCAGGTCTGCGGCTGCCCTGCCAGACACTCCAGCTGCAAGAAGACGTGTCTCTCCTCCTCCAGGCCTCAGTCTGCCCACCAAAGTAGACTCAAATTACAGTCTGTGGGGTCTGGGGCAGGTTCCCAAGAGGCCAGCTACAAGCAGAGAGCTTTTCTCTTCTTTCAAAGTTTTTGTCCATCTTCAAGTGTGGGCACATTTCCAGGCCTTAGTCCAAAATGCAGGCTTGTATGTTTGGTGTGTGGGTAACACTTGCCTTGACTTGCCACGCAGCAGTCCCGGGGTGACACTCGGTTGGTGTGCTCTCTCTCCATCGTGTGCTCCTCTCCTGGCACAGGGGTGCCTTTTAGGAGGGGCAGCATCCTCCAGGCCAAGCTGACGTTTCCTCCCGTGGGGACCTTTCTTCTTGCTCGGGGGTATCAGCTCCCGCTGTCCCCACCATGCTGTCAACAACGCACCTGCAAGGATCAGAGTCCTTCTAAAGCTTCATTGGATTCAGTCCTCGTGGCTGGGGGGGTGAGGGTGGGGCTGGAGTCCAGCACCGTGATGGCCAAGTGTAGGGGCCTCTGGCTGACCTTGACCGGTGGTTCTCAGAGGCAGTGCTAAGAGAAGTGGCAGGATCATTGGAGAATGTGCTAGAAAGCCAAATCTTCAATCCCCCTCCTTCTAATGGAGTGAGGAACTCCAGCTGGGCCACTGGGAGATTCTGGTGCTCGCTCAAGTCTGACAACCAGTGGCCGACACCGCCACGTCAACGTCCCCTTTCACCCAGTGTCAAGCCTGCAGACCCACGGTCCCTCCCCCTCCTCCCCGGTGGGCGCAGCCCTGTGGGACCACAGACAGGGCCTCCCCATCACTCAGAAATGGTCCCTCAAAAAGGGCGGCCCCTTCCCGTCCAGGCCTGCCTTTCTGAGATACTGGGAAAGAAGTACAGGCAAGAAATAAGGGGATGGGGTTCAGGAGGAAAAAGCACAGTTCCCGGAGCAATAAAACCCCGGGAGCTGTTGTGGGGAAGTTTCCCAGTCATGGTGGATTAAAGACACGCGTCCAGATGAGCCGTCCTAAGTAGCAAAGAGTGGCTGAGATCGAGGCGGGGCATCGGGATGCTTGGCCACGGTCAGCCTCCGAGAAGACTTCCTAATGCATCTGCCGGTGCTCCCGGAGTTGCAGCGGCCAGCTGGCCGCGCGTGCCTGCCCCCGGCACGCACACGCATGCACGTGAACATGAGCAAGCACACAGACATGTGAGCACACACACACAGATGCAGATACACACATGCACACACAGATACACAGCTGCAGAATGCACGCACACATAGAGACACACACTCACACTCAGATACACGCAGACACCCAAATGCACATGCAGACACACACACACACACACACACACACACACACACACACACATACACACAGGTGGGCAAAGACTGGATCTGGGGCTCCCTTTCTAACCTCCGCTGAACTGCCTCTTATCAAAATGTGTGCTGCTTTTCTTGTCCTTCAGTTCTTGCCCTGCTCTTTGACCACACCGGGGAACTCAAACTGAGATACGCATAAGCACTACAGAAGACGTAAATTCTCTAACGTGCCTGTAGCATGTGTGCAAAACTGAAACGAATCAGCAAATGACTAGCACAGAAAACCTTTGAAGCAATGCAACTCGAACTGACCCCGTACATTTGCTGCCACTCTGGGTGGCTTTGCTGCCACTCTGGGTGGGCGGCAGCGAGGCCGTGGTGCCCTTGCTGACGGCGCTGGTTTATGGATGAGGCGTGGACCCCACCGTGGCTTTGAACTGGAGGGCAGGGGTGGGGGGAAGCGTTTGTACTTGTGCGTGCTCCTCACCGGCGGCATGCTTCAGCCCCCCGTTGGCACTGGGGTGTCCCTGCCATGTCTGCCTCTGTGTCCTGCGGTCAAGGGCAACGATGAGAGAGTGAGGCTTTACGGTACTCACTGGAGTTTCAACCCAAACATGACTCAGGTGGCAAATGACCAGAGCGGCCCCCTTACACCAAATGAGCCAGAATGGGCTTTTTATTGTTTTCTAATCCCATTTTTTTTCTCACTTAAAACAGTGATAATATACACATAACATAAAGCTGACTATCTTGCGTATACTGTTCGGTGGCATTAAACACATTCACGTTACTATGCAGCCATCACCCTGATTCATCTCTGAAATGCTTCTATTTTGCAAAACAAAGTTGTGTCCCCACTAAACACCAACCCTGTTCCCCTCTTCCTCCCAGCCCCTGGCCTTCACCATTCTACCTTCCATCTCTGTAAATTTGACTACCCTGGTCTCTCATATATGTCGAATCATACAGTGTTTGTTCTGTTCCTGGCTTCTTTCTTTTGCATAATGTCCTCAAGTTCATCCACACTGGAGCACGTGTCAGACCTCCTTTCCTTTTGAAAGCTGAAGAGTATTCCATTGCTTGGATATAGCACATTTTTTTAAGGGCCGCACCTGCAGCATATGGAGGTTCCCAGGCTAGGGGCTGAATCGGAGCTGTCGCGGCCGGCCTACGCCACAGCCACGGCCAAAGCAGCCTGGGATTCCAGGTGCCTCTGTGACCTACACCACAGCTCACAGCAACGCCGGATCCTTAACCTACTAAGCGAGGCCAGGGATCGAACCCACATCCTCACGGATACTAGTCGGGTTCGTAACCCACTGAGCCACACCTGGAACTCCCCCTGTGCCTTTGTTTTAAGAGGATGATCATGATGTCTCAGAATCATTTTAGTCCCCTTCCTGCAAGGCGTGTGACTTCCTCGGGCTTACATGTCCTTGTGTTTAAACAGATGTTTGAAATAAACAACAATAACCCGGTTGTAACAGAGACAAAGCAACGTGATCAGAGCTTTTACAGCTCTGTCCTCCCACGGCACTCAGGGTGACAAGGGGCATCTCAGGTCTAAACACGGATTTTGGTAGCTTTGTTCCATTTCACAGTTATTTCCAGTATTTTAATCACAGAAAACAGAGCTGTAAACATGTTCTCATATCCCTGACCCACGTTCTTACTATGAAACGGGTCCTGGCCCCGAGGGACGTGGGGCCTGGCGGTCCGTGGGGACGATGAACCCAGAGCCTCCCCAGCTGTTATTATTATCACCTTAGGGGGCAGGAAGCCCCGCCGGCCTCTAAGGGCGTTTGTCTGCCTGCAAAGGAAGATAAGGGGACTGTCCCTGAATGAGGGGACCCAAGGGGCCAGTCAGAGCCTTGACACCCCAGAACTGCCCTCCCGAGGATGGTGTTTTACAAATGACCGATACCTGATATCTTGTTTCTATGTGAATATACTTGTTTCTTCGACAATTGTTAACTGAACCGCAGCCATGAGCACCCACTGTCTGGTCCTTGCACCTGAAATAAAAGTCATTTCTAGGCCAAATTCTGATAAAGACAGAACTTCCACACTCTCCCCCAACCATGTATTTATTTTTTGTCTTTTTAGAGCCGCACCTGCTGCAGATGGAAGTTCCCAGGCTAAGGGTGGAATTGGAGCTGCAGCTGCCGGCCTACAGCAACGCAGGGTCCAAGCTGCACCTACGACCTTCATCACAGCTTCCTTAACCCACTGAGCAAGGCCACTTGAGTGGCCTTGAATCAGGTTCTTAACCCACTGAGCCACGACGGGAACCACTCCACTGCCCATTTAAAGGTTCTTTCAGGAGTTCCTGTCTTGGCGCAGCGGTTAACAAATCCAACTAGGAACCATGAGGTTGCAGGTTCGATCCCTGGCCTTGCTCAGTGGGTTAAGGATCCGACGTTGCTGTGAGCTGTGGTAGCTGTGGTATATGTCGCAGACGCGGCTCGGATCCCATGTTGCTGTGGCTGTGGCATCGGCTGGTGACTACAGCTCCAATTAGACCTCTAGCCTGGAAACCTCCATATGCCGCGGGTGTGGCCCTAAAAAGCAAAGAAAAAAAAAAAAAATCAGAGCAAGCAGCCTCCCTGCCAGGAGGAAAGTGTCACTGTGGCCCCTCTACCCACCTGCGTCTTCTTAGGTCATAAATGGTCCTCAGTCACTTTCAGCCACAAGAAAAATCGACAGGGATTTTAGAAGTCAAACGTGTGGCCCAAGGTCATTGGACTGGAAACCTGATGGAGCGTCTCCTCTGATCCTGGCCGGGCTGTGTCAGCGCGGACTGGCGCTGGCCTGCTTCTACACCCTCCGCAGCCCACAAGCCTGCGGGAGAGGCCCTGAGTCTCTAGGGCCAGGGTGGCTGGAGAGGAGGATGGGCAGACACAAGGGTGGCGGCCGCCCCCTTGCCAGGTCTTGGGGACCCTTTGCCGTCCTCTCTCCCGGCCTCCTGGAGGTGCTGCCGGCAGATGCAGTTCTGTGCTGTTGGCAGATGCATTTCTATGCTGCCTGGTTTCTGACAGCTCCTAGGGCCCCTGGGGTGCCTCTGACCTGTGGGATCGCAGGCCTCTGTTTCCACCAACACGAAGAATGGGCCGCTCTATTCTCACCCTGTGAAATCCCTTGGTCTGGGGCCCAGAGCCAGGCCACAGTGTCCTGCCTGTAGAGAAAGCTGGCTACATCCTGGCCCCGGGCATTTCAACTGGTTACATCTTGGATGGATGGGATGAATGCTTAGGTGTTAACATCTCATTGCCCGAGGGACAGGTGAATGATACAAAGGAAGGAGATCCAGGGCAGACCATGGCTGGTGCTCTGAGCGCACGGGAACGGAGGAGGCAAAGGACCCTGCAGCTGGCCTTGGAGGTGGGAGGCCCTGGATGTGAGGCTGTGCAGGGGGGAAGTGGCAGAGGGAGCCATCGGGGTGCACAGAGGCCAGGCCCTGGAGCTGCAGGAGGTGAACAGGTGGTGCACACCGCAGGGGCACTGGGAGAGAGGTCCGCCTCTTGTGCATCGGTTCTGAGCCACCCCCACCCCACCCGCCCGCCCCACACCCCATTTCCTAGTGGAATGGGCACAACTTCCTATCCTTTCAAAATTCCAGATTTTTCTAAGTTTCTTGGAGTAAAGAGATTACATAAACATAACATGCTCTGCTTTTATTATGAGTCAAATAGGGTGGACGCCCCAAGGCACATTGAATCCAACTTCTACAATTTTTTTTTTTTTTTTTTTGCTTTTTAGGGCCACACCTGTGGCATATGGAAATTCCCAGGCTAGCGGTCCAATCAGAGCTGCAGCCACCAGCCTACACCACAGTCACAGCGACCTGGGATCTGAGCTGTGTCTGCAACCTACACCACAGCTCACGGCAACGCTGGATCCTGGACCCACTGAGCGAGGCCAGGGCTGAAACCCTGCATCCTTATGGATGCTAGTTGGGTTCTTAACCCCCTGAGGCACAACGGAAACTCCCTGACTTCCACGATTTTAGTAAAGTGAGTCTTTGGGGCAAACAAATGAAAACCTTTACCCCTGTTCTCCCGCTCCCCCTTACTTTTCATGTAATTTTTTTTTTCTTCTTTTTAGAAATGTAGGAAAGGGCTTTGAAGTGTCCCAGAGCCTTGAGGTGGGAAGGGGCGGAATTCCTCCCTCTGGGTGCAGCAGGCTTCTCAGAGTCTAGCAGGTGGATCTGGGCACAGGAAGCACTAGCAACAAATGTAGCCGAGTCCTGCGCTTTGATGTGCCAAGATTAAACATCGTGTCAAGTGAGCCTCCAGGGGAGCCTGGCTGAAATGTGATGATGTAGCAGCTTCATAGCTCAGGGCCAAAGCCTTATAAAGATAAAAATCAGATTATTAATGACAGTTTCCAGTTTCAAAAAAAAAATAAAGTCTTCAGATGCGTTTGATCAGCAGGTTCAGGGCTGACGCCCCTGCTTGCAAACACATGCAGCCCACATGCTCTGAGAACGGAAAGGCTCAGTTTGCAAAGCACGTGCGCTGGGAGTCAACGGGCCCTGAGAGCCCGGGTCCCCAGGGTGTCATCATGAGGCTCTGCGTGAAGTCAGTGCCGGCAGCAAGCGCCCGCCCCTCCGGGCTTGTTGCCTCTGAGGGTGCCCTGCATGTGGTTTTCAGCTGGAGGAGAAGCCCCGCGCGGAGATATGAGTGCAGCTGCAGCCTCTGCCTAGAGGCTGCGGGGGGCGGCGACTCTCTCACGTGGGAAAGGGACACGGGTTTCCGCAGATCCCCTTGCAGTTGAAGGGGAAGTCTTGGAAAAGGATGCAAGTGCTTTAGGAAGCTCCTCTCTGACGAATGGGGCCTGAGATCTGAGGAGCCCCAGGGAAGCTCCGTTGGCCGCCCGAGACCTGGAGACCCTGTCCGAGATGCATTAAGAGGACATGTCCTGGGAGTTCCTGTTGTGGCTCAGCGGTAATGGACCCGACTAGTATCCACGAGGATGCAGCTTTGATTCCCGGCCTTGCTCCGTGGGTTAAGAATCCGGCATTGTCGTGAGCTGTGGTGTAGGTCGCAGATGCAGCTCGGATCCTGTGTTGCTGTGGCTGTGGTGCAGGCAGGCAGCTGCAGCTCCGATCTGACCGCTAGTCTGGAAACTTCCACATGCCAGGGGCGCAGCCCTAAAAAAAGACCAAAAAAAAAAAAAAACCAGAAAAACAAGAAGACGTGTTCCTTTCTCCAACCAAGATGGATTTAGCTGGAAGATATACTGGGCACGTAGGGGAAATGTCACTGGAACCGGGAGGGCTGAAGAGCAGGTTCTAGACTGGATGAGGTTCCAGCTGGGTGTGTGAGTGTGGACTCTATCCTCAGCTGTAAGTGCAGAGGGTCAGTCCTTGGGGTGACCCTAGTCCTCTGCCGCCCTGATCCCGACCATCAGTCACCCACACCTCAGTGTGAAGCCGTTCTAAGGACGAGGGGGCGAGACTCAGTGCAGACACTCAGATTAAGGAAAGTGACAGAAAAGACAGTTTTCTGGATGAAGGATCTGCCTGGACCGGAGGCTTTTGGCAAAACCCGGGTCAGGCGGAAGGAAGAGGTTAGCAGCCAGGCACAGGATGGGCTGGGAGGGCAAGCACAGGTGTGTGAGGCGGGGGAGGTGGCTCCAGGTGCCAGGGTCATCACCATCCTCTGTGGGGAGTGTACTCATGGGAGACTCCCCGGAGTCTCAGGGGACACGCGGCCCCGGTCGCCTCAGTCTGGGGGGAGTCAGCCGAGGCTCACGAGGATTCCTGTATTCTGAAACAGGATTCGAACCCGAGGCTCTTGAGTCTAAGCCAGGTCTCATGGCCACGAAGCATTTCATTTACCACTTGGATTAATCCAGCTGCAAAGCCCGCCCCTAGTGCCGGCCCTTGGCTGCCTTTTCCACCCTCGGCAGTCTGCAAAGGCGGCTTGGCCCAATGAAGGATTTGCGAGGCTCCAGAACAATCCGTTCACTCAGATGAGGGGGTGCAGGCCCATCAAGGCTGCCTACTGATGTGTCAGGGCCCAGGGTGCCGGTGGCTCGATGCCTCCAGGACAGATGACAGTGATAAGGATGGAGGAGGCACAGGTAGTTACAGAAGTCCCAATAAAGGACCATAGATAGAGAGGGAAACTTAGGCGACGTTGGGAGATCACTGGAAGTTAGTAACTGCTCGAGAAAGCCAGCAGCACAAGGCAGCCTTGCTTGACTAGTGGAGGCATGAGAATTGCCTCAAGTCATTGGTGGGGGATGGGATGAGGCTGCGTTCAGGTTCAGACCAAGGGCAGGAGTTTGAGGACCGCCCTTCTGCTGATTTGAATACACACCTTATCAAATACCAAGGAGGAGCTGCTACCCCCAGAAAGGAAGAGGCGGGCTTTTCCAATCCCCACTCCCCTTGGAGGATAAAACTGTAGCCCACCGGGTCCTCGGGGCAGAGCTTCCGTGCCTGCCCGCTTGTATCTCTCACAAGCGTCCTATCCTAATAAATCTATGTCTTGCCTATCGCTTTGGCTCTCGCTGAATTCCTTCTGCGCGGAGGCGTGAAGAACCTGAACCTCAGCGAGTCCAGACACAGGGTGAGTGCTTTTAATTTAAAACCGTAGGTTCAAGCCCCAATCTGAGTTTAGACTGGGTTCGAGTCCCGGCACGTGGGTTCAAGTCCCAATCTGGATTCTGGCTGGGTTCAGGCCGTTAGTGCTGTCAGTTTCAATAGGATACAGCATGGCATCAGTGGGCCAGACTTAGAGGTCACCTCTCAGGGTTCAAGCAGGTCTTCACTCCTCTGTCTGCTGGGTAGCAATGAGGAGCAGGGCTGGGGCTGGGTGGCGGGGGCGGGGCGCTGCATACTTCCTCTGGAGTTACTGAATGGTTCAGGCTGTTGCACAATGGCCAAGTCCCGTCCCAGGATGCCCTCAGATGGTGGCCACTCTCGCCTACTGGTCTGTCTTATGGCCGTTTGTACCTGTCTCATCCAGCTTTGTCTTTGGTGAGGCAGAATAAGGCTGGACGTCCCCATGCTCACAGGTCACAGGGGCACAGGTCCAGCTGTTACGTGCTGGCCCTCGAGGACGTGGGAGGGCACGTGGGGAGCAGAGAGCCACTTGCTAGTCTGTCTGGTCTGTCTTGTGGCAGTTTGGCAGCCTTACCACTCCATGCCCATGATCTCTGAGAAGGTGGCCACGTTGCAAGTCAGGTGCATGATCTCTGTCATCAGGGAGCTGGATGCGACCCACGGGCCATTGAAAGTGGGTTCCCAGACTTTTATTTTGGCTTCGGAGTAAATGTTCATGATGTTTTTCATCTGCCATCTGATAGATGAAGCCGTTGTCGTTACTGCTTCCCAGGGCCAGGCAGGTTTGGGTCCAGCCAAGTTTGGGTCATTTCAACAGGTCTGGAGCAGGATCCCCTGCTCTGGGCTGGAAAGCAGAGCACAGAAATATGGATGTTGGATTAAAGGCTTCCTGGGCACCAGGGCAAAGCGCTAGCACCCTGTGGAATCGTTCTCAGAGTGGGGGTAGCGCCTTCAGTATGATTCTGATGATGATGGGTGATATGACAATGGGCGATGGGTGATGGGCACACCCACACAGGGTCCTCCATGGAGGTGGGACAGAAGCAGGCTGGCTGTCCCCACGCCCACGGGTCACAGGGGGACAGGTTGAGCTGTTATGTGCTGGCCCTTGAGGATGTGGGAGAGCACGTGGGGAATGGAGAGCCACTTGCCAGGCAACCGTGACTCATCTGGAGAAGAGAAGGGTTGGGGCTTGGGGGGTGGGCGGTATCGGGCATCTTCTTCCTCTGGGTTGGAACCTAAGTGGTGAGAGTCCAGCCTGCTACTCGCTAATAGCTGTTCTCACCCCTGTGAAATCACTGTGCAGGTGAGAAGGGCGGACCCAGTGTCCCCTGGGGAATCCTGGTGTCAGGCGGGCTTGAGAATCTCAGCTCCACAAACTCGATATTCTAAGTTATGAAGAAATCCATATTGACCCACTTTTGCTGGTCATTGTCACACCACAGCCCATCACTTGCCCTCTGACCCTACAGCCCTCAAGGACTTCGAGCGGCCCTTGAACCCTGAGCCTTGAGAAGTGCGGTTCTTTTCAGACACCTGGGCTCCCTGAGCTGCGGGCTGTGGCTCCCGCACCAGGGCTTTGCTCAGCCCCTTGCCCTGCTTTCTTGGAAAGTGTTACCATTTCTGGCTGGTGATGGGATCGCAAATTCCCACTTAGACAGATGGACACGGTAGTTTCTACTTTAAAATCTGGCTCTATTACTGCATCCAGTGTGTGATGCTGATTCTAGGAAGATAACTTCAGGTACCTCTTTCCAAAGATGAGTCAAGAATGCTTCCAAACTCTGATGCTTATTTATCTAGAACCCCTACCCCTGCACACACACCCACACACGCCAGGCATGGAGATCCATGACCAGCGGTTTTGCAAGATCTGAACTGTTCCCCCCATGATGCATTCACCAGATGTCTCAGGGGGTGGTGGGGGGAAGTCACAGATGAGACCCTGGACCCCCTCAGAACAGAGGGAAGCGGAAGTGCCTGACCTTCTGCTCCACCCATTCCAACTTTTCATGTTTGATCTGTGGCCAAGTCTCCTCGTGTGTCCAAAAATGGCTGAAAGCTTACAATCGGGTTGTCACAATATCATCTTTAGATGTGGTCCACACTGTGGGGACAGGTAAGCGGGACCGCAGTCCAGAGCTTCTTCATCCGTGCTGCCACTAGAGTCCTGGTTGAAGCTTACGAGCCAAGATTTGACCTCACCTCCTGCCCCACACCCTAGGGTCACTGACTAGGACACCGTTTCTCCTATGAGAAAATTATGCTTGTAGGTTTCCTTCAGTAGCTTCATCTTAAACAGAGGGCTTCCTAGATGCAGGTCTAATGGACTCAGATGGTCTAAAAATGTGTCTAAGGGCACAAAACTCTACATTCCTTGGCTGTAAAGTTCTCCCCGCCAGCCCAGCCACCCACAGGACATCCTAAAACCAGCAGGTGCTTCGAGGTTGGCCGTGCACAGAACCCTCTACACACATTCTGCCCCGGGCTGGGCTTCTTTTCCTTCTCTAACATGACCTTGGTGGGTTAGTGGCAGGATCATTATCGATCACCAAGTCCCCTTTGCTCCCAAACTGATGTAACACACCTGCCTCCAACTGCAAGGGGTCGGGTACACCATCACTTAATAGCCATGGCTCTCATTTCAGTCTTAAAAATTTTTTCTTTGACATCTCATGGTATTAAATACCAGCCATGGAACATCTGACCAAGGGTAGACTATCTCACAAAGTAAAAAAATAACATCCTACGTCTTTCAAAGGAGTAGCATTTGCTCTGTCAACCCATGTTCCCAGCCAAATATGGAGAGATGTGCTTTGCCCACGCTAGTCTGGGCTTGTGAATAATGTCCTTCCCACAATGAGCCTTGGTAAGACCATGTTCTTCTATCAGATCGTAGGCCGGTTTCACACCTGCACAGGCCATTCACGTGCAAGACGGCCAAAGCGCTTGGCAAGCACCCTCTTCACTGTGGTCTGAGCGGGAACTCAGGACGGGCTTCCCAGGTGAAGGATAATGACAAGAGTGGCAGTCTCCAGCCTGGGGACTCTGGGCCTGGGGGTGGAGGAAATCAGCGGGACCAGAGCAGAAATCCGGGGCCGCCTGGGCTTCCTAAGGGTAACCTCACTTTCTGCCTGGGCTCCCTGGGGCATCGTGAGGCAGCCAGACTCAGAGAACCAGCTTGACACTGGGTGGGAATCGGATTAACAACCAGGCTTGGAGTTCCCGTCATGGCACAGTGGTTAACGAATCCGACTAGGAACCATGAGGTTGCGGGTTCGATCTCTGGCCTTGCTCAGTGGGTTAAGGATCCAGCGTTGCCGTGAGCTGTGGTGTAGGTCGCAGACGTGGCTCGGATCCCGCGTTGCTGTGGCTGTGGCGAAGGCCGGCGGCTACAGCTCCTGTTAGACCTCTAGCCTGGGAACCTCCATATGCCGCGGGTGCGGCTCTACATAAAGGCAAAAAGACCAAAAAAAAAAAAAAAAAAACCCACAACCGGGCTTGAGTGCAGAGCGTTGCGTGCAAAGCCTGGGTGGCTACTGGGCACCTCTCCACGGGGCCATGCCAGGCTTCCTTCCAAAAGCTCTTTAGAGAGCCTGCCTCTTTTTGCAAAGCACAGAGCTAGATTATGTGCCATTTTCAATCTGTCGACGATGCGACTGCAAAGGGCCCGTGACTCTGAGAGGGTGTGCTTGCGAAACCAAAGGAGTCGCCCGGACTGCAGCACTGGGGACGGCGTCGCACTGAACTTCGGAAGCGGGGGCTGCGCGGGAGCAGACGGCGGCGGGGTGCTGTTTTCAATTCTCAGCCTGGCTCTGCCTCCGCACGCGGGCGGTGCGATCCTGTCCCAGGAGGAGCCGAAGGTCAGCTTTGATGTTGGCTTTTCATGAATGGAGGTAAAATCAAATACAGACTGTTGAAATATTAGCAACCGTGGGGTTCCGGGGTTTTGGAAGAGATGATGCGGGAGAGCCCTGGACCAGGCTATCTTTCTTTTAAGCTATTTAACATCTCCTCTCTCTCTCTTTCTTCCGGCTTCTCCATCAGACACCTGGTCAGGCATCTCTGCTCTGGGGCAGGCGGTGCCGTGCCAGTTGAGTGAGTAACTTGCAATAGCCAGGTCATGGAAACAACCTAAATGCCCATCGACAGAGGAGTGGATAGGGAAGATATGGTACATACACACAATGGAATGTTACTCAGCCTTTAAAAGGAACGAATTACCAATATTTCTAGCAACATGGATGGACCTAGAAATTATCCTGAGGAGTGGAACCAGTCAGACAGTTAGACAGCAACACCCAATGCTACCGCTTACATGCGGAAACTAAAAAGACACAATGAATTTCTTTGCAGAACAGACAATAACTCACAGACTTTGGAAAACCTTGATTTTTCAAATAAGACAATCTGGGGGGTGGGGGATGTACTGTGGGTTTGGGACACAAAATCTATAAAATTGACTTGTGATGATTTATGTACACCTATAATTGAAATAAAATTCATTAAGTTAAAAAGAAAAAAAAAAAGAACCGAGTGAGTAACTGAGATCCCACTGGCTCAAGCCCCTCACTCTGCTACTGCTCTCTTTCCTTTCCCCTGGGGTTCTGAGGAAGAGGATGCTGGGTACCTGCAGGATGCTCGATGGCTGCAAGTCTTGCCTGTTTACCACAGCGCCCTAACACACCAGCCCCGCCCTCTCGGGCTGAAAACACTGGACAAGCTTCTGCCTGCGTTGACTCTCACTGTTTTCTCCTCCTGCTTGCTTCTTCTTGGGGAGTGTGGCTCAGTGGCCATACTGAACTGGGCAGAGACCTTGGCGCTGGCCGAGCAGCAAAGGAGGCCTTCCCAGGACTGGCATGGGACTCGGTTTCCCAAGGGTTGCATCAGAGTCTGAGGGCACAAGGTAAGCCTGAGAGGCTGCAAGGGGCCAAGGCCTCCGGAAAGGGTCATGCCTTCTGTGTTAATATTCTTTTAAACTCATTCCCAGTTTGCATCAGAAAAAAGGCCCTGCCCCTCAGGGCTGGTCAGTGAACCTGCAGAGTGTCACTGACCTGCCCGGAAAGTTGTGACCTCCGAGGGCGGTCACAAAGACTCCCAGGTCTCAGGGCACGACTGGGTCCTAAGAAGGGTGAACTCAGAGGCACAGAGTGGGTGGTGGCTTAGAAATTCCTGCCCCTTTCCCCAAAGAAATGGAATCACCCTCGCGCTCGTTAGTTTATGAAAATACCTAGCCCGTACAAAAAACAAACTACCCCATATCTCGGGGCAGCTCTCACCTTTGGAGACAGACTGCATTCTGCCTACGGAAGGAAAATTTTCTCTCTCTCTCAATAAACACACTTTCACTTTGCTGGGGCTCGCTCTTGAATTCTTTCCTGCATGAAGCCAAGGACCCTCCCTTGGCAGCCCACCCCCGGAACTCGCCCTGGACCTGGGACACCGCCATGCTCTCTGGCCCCCTTTTTCTTTGCAAAAGGAAGAGGAAGAAGGTGATTTCCTCGCCTTCCCTGCTTTTCTTTTGACTATAAAAATGTAGCGCGCTTTGTTCTTGGGGCAGTGCTCCCTTGCCTGCCCACCCGTATCCATCCAAAGCTCCCCGTGCTGATAAATCCACTTCTTACCTCTCATTTTGTCCTTCAGTGAACTCTTTCTGCGACGAGACCTAAAGAAACTGAGATGAGTCTTGCAGTTTCACAGTGAGCTGAGAGGACCTGGAATATCCTCCTTATTTTTGGAGAGACGTGAAGGACCAAGAAGAGAATATCCAAGGATGTCCCAGCCTTGCCACACACCTCGTGCCCTCTGGGGTTCTAAGATGGGATTTTTTTTTCCTTTTATCAGTGTTTTATTTTTAAAAATAGGGGAATCCACTTTTTTTTGACATCATCGCACTTCAGCAATTACACAAAACACAAGTGCATGCATCTACCATTAGGCACCGCATGAGAATCCTTTGGGATATGTTATTTCAATGAAGAGGGGCTTCTGCAAGTCCCTGGACCTCCACTGAAAATACATCTAGGCTCAGGACAACCCCTTCTGGCACATTTTAGATCTGCTTTGTGTAACAAGGTTTGAGAGAGAGGGGTTTTTGCATAATTTTTCATGAAAAAGATGATGCAGGGCTGCAGTCTGCAGTGGTTTGCAATTAGAATCAGATGAGTATCAGCCTCTGGAAGAAGGTTTCTGGAGAGAAGTCCTAAGAAGGAAGTGTACATATTTTGAGTGTCACTTTTTCCAGAAAGTGTCCCAGCTGTTGGGAGCCGCTGCCATTTCCCCACCAGCCTCAGCTCAAGTTCCACTGTGTTTGGCCTCCCAGGGCATGCGGAGATTTTTCTAGGCTGGGTTGGCCTCACTGATACCCGCGAATGATGGGCGCCCTGGTAGCAGAGCCGGCTGGGATGCAAAGGTTTGATGGAGCATTTATGAAGCAATAGCTCATATCTGGTTGATGGCAACAGACTTGAGTCTTTGGCCCTTCCTTCCTTTCTTCCTTCCTTCCTTCTCTCTCTCTTTCTTTCTTTTTCTCTCTCTCTCTGTCTCTGTCTCTCTCTCTCTCTCTCTTTCTTTCCCTCCCTCCCTTCCTTCTCTCTCCTTCCTTCTTTCCTTCCTTCCTTCCTTCCTTCCTTCCTTCCTTCCTTCCTTCCTTCCTTCTTTCCTTCCTTCCCTCCCTCCCTCCCTCCCTCCTTCCTTCCTTCCTTCCTTCCTTCCTTCTTTTTCTTCCCTTTTGCTTTTTAGAGCCACACCCATGGCACAGGGAGGTTCCCAGGCTAGGGGTCCAATTATCTGCTGGACTACACCACAGCCACGGCAACTCAGGATCCAGGCTGCGTCTGCAACCTATGCCACAGCTCATGGCAACACTAGATCCTTAACCCACTGAACAAGGCCAGGGATCGAACCCACAACCTCATGGTTCCTAGTTGGATTCGTTTCTGCTGCACCATGACAGGAACTTCTCTTCGAGGACTACCTTGTTTTTTTTTTCCATTTCTTTCTTTTGTTTTTTCTTCTTCTTCTCCTTCTTCTTTTTTGGTTTCTAGGGCTGCACCTGCAACATATGGAGGTTCCTGGGCTAGGGGTCGAAATGGTGCTACAGCTGCAGGCCTACAGCACAGCCACAGCCATGCCAGATCCGAGCCGTGTCTGCAAACTACACCACAACTTACAGCAACGTTGGATCCTTAACCCCCTGAGTGAGGCCAGGGATCGAACCCGCGTCTTCATGGATCCTAGTCGGGTTTGTTAACCGCTGAGC
Organism: Catagonus wagneri; assembly: GCA_004024745.2. NCBI lineage: Eukaryota > Metazoa > Chordata > Mammalia > Artiodactyla > Tayassuidae > Catagonus > Catagonus wagneri. Next base: position 1,466,941 of record PVHT020002421.1, read on the forward strand.
GACAAAGGGAACTCCGCATCTTTTCTTTCAGGTCACGTCAAAGATTTGTTATCAAACGTGTTGGACTTCAAGTCTCCTTCGGGAAGATTGGACTCAAAGCCTCTGGCCAAGACAAGAATTACCAGACCCTTATTGTCACCCCACCCTTCTCACCGTAGTGCCACCTCCCCTACCTGAGTAACCTGGGCTACTCCTTTTTGCTCCCTACTAGGAAAGGGGTGTGGCCCACTCCTGACCCCGCCCCTATGGGGGCCTTATAAGCCCCGAACCAACCAGTGAGTGTATCAGAAGACCCCTCCTTCTCCAGCCAATCAGCAGGTCAGCACTGTATCAGAGACCGCTCTTCTCCCTGGGCTATAAAAACAGACAAGACCTTGGACGTCCTCTCTCCCTGATTGTCAGGAAGTCAGCCCGCTGTGTTAACAGCATCTCTCACTTCAATAAACTTGCCTTTCCTTCACCTTGCTTGAAATCTGGAAAATTCTTCTTCCTGACCCGCGTGCACAGACCACGACAAAATGCAAGTTCACGTGCCTGACACACAGTGAGGCCAAGAAAACGGAGATGGAGTTTGGAGCTCTAGAAGGTTTATGGGAAGGCTGAGCAAGAAGGACGGGTGGTTCCTGCTCAAAAACTCGGAACTTCCCTCTGGTTTTTAGGGAGAAGTTTTGAATAGACAAAATCTGGGGTGAGGGCTGCAGGTGCGTGACTCTCTTCTGCTTGGTTGGTGGTGATGTAAGAGGACAGCTTTCTGGGAATCTGGGCTCAGCCCCAGGCTGCCTGCCGGCCTCCCCTTGGGGGTGGGGTGGGGCTTAGTTCCAGCAGAAGAACTGGTATTGTTATGAATATTCCTTGAGGAGGAACCAGGACCCTGCCCCAAGGCTGCACTATTGTTTCTGGACTGCTCCTCCCCCATTTCTGCATATCCTCCCTTCTCTGGTTAACGACTGTGTAAATCTGCCCTTTGGAACCCAGAGAAGCTCAAGGAGGCTGAATGAAGCCTATTTCCTACAAATAGGAAATAGTGGACAGGAAAAGGATTTGTATCCAAGAGGATCCCACAGGGATTGGTTTTGGATTCATGGAACAAAATAAGCTAAAAAGATGTTTCTATAGGACATGTTAAGTATCAAAAAATAAAAGTGGGTAGTTCCTGCTATGGCGTAGTTCCTGCTGCGGCGTAACGGGATCAGCAGCGTCTCTGGAGCCCTGGGATGCAGGTTCAATCCCAGGCCCGGCACAGTAGGTTAAAGGATCCAGCATTGGCACACCTGCGATGTAGGTTGCAAGTGTGGCTCAGCTCCGATCCCTGGTCTGGAAATTCCATATGCTGCAGGGTGGCCGAAAAAGAAATGAAAAACAAAAAAACAACAAATAAATAAAACTGGCATAAATATCCAGCACAATGAATACTGAGAGAACTCAGGCAGCATCCTCTTTGCTGTGCAGGTGATGAGATGCGGGGGTCCCGTGGCGGGCTGCTTGGTGCTCTTAGAAGGAAGTGCTGAGGGAGCTGACAATCAGATCCTCAGTTTTGTCGAGTCAGGTCCTTAGTTGTTTTGTTAACGTTCTGGAGCTCTGCTCCTTCGTCAGATGGAGATGTTTAACCGTGACATATGGCAGGACCCCAGTTAATTGAGGAGGAATTAATCAATACCTTTGGTACTGGAAAGATGATACCGGAATCCGGGTTCTTGCTCACGGTGGTCGGAGAATGAACTCCGCGAACATGCAGGCAGCAAGCAAGCAAAGTCTTTATTACAGGAAAGCAAAAAGCTCCCGGGGCTGCCAGGAGGGGGGAGAAGAGCCCTCTTCTCTATTGTCTATAGGGGTTTTTATCCCTTAAAGATGGGGGGTACCAACGTGGGGTCCAGAAAGATGTGGTTTCCTCCCACTGGCCTTGTTCAGTTACCGCTATCAGTCCTTGTCCGATAGGCCTTAGGGGTGGAAATGTCCCATAAGTTTGATGGCTTCTTTGTCCTTCTCTTCCCTTGGACCAGGGCACCCTTCCTCTCCTTCCTTTTTTATCAGTTGAGGAGCGGGTTAGAGATTATGGTCTGTTTGGGGGAAGGCACATTTTCTACAGTAAACAAGGCCTGTGGGGAATTACTGTCTGGAGCCCTTAAACCATAAAAGTTAATGAAAGGCCATATCAAAGAATGCATTAAAGCCCAGGGCTCCTACACTGACCACCTGAGTTAATATTCTGTCTCACCTTCACAAATGAAGACGTGAAAATGGCTCCTAAGTCAAACCTTATGTCAAATCTTAGAGGTGAACACCAAACTTTTACTTTCTTTTATCTTTTGGCGATGACCACGTGACAACTTTGCCCTTACTTTTAGATAGAAATCTTAACAGGGTTCCAAAATGACTAGAAGTTTTGTCAGAATAAAAAATATGAGATCCTGTTATGTGCAGGGTAAAACCAGCGGCAATTTTTTTTTTCTTTTTGCCTTATCTAGGGCCGCACCCGTGGCATATGGAGGTTCCCAGGCTAGGGGTCTAACAGGAGCTGTAGCCGCCGGCCTTCGCCACAGCCACAGCCACAGCCACGCGGGATCCAAGCCGCGTCTGCAACCTACACCACAGCTCACGGCAACGCCGGATCCTCAACCCACTGAGCGAGGCCAGGGATCGAACCCGCAACCTCATGGTTCCTAGTCAGATTCATTAATCACTGAGCCACGACAGGAGCTCCAAACCGGCGGCAATTTTTTTGAGAGTCACTCACGGGCATTACCGATGCGGAAGGTGGTAACCTCCCTGGGAACGAGGTCAGTCAAGGCATGAGGAAGTGTGTCTCTCCTCTTCCAGACGGTGCTAGAGACGGAAGCCCAAGCAGAAAGTTTGCATGAAGGCTGTGGATCTCCTGAGGAATATGCTTGTTCCCATGGCAGGTGAGAGAGATCTGGAAATTCACACAGAGGAGAAAAGCAGTGGAAAAAGTTGGGAGAGTGGGTGGGACACAGACGACCAGAGGAAGTCTTTCAGGAAAGAGGGCGGCGGAGGGGGGGTGGTTAAGTGACAGCTCTATGAGTGATTGAGGTCACAGCTGGTCAGGGGACCTGGAAGGGACTAAGCCGGGGTTCGGGGGACCGTGAAGGCCTTGGAGACATGGGTGACCTTACAGACAGAGGTGTCAGGATTGCTGGAACAGCCTCAAAGGAGAGATGGGGGAACAACCAGATCAGGCTCTTTCTCTGGGGTCATGGGAGAGAGGAAGGTAGGAGAATGGGTTTGACTTTACAGTCTCTGAGTTTGAGACCTGAATGGTAGATTTGATTGGCAGTTGCCCCTGGTTCCTGGGAAACGTCATTTAAATCCTTTGAACGTTCATAGTGGTGCGAGCATCTCCCCTCCCCTCCCCTCTCCTCTCCTTTCCTTTTCTTTCTTTTCTTTGGCAGGGCCTTACGTGCTGCATATGGAAGTTTCCAGGCTAGGGGTCTAATCGGAGCTGTGGTTGCGGTCTACACCACAGCCAGGGCATCACCGGATCTGAGCCACATCAGCCCACGCTGCAAGCTCATGGCAATGCCAGATCCTCAACGCACTGAGCAAGGCCAAGGATCGAACCCGTATCCTCATGGATACTAGTTGGGTTCTTAACCTGCTGAGCCACAACAGGAACTCCAGTGGTGTCTTTCTTATTTGAGGCGGGCTTTGGACTGCACCTGGGATTACACGAATGAGACGGTCATGTCTGAAAGCCCAGCCACAGCATTAGAGCACTGGGGGTTTTGAGCCCCAGGCTAGCTGCCCACCCTCTGGTCCAATCACAGGGCCATCTGATCAGTCATGTCCACCAGCCGAGGCTCCAGTAAAAACCGCTCACCTGAAGCTTGGTCCTACTTCCATGTGCCGGGAGGGGGCGGGTCCTGAGAACTCGGAAGCTTCCTGCCTGGGAGCCCCTTCAACAGGCCCCGTCTAGCCCTCCCTTTGGCCGGTCTCGATTCACATCCTTTGGAACAAAACTGTCATCCTGAGTATACTGAATGCTGAACGCTGCGAGTTGTTCTAGTGAATTATCAAAACTGATGGGGTCCTGAAGTTCCCGTCGTGGCTCAGTGGTTAATGAATCCAACTAAGAACCATGAGGTTGCGGGTTTGATCCCTGCCCTTGCTCAGTGGGTTAAGGATCCGGCGTTGCCATGAGCTGTGGTGTAGGTTGCAGACGCGGCTCAGATCCCACGTTGCTGTGGCTGTGGCGAAGGCCGGCGGCTACAGCTCCTGTTAGACCCCTAGCCTGGGAACCTCCATATGCCGCGGGTGTGGCTCTACATAAAAAAGGCAAAAAGACAAAAAAAAAAAAAACAAAAACTGATGGGATCCTGGGCTCTCCTGAATTTGTAGCCGGCTGGTTAGAACTGCGGGGGCCACGGGGATGCCCGAGTTTTCGACTGTGTTGATGGCAGTGAGTGCTGTTGTGTGTCAAGTCTGCCTGCAGCCCGGGGGGCTGGTATGTCACTGCAGACCCTTTAGCATCAAAGTGGTGGTGTTTTCCAACATCATATGCTATCACTTACATGAGGAATCTAAAAAAGGGACATGATGAACTCCTTTGCAGAACAGATTCTGACTCAGGCTTTGAAAAACTCATGGTTTCCAGAGGAGGCAGTTTGCGGATGGGGGGATGGACTGGGGGTTGGGGATGGAAATGCTATAAAATTGGGTTGTGTCGACCCTTGTACAATGACAGACGTAATGAAATTCACTGAGTTAAAAAAATAAATAAATTACCAAGAAACTAAAACCACAACCAAAGTGGTGGTGTTTCTAACCCGATCACGCTTGCCGTCCAATCAGATCATACAGGACAGGAAATCTGAGTGGGGAGTCCCAGCCTCTTCAGGTCAAGCCATCACAGCCAAAAGCTGCTTCTTACACTGCCCTTCGTTGGGTTAAGTCTAGAGCTTAAATTGCTAAAGATAATAAATATTTACGCCGAGAGAAAACACACTGCTGATAGTGACCTACATGTCGTTTATGAGCCTTGGATTCTGAGATCAGGGCTGTGGGGCATTTGGCACATGGGGGCTTGACCACCCCCAGTGGATTTTACTAGCTTCTCCTCAAAGCACCCTTTGCCCATCTTTACTCCTGCGTTAGAATCCTTGGCACACCTTCCACGCTCCTTCCTTCTCTCTCGGACCACTCCTGCAGCGGGTGGAAGGCGGGTTACCTTAGCAACCCTGCCCCAAACAGTGACCTGCCTGCAAGAGGGCGAGGTTTTGCCAAGAATGCCCTTTGCCAAGTCAAGAAGAAGTCCCACTGCAAAGACCCGGGCACCATTCACCACCACTAGCGCGGGCTGCTGGGACCCCTCAAGCGTCTTAGTGCCCTGTCTCTGGGAGTTCAGGGAACCTGAGGCAGGTGGAGCCTGGGTTTGGTCTTGTGCCCTGGAATGACTTTTCTCCGAAACCTGCGTTGCTCGGTCACTTCCTGACAGGCGAACCATGGGGAGTTTTTTTCTGGCTCTGGGTCACTGTTTCCTTTAAAGAACAGAGGCTTTCAAGGGATGGGGGATTAAGAGGCACAAATTGCTACGTACAAAATAAATAACCTACAGGATATATTGCACAACTCAGGGAATGCAGCCAATAATTTATAACCACTCTAAATGGAGCTTAAGCTTCAAAAATTGTGAATCACCCTATTGCACACCTGAAACTTACATCCTTTTTTTTTTTTTTTTTTTTGCTTTTTAGGGCCGTACCCATGGCATATATAAGCTCCCGGGCTAGGGGCTGAATCGGAGCTACAGCTGCCAGCCTACACCACAGCCACAGCAACGCAGGATCTGAGCCGCGTCTGCGACCTACACCATAGCTCACAGCAATGCCAGATCCTTAATCCACTGAGCAAGGCCAGGGATCGAACCCGCATCCTCATGGTTCCTAGTCGGGTTCATTAACCACTGCGCCACGATGGGAACTGTAATTACATGCTATTATACATCAACTCTATCTTAATAATAAACAACAAAGGATGAAGGGTTTCAGCCTCATCTTCAACTCCTGCGTCCCTGTCCTCTTTCTATCTGCTCCTGGTCTGCAGTCTCCGAAGCTGACAGTGCGGGAGGAAAAATGATTAGAGAGAAGTGCTTTTTTTTTTTTTTTTTTTGGTGCTAATGCCTTCTGGGTGGCGTGCATGAATAGTTTCAGCCAGATGACCTCCCTTCTCTGGCTGTTGATAATTTTCTGCTATCAAATGTTCTCCCAGCTGTGGCAGCTGGAGTTCAAAGCTGTCCCCCTGCAACACAGCGTGTCCTTGAGTTTTCTGCGGAGCCGATGAAGGCCCGGCAGCACGAGGTCCCTCCAGACCGCAGCCCTGTGTTGGCCTCGTCAAGGCAAATTCGCATCTGCCAGAGAGAGTGATAAGTCCTCTCTGGCCACTGGTCCCTCAGCCTTGAGTCTTGCAGCCCGGCTGCTGCAGGATGGGGAGTCATAATCTGAGTGCTGTATGCCCAGAGCCAGGCCTCTGGGATGGATGGACTGAACGCCAAGTTCACGCTGCACCGCGAAAGACCCAGACCTCCGACCTCGGCGGCTTTCCTAGGACTGTACTTGGCTGTGACCCGTCTGCCTGTGTCCCTGATCCTGTAAACTGACAAGCGGTGCAGAAGGACTCCCTTGTTGGAGCTGGGGGACACGGGGTGGATGTCAGAATGGAACTGTGCCCAGATACAGCTAAGTCACATCCCCTGAGCCTGGGCTTTGGCAGATCAGCTGGGGGTGGCCTGCACGCACAGAGCATTACCGGAGGTGGGTGGGGGCCCTTGGGTCATGCCAGCCCACCCTCCCGATCCACATCCTTCAAGGACAGTTGCAACAATCCATGCCTCCTGGGTGGGTGGCCGATACAACAGCTCAGCCCAGTGACAGCCCCAGCCCTGCTTCAGAGGCGGCTCCCTGGGGTGGGTCATCACTGGCCTCTCTCAGTGGGTGACAAGCCCCGGAGGAGCCGTCTTCTCTGAACCGACCTTGAGCTTGGTAAAGTAGTCGGCCAGCTGTCACTCCTCATGGTTCCAGCCGCGCATGCTTGCAGGAATCCCGATCCGCCGGCTGCCCTCTTCGGCCAGGAGTCTTGTCAGGAAGGAGTCACGCGGCCACCTTGAAGGCCTGGTTGTCGTTCCTTTCTAGAAATTCTAGATAAGAACCCAAGAGAGAGCACACCAGCGATTCTAAGAGTGCGATCAGGTGAAACCCTCTTAATTGGGTAAAATCATCGGAAGAATCGTATTCTCAACTCAGAGCTGGGTTTCCTGACTGACAAGAAGGCAGGCTGGTGGGCTGTGGGGCTGCGGTGTCGACCGCACAGGATGGAACCCCCCGGTAGCACCCGCTTTTTCATCACGGCGGTAGATGGGATTTTCCTGACACGTTTACACGTTTTTACATCCCATCATCCATGCTTTGCTTACCGTGGACCCTGGGCTCCCTCTCTTCGGACCCAGCAGGCCTTGGTAACTGTTTCCACCAAGAGAACCCAGGGGAGGTGGTGATGCGAGCCTATACGAACTGGATCAGAGAAGTCCTGACAGCTTCTGCCCCGGTCTTTGGTTCTCTTGCTCCCGGGCCCCTTGGTCTTGAAGCCCCACCACCACATGGGAAGGAAGCTGGAGGGTACAGGCAGAGGCTTGGGGGGGTGCCTGCTGGAGGCCCCGCTGGACCGCCAGACCTAGGAAGTAGAGTCCCCAGCAGAGGTCCCAGACACCGCTGGGTAGAGACAAGCCACCTGCTACTCCCTGTTCGAATTCCCCACCCACAGGAACCCAGAGAGGTAGTATTCAGTGTGTGACTCATTCAAGCATCTTATCTAAAGTAGCGAGGGCTCACTGGCCACAGGCCCCAGCACGACCCCTTCTCCTCGTCGTCTGCCTTGCAAGGGGGAAGTGTGAGAGCCAGGTGTGTGGCAGGGACTCAGGGAACAGGAGGAGCGAGACTGTCACCGAGGGCTGGAGGGTTCGTCTCCCATCTGCTTATTTCAGCTCCGTGGTGATTTGTCAAAACTATTTACAGCAGCCGCCGGGCCTGCCTCTAGAAATAGCCAAGAGAAAGCCAGAGGAAGGAAAGCCTTGGGAGAGAAACATAGATAGAGGAGGTCCACAGGAATTCAAAGAAATACCGGGATCCCTAAGAACCCCCAGTTTTCAAGTGTCTTCTCTAGGCACCCAAGTATTTTTTTAGCTCATTACATCCATCACATTTCCAGGCGTTCTGTATTCCCCCCACTGCCCCCAGGATAAAGATGGAAAGTGCTTTGCAGTTGCCGTCGTGGCTCAGTGGTTAACGAATCCAACTAGGAACCACGAGGTGGCGGGTTCGATCCCTGGCCTCGCTCAGTGGGTTAAGGATCCAGTGTTGCCGTGAGCTGTGGTGTAGGTCGCAGACGTGGCTCAGATCCCGCGTTGCTGTGGTTGTGGCGAAGGCCGGCGGCTACAGCTCCGATTAGACCCCTGGCCTGGGAACCTCCGTATGCTGCGGGCGTGGCCATATAAGGACAAAAAGACAAAAAAAAAAAAAAAGATGGAAAGTGCTTCATCTTTCTGAGGTTTGGGGGGGTGGAGGAGTAGGGGAAGGAGGAAGCAGTGGTGGGGGCGGTGGCGTGGCTGTGTCCTCTGGGCAGCGTGTGATGTCAGCACGCCAGGGGTTTCTTTGGAGTGTGTTCTGGAAATGTGAGAAAGCATGCAAGGCATCTGACACCCCGTTACCTCGAATTGAATGTTTTCATGACGTTTTGCCCAGCTGTACCTTTATACAGTCGGAGGGCGCAGAGATTACGCAGGTTCAAAGCGATTAAGCTTTCTCCCCCCCCCCCCACCCCGCCGGCTGCTGGGGAATGATGCCTGGCATACTGACGACGGATAGGGTTACTCGCTCCGAAGTGTGCTGGGAACCCTGTCTTTATTTTAGTTGAGGTTTTTTTTTTTTTTTTTTAAACAAGTAGCCCAGATCGTCGGTGGCCATGCGTGGGGACAGGAAGCCACATCCCACGTGTAGGAGAGTGAATCTGCCTGTTCAGCCACATTTAGTGTCACCTGTTGGGTGAGGGTCTCCCTGCCATCGACCCCGCCCCGGAATTGGGTACACTTGTCTGAATCCCCTGTAGGAGACCCGCGGCTTTGCCGGGGCGGGGGGCGGGTCACAGAGAGAAAGGCCTGAATGGAGCTGGGAGGCCCCCTGTGCTCCCCACTTGCCAGGTCTCCAGCTCGCGGCCACCCCCCACCGGCTGTCCCCTCTGGCATTGCCTGGGGTTGGGGGGGAGGCTGGGACTCAAGTGCACTTTCCAGCTGGAAGGACTGCCATTTGAAAAATCCCTAACAGCTCCTGAATTCCAGGGAGGAGCCTGGGATTTGTGCTGGGAGGGGCCTCCTCTCCCGGGGCTGCTGGGCGAAATTGAGAGGGCAGCTCGCGGGCCTGGCCTCCAGGAGAGAGGGTGTTGTGGGGACACGGCCTTGCTCCGGGAAGGCGGCCAGGGGCCGGGCAGGAGCTGGGCCCCAGAGGGACTTGCAGGTTGGCTGGCGTACTGTGGGTGCTCGGGCAACACACACATGCGGAGAGCCAGCTCCAGACCCTGGGGGAGTGACAGCCGGGGACAGCAGGCCTCGCCTCCAAGGGCGGCCCCAGGCGGCCACCCCAGAGGTCAAGGGGCCCTCTCCCCAGGGCCATGGCCTGCAGGGAGCACACGAGTCCTGGTGGCTGGAGAGAAGGCTCCATGGTGGCCGTTTCAGAGCCCGAGCAAGGCCGGCCCTGGGGACGGTCAGGGGTCCCAAGACGTGGCCACAGGATGGCCTTTCTTCTCCAGCAGTTCTGCTGCCGTGGCTTGGGGCGGGGGGAACCCAATAGTGTGTGTGTGTTGGAGGAAGAGATGAAAGAGGGTAGGGGGGGATGGGGTGGAGGAGATGGGGGCGTGGGGGAGGGGAACGGGATGAGGGAAGTGGAGGCACGGGGCTGTCAGAGGAGGTGAGCCGGGTCGATGGGGATGGAGAAGAAGGGGTGGGGGGAGGGGAGGAGGGGGAGGGGAGGGTGTGGGGCATTTCTAGTTCCAGGCAAGACAGCCCTGCCAGGGACAGGCTCAACCATCTCCGTGTCCTCACCTCCCTGATGTTCTGTGACTGAAACCCCACCTGGGAAAGCAGATGCAAAGCTCTTAGGACTGCCCAGAGGGAGACCAGTTTCTTTTTTTTTCTTTTTTCGCTTGTTTTTAGGGCCACACGTGTGGCATATGGAGGTTCCCAGGCTAGGGGTCTAACAGGAGCTGTAGCCACTGGCCTACACCGCAGCCACAGCAACGCGGGATCCGAGCCGCGTCTGCGACCTACACCACAGCTCACGGCAACGCCGGATCCTTAACCCACTGAGCGAGGCCAGGAGTCCAGCTTGCATCCTCATGGATACGAGTCAGGTTCATTATTGCTGAGCCGTGATGGGAACTCCTGGAAAGCAGATTTCACATTCACTGATGACTGAGGCAGGGGGGAGGCGGTGGTTCCTGAGATGGAGGTTCCAGAAAGCCCGCCTGTCCTGGACATGCGCCCCTGCCGTGCCCAGACTCAGCAGGTCTTGGGCAGCCCTGATGCCCAGGGGTCTGGACCGAGAGGCCAGTGTTGCTCTTCACAGCACAAAGGCTGCAGGTGGTCGTGGCCCAGCTTCGCTGGGCTGCGCTGACCTCACGCCCTGCTGGAGGACAGGGCTCCGTGTTCCTCTGCTCAGACGGGTGGGAAGGTTCCCTTCCTGCGCCGACAGGAAGCAGCTTGGCTTCTAGAAGGGGAGCGGGCCCTCAGTGTCTTTCTCAAAAGTTCATCCCCGCCTAGGATGAAACTTCCTGCCTCTGGGGAAGCCGTGCTGCTTCTTAGATTACGAATGTCCCCTTTGCAGGGTAAATTTCACTCTTTAGCGTTCAAAGAAATCTGGATGGATGCTATCCTCATCCGTCCAGACAAAATGCAAGGCTCCGAGAGCTCTGTGCTAGGACAGGCCCGGGAGGGAAGTGCTCGGGCCGGAAAAGCCCTGACTGCTCTAAGGAGGTGAGCATGTTCATGCCGAGTGATGGAGAATGTCCCCAAACCCAATTCTTGCCGTTTGTGTTTCCAGGGCGACAAAAGCACAGAGGAGCAAATAGTGTGGTCAGGGTCTGATGGAGCTGAGTCCTGGCCTCTGAGCTGGGCTGAACCCCTGGGACCTACCGTTGACGTGGGCTGAGGTCACTTCAGGTGGAAGTGCGGCTTGGAGCAGCACCTGGTAACACAGACGCTCCTGGCCCGTCTCCAGTGAATGGGTTGGGAAACCTGTGTAAACGAAGCTGGGCAAATTGGCCGCCGCCCCGAGGACACTCTCTGCACTGTGTGCTCTTGGCCTTCTGCTCCCTTACCAGAGTCTGCAGCACCGTGGGCTCCTGCTGCCTTCAGAGGTCCAGCAGCCCACACAGCTCCCTGCCTCTGGGAACCTCTTGTGACCTCTCACATATAGTTAATTTTGTGAATTAATTTAAATGGGCCAGTGGGTGCCTAGACACTAGGTCAAACAAGACTCTGGGCATATCTGGGAGGATATTTTTGAATAAGATTAGCATTTGAATCTGTAGACTGACTAAAGCAGATTACTCTCCCTAGCAGGGGTGGGCCTCATCTAATTAGTTGAGGGTCAAAACAGAGCAACAGAGAATGAGAGAACTTGATTATCGGGCTGGGACATCAGTCTCCTTTTTTTTTTTTTTTTTTTTTGCCTTTGGACTCAGACTGAAACACAGATTTTTTCTTTTTCTTTTTAGGGCCGCAATCGTTGGCCTCTGGAGGTTCCCAAGCTAGGGGTCGAATCAGAGCTACAGCAGTCGGCCTTCGCCACAGCCACAGCAACGCGGGATCCGAGCTGCCTCTGTGACCTACACCACAGCTCACGGCAACGCCGGATCCTTAACCCACTGAGTGAGGCCAGGGATGGAACCCACATCCTCGCGGACACTAGTCGGATTCATTTTCATTGAGCCACGTCGGGAACTCCAACATTGGCTCTTCTTGAGTTTTGAGCCCGTCAGCCTTCAGACTGGAACTTCCCCCATCCCTTTTCCTGGGGTTCAGACCAGCACTGCGGCATCAGCTTTCCTGGTCACCAACTGGCTGTCTGATGCTCTTGGGTCTTGTCAGCCGCCACGATCCCATGGGCCAATCCCTAATAACCAAACCACCTCCTCAGTATGTGTGTATCCACACCCTATTGGTTCTGTTGCTTTTAAGATCCCTGGCTAACACGCTCCGTTATCTCCTTCACTGAGATTCATGGCTCTCATGCCTGCTCCCTGCCTGGACTTGGGACGAAGATGCAGATCCAGCCCTGATGCTTAGGTATTAGGCTGGGAGAGGGGACAGGCCTGGTCACCCCATAACAAGGCACCAGCTTTATGTGGGGTGGCCCCAGCAGGCCCAGTCATGGCAAGAACAGTACTTAGAACTCATTCCCACGTGTCTGAGGGCTTACAGAGCATTTTCAGTCCTAGCAATGACATTTGCATTAACTGATGACACCTAAGATTAATTCGGATTTCTTGGGAGAAGCCTCAAGTCTGCCAGTGTTGTGGAGGAGTTCAGGTGTATTTTGGGTGGAGAGCTGAGGGTTCTTTCACTTCTGCATAACTGGCGTCTCAAATGTTGTTAGCCTGTTATGTCCTGGGTGCGGGAGGGGAGAAAAGGAAGAGAACAGATCGGGGTGGGCAAAAATATTTATTGAAAGAGATGCTAATGCACCGTATGATTCCAGACAAGATCTGTCTTAAGTGCAAAGGAAACAATGTTTTTTTTTTTTTCTTTTTGGCTGCATCCACAGCATATGCAAGTTCCTGGGCCAGGGACTGAATTAGAGCTGAGTGACCTCTGTTAGAGTGGTGGCAATGCCTGTTTCTTAACCGACTGCACTGGGCCATGGATTGAACTGGCCAAGCCACAGAGATGAGCTGGCTCCTCAGCCCACTGTGCCATAGCGGGAACTATGCCCCAATTTTTGTATTTAAACCTGAAAGTGACAGTGTGTGTTGGAGTGGGGGGCAGGCCCAGCAGTCTTCACATTTGAAAAGAAGGCTTGAAAATCCTTTCACTCAGAGCTAGATCGGAGGTTAACACGCACACCCCCGCTCCACCCCCAACACACATGCACCTACACAAACCACCTGTACTATTCGTGTGTTGATGCTGCATTTCAAAAAGCATTTGAGGAGTTCCCGTTGTGGCTCAGTGGTTAACGAGCCCGACTAGAATCCCTGTGGATGTGGGTTCGATCCCTGGCCTCACTCAGTGGGTTAAGGATCCGGTGTTGCCGTGAGCTGTGGTGTAGGTCGCAGACGCGGCTCGGATCCCGCGTTGCTGTGGCTGTGGCGTAGGCCGGTGGCTACAGCTCTGATTGGACCCCCAGCCTGGGAACCTCCATATGCCATGGGTGCGGCCCTAAAGAAACTAAAGGCCAGAAAAAAAAAAAGCATTTGAAATTTGCAGGCATGTAAGGATGCGAGTGCCGGAACTCAGTGATGATCTCCATAACAGGTCCTTCTGTAGGGTGTTTTATGACACTGGGGACACCAAGGTAAGAGATGGGAGACACTTAGGGTTCTGGGGACAGCACAGCCAGCAGAGGAAGGTGAGCCTGAGAACCGCCAGCACGAATGCAGAGGTCAAAAGGAAAGCCAGGGACTGGCTCTATCTCCAGCCAGATCGGGATGGAAAGCTTCTGGCTCTTCCGTGCCCAGTCCTGTGGCTTCGCTGCCAGTGCTCAGACCAGAGCACCCCCCACCCCACCCATCCCGCTTCTTCAGAGCACCCTCTCGTCTGCCTGCAGGACATTTAATTCACTCTCACTGACCCAGAGCTAAAATGCCTTTTCTCCCGGAAGTCTAACAAGGAAGCATGACTTTGGCCTTGGCTGTGCCCTTCTGGCCGTTTCCTCTGGCCAACAGCAAAGCCGTTCTCTATGGCCGTTGGCTCCTGATGTGAGCAGAATCCTACCAAAGAGTTGATGAGACACGGCTATTTTTATGTGAGGAGAAAAGGCCAGTTCCTGGAAAGCAGGGGCAGCCGTAATGTCAGGTAGACACAGCAATCATTCCAGGAAGCCACTGTTGTCCCCCAGGGCCAGTCCTCACTGCGCCGAAGCCACTGTCCAGCCACCGGGAGACGCGGCACGGGGCGGGGGCTTCTGTCAGGAGAAGCTGACTCATCTTCGGGGCATGTTAACTGCGTTTCACATCCTGGCATTTAAGAAGGAAATCCTGGAGTTCCCATCATGGCTCAGTGGTTAACGAATCCGACTAGGAACCATGAGGTTGCAGGTTCGATCCCTGGCCTCGCTCAGTGGGTTAAGGATCCGGCATTGCCGTGAGCTGTGGTGTAGGTTGCAGACGCGGCTCGGATCCTGTGTTGCTGTGGCTGCGGTGAAGGCCGGCGGCTACAGCTCCTGTTAGACCCCTAGCCTGGGAACCTCCATATGCCGCGGGCGCGGCCCTAGATAAGGCAAAAAGACATAAAAAAAAGGAAGGAAATCCTGACCTCGAGAATGGGGACTTTGATGCGGCGTGGCAAACTGGTCCTCAGAGCGGGGGGGTCCCTGGGAACTGGCTGGAAACTCATGTTCTGGGAACCGCCCACCTGCTGAGTGGGGACCTGTGGGCCCCCCTCCCCCGCTCTGGGGGGTTAAAGGCAGGACAGGGCTGAGGAGACCTGGTGTGAGGACAGGACTCGGGTGTGACCTTGCCTGTCGCCAGCTGCTCCTCTGCCCAGAACACCCCCCCCACCCTGCCTGGCACAACAACCTCTTTCCTGAGAAGCCAGGGTTAAGGATCCTCTCTGTGGTCCCCGCTCACTGCGCTCTATTCTTTTCTGATAGGATTGACCACAGTTTCTATTCATTATACAGTAACTGCGTTAATTCTCCCCTATAAGCTCGTTAGCCTAAAGGGCGGCAGCGCTCTCTGTCACCCGTGTTTACCTGACACATCACGCCGTGCCAGGCACAGATGATACAGCCTCACCTTTCGTGACTATGAACCCAAACATGAATTTCTTTAGTTTCGCATCCACGGTTTGGAGACAGACTCTACTTCAGAGTCCTCAGAGCTGCGGCCAAGACGGTGGCAGGCAGTATGGGTGGCTCACCCTAGCCAAACTACTTGAGATCTTTCATAAGTGCTAGAGACCTTCCATTCCATCACACAAGGCAGGAAAAAGAAAAAAAACAAAAAATACAAAAAAACAACAGCAGCAACAAAACACAGTGGAACAAAGGGCAGGCCTTCAGGCCCTAGTAGTTCTTGCCTGGCCCCTAGGGAGCATGTACAAATACAGGGTTCCTGAAAAGTGCTGGACTTGCAAGCTCAAAGACTGGAGTCTGGATCCCTCACGCACTCACTGCTTCCGAGATGGCCCCTTGGGTGCTTCACTGAACCACTCTGACCCTCGGTTTCCTCTTCTGCAAGACGGGGCAGTAAAAATGTCTCCCTCCCTCGGCCATTGTCAGCACATGAGAAAATATGTCGAAGGCACAACGCATGTTGCCACGAAAGAAGGTGGCCTCCAAATCGTGTGCTGCCGAGTGAAACCGGATCAGGATTTGTGAAATGGAAAGACTTATGGGCTGACCTCAGGCTGGTCCTTGAAGGCCAAGGAAGGCGTAGATAAGGGGGCGAGTGAAGGGGAAAAGCAAAACAGAAGGGAGGAACAGCCTGCACCCACCCAGTCAGAGTTTGGATGAAAGTGTGCTGTGCCCTGAGACTGGGCAAGGGGGCGGGGGCACAGCCTTTCTGGGGGACGTGTCGGGGAGTTGGTAAGACAGTAGGACCACCGGGGCCACCTTAGTGCTTCACTGAAAGGATACCCAGAGTGGAGTTCTCAGAAGTTAGGGGGGAGGTCCCAGGGTGACGCGAACCCACTGCAGAGGGCGGGAGGCGTGCCAGGCTGAGCTCTAGGGGGTTTCATCCCGGCAGACACGGTCTGGAGGGACAGCGGTGAGAGAGGACTGTCAGAAAAATGTAGGACAGACCTTAGCGTCTATGAAATAGAAGCAGGAGGGACAGCTTCAGGGTGACCAGGCTCCCCAAAAGGAAGACCCCGGGGCGGGGGGTGTCTTCTGTCCACAGGGAGCAGGTGGAAATGGAGCCAGTAGTGGGAGGAGTGAGTACCTGTGTGGAGGTGTTCGGGAAAAATGACCTCGGCTTGGATCATTAGTGATGGAGAGTGATCTCCCACGACCGCGGGGAGATCTCCACAAGGCTCGACTTCTGCAGCAGGGCGCGAGTGCTCAAAAAAGTGCATGAGAAGAAGAAACGACCTCCCCCCATTCATCCCTAAGGCAGGCGGCATACCTGTCCCCTTCCCATTGGTCAGGTCAGGCTGCACGTTCTTCTCGGTTGGCTAATTGGAAACAAATTGTTACTGGGAGGAGAGGGAACGAGAGGGGATGGAGGAGGGCGTCTCAGACAAAACAGGAACAAAATGGAGTGACCAAGGCTTCCTTTGATAGAAAAGACACACCTTAATTCTCACAGAGGTCAGGGTGGATTGTGCTGGTGTGGGCTGCCTGCAGACAATGGGAAATCGGGGTTTGAATTACAAGAGGAAATCAGGTCTCACGATAGGGGATTCTGGAATCTCTTGAACTGGATCCACTTTTCAGTTTGGGGAGAGTCACCATAGTAACAACGCTGAGGCTTCTGTCCCAAGAATCTGATACAGCCGCCACTTACTTAGTTTTTCTTTTATTTCTTTCGGTAATATTTTGTAGCTTTCAGCGTTCTGTTCCACACACGACGTGCGCATTTAAATTTGCTAAAGCAAACATTTTGGATAG